>CM046343.1:19670421-20270421 GCA_025403435.1 Artocarpus heterophyllus
AAGTCAACCACCGCGATGCCGTCATCGTCGTTCTTAACATAGTTATTGTCGGCCCACTTGTACTTAAAAATTGTTATGCGTAATCCCCCCTAATCAAGTTCCCAAATATCTTCAATGATGCTAAAGTAGTTCATGATCCCATATACCAGATTCTTGTCCTTGGCGGAGGCAATATGCATAGCCTCAGCACAGAGAGTCACACCACTATTTTGCACCGGATGCTTCTCATCTCTTTTGCGAGTGTATAAAGTGTAACCATTTATGGAATATGACGTATACCTTGTAACTACTGACAACGGTCCTCTAGCTAAGTTCTTCAACTGCTATGACATGTTCTTATCTTGTGATGTGGAGCACTTGCCATAGATGTGTGCTCTAATCCACAACCGAAAGCTCCGGTTGTGTTCATCTTCTTCTCATTTCTTGCTCTTTTTAGGTATGCTTTTTTTAATTTGTTCATGTGCACCTCAATGAAAGGCTCCACTTCATTAGCATTGTGCAAGTCATAAAGACAAGCTTGCTCCCACTCTTCTCGATTTACTAATGAAGGATTGCCCATAGATAGTCCCCTAGCCTCAAAGTTTATAGTCTTTGGCACCCCAATTGTGTCCGCATTAGATAGGTACTCGGAGCAAAATTCAACTGATTCCTCAGCTATGTAACTTTCCACAATACATCCCTCCGGCCTATTTCGATTCTTCACATAGACCTTAAAAACCTTTATATATCTTTCAAATGGGTACATCTATCTCAAATACAACGGTCCGTATAACTTAATTTCACGTACTAAGCGCATTGTTAAATGAATCATGATGTCAAAAAATGCTAGTGGAAAATACTTTTCGAGCGTGCATAAGGTTTGCACCAACTCTGATTGCAGTGAATCTAGCACAAGTGGATCAATGACCTTCGAGCATATTGAATTGAAGAACGAGCACAACTTAAAAATTGCAAATCTCACATCCTTTGTTAGAATTCCCCGCAGAACAAGTGGTAGTAATTGTTGCATCAACACATGACAATCATGTGTTTTCATGCTAATAAGTTTCAAATCTTTCACTGACACCAACTTTTTAAGGTTCGAAGAATACCCGTCTGGCACTTTTAATGAAGCAAGCCATTCACAAAGCTTTCTCTTTTCCGCTCTGGATAACGTGTGCTTTGTTGGAGGTAAGTAAGTACGGTTTTCTCTTTTCTCGGGAAACAAATTAGGCCTAATATCCATTTCCATGAGATCCAACCGAGCTTTTTCACCATCCTTAGTCTTGCTCGGAATGTCAAGCGACGTGCCGACTACGGATTCACAAACGTTTTTCTCAATATGCATAACATCCAACAATGACAAACAAAAAGCGTCTTCCAGTAGGGAAGATCAAAGAAGATTAATATTCTTTCCATGGTCCATCATTTGGTGGCTCATCCTTACCTCGCTTTCTCTTTCCGAATACGACTCTTATATATTTTACCATTTCAAATATTTGTTCACCTATCAAAGGGTGAAGGGGGTCTTTTTTTTTGCTGCTGCCATCAAAGGCTTTCTTTTGTTTGCGGTAGCGATGATCTCTTGGCAACTATCTTCTATGACCAAGAAAAACGGTTTTCTTTCCATTATTCAATCGTTTGTGAGACGTTTTCATCATTCAAATAGGACAACCAATAGAACTCTTCACTGAATAACCAGATAAATTGCCATATACGAGGAAGTCATTAATTGTCCATATCAACATTGCATGGAGTGTGAACGTCTCTTTTTGATAAGCATCTCTAACTTCAACTCCAATGCCCCATAACTTTTTTAAGTCATCGATTAACGGTGCCAAGTATACATCAATGTCATTGGCTGGTTGGTGAGGACCTGAAATCAATAAAGACAACATTAAAAACTTTTGCTTCATGCACAACTGTGGAGGGAGATTATAGTTAACAAGTATTACGGGCCAAGTGCTATGCCTGCTACTTATGTTACCACGTGGGTTCATTCCATCCGTCGACAAAGCAAAATGTATGTTTCTTGGATCCGCACTAAAGTTGGGATGATCGGCTTCAAAAGTCTTCCATTGTGGTGAATCCGCCAGGTGTCTAAGCATACCATCATCCACTCGTTTGTCATGATGCCATGTCAAATTCTTGGCATGTTTTGGGTTTCTGAATAAACGCCTCAAACGTGGTACCGGTGGAATGTACAATAACACTTTTTTGGGCACTCCATTCTTGCCGTCTTTTGGCTCATTTCCTTTCTTCCACCTCGCTTGTTGACAATTTGGACAATAATTCTCGTTCTCATACTCATGCCTATAGAGAATACAATCATTTTCACAAGCATGAATTTTCTCATAATCCATTCCCAAAATGCTCTAGCGTCATACATACTAGTTGGTAATTTATTACCCTCTGGTAGAAGCCTTCCTAAAAATTCCAACAGCTTTGTGAAACTAGAATTTGACCACCCACCCGGCACTTTCAAATTCCATAAACCAACTAAAGCAGACAATTTAGTGAAATTGGTACACCCCTCATACACGGGTGTCTCTACATCATTCATCATTGTCTCAAATAAATCCGGACAGTGCACAAAGTGTTCTTCTAAATCATTGACCATGTCAACCATATTGTCTTCATCATCCATATTATCCTCCACAATAGCTTGATTTTCTTTACTTAGTAAAGTTGGATTGAAATTAGACTCGCCATGAAAATGCCACGTTTGATAACTACTTATAATTCCGTTTCGAAATAAATGTCCTCTAACAATTGGAATTAGATGCAATCTATGATTTCCACATTGAACACAAGGACATCAAATTTTATCACCATTGGTATAACTTTTGGCAAAATTCAAGAACTCTTCCACACCATTTATATACTCTCTAGACAATCGAAAATCCCACATCCATTTCCTATCCATTTTACAATACCTAAATCGAAATAATAAATAGCAAATATTCAATTAAAATTAATTTCACAATCTATATATATATATATATACCCACTTATATATATTAATTAATCAAAAAACGAAAACATCACCCACTCCGTCACTAGTTACACATACTCATTATAAAACAAAGAAATCATAACCATGATCCACAATACAAATTTCACCAAATATACAACAAAATCAACAATTATTTATCAATTTCAGATTAATTATACAACACAATCAACAACAATTTATCAATTTATAACAAAAACTTACAATTTAGGTTGAGATTAAGTAGTTTGGAGGCGGAGAGGGACGGCGGCAGCTGATTCAAACAGGTCTGTGTCTATATTGAGAAGCGAGTTTCTAAATTGTGTCTGAATGTTAAGGTGGAAAAGGGGTTTTAAAGTAAGATACCACGACGGTTTTGTTAAAAAATCGTCGTGGAATGCGGGAGCTACCACAACGGTTTTTTAAAAAATTGTCGTGAAATAACGAGGCTTCCATGATAGTTTTGTGAAAAATCATCGTGGAAGCTCTAGATTCCACGACGATTTTTGAGAAAAACTGTCGTGGAATCTTTCATCTTCCACGATGGTTTTTTCACAAAACCGTCATGGAAACCTTGTTATTTCACGATGATTTTTTAAAAAACCATCGTGGTAGATCCCACCCCCTTCCACGACGGTCTTCGTTTTCGCGGGTGTAACTCGCCGCGCTTTTCTCGCGATACCACAACCATTTTTAGGAAACGGTCGTTAAATAAAGGTCGTCTAATCCAAAATTTCCTATAGTGTACGTAGTAATCAATGCTTGAATTGTCCTGTTTAGATAGTTTGGTATTGTAATTTACGTGTTTGTCATTTAATTTCACTCATGCCTTTGGTAGAAGTTTCAGTACATCTTCCTTTATTTTCTAGGTGTACGCTAAAAAGCGCACCTAGGAGAACTAAAGGGAGATGTTGTTGAAATTTCTACATAAAAGAGGCGTTGTGGGATGAGTGACATAATGCATAAAGTACAATACTAAATAGGATAAAGCCTTATCCTAAAAGTCTGGAGAAAATGTGGTGTGCAGAATTACATGTATACATACATTGACATGGCTAACTTTAATGATTGTGTCTGTTATCGTTTGTAGATGAAATGCAATGGACAAAAGTTGGATATAGGTAAAGAACCAGTTGTTAGATCAATATTCAAATAGTTTGTTTGCTTTTATTGAGGTTGCAAAGAATTATGCAAATTCAACTGGGCGTTTCTGTTATCTTTGTCTAAATGTAAAAATCATGAAATGTTGCCAGTAGAAATAGTGAAAGCGTAGATACATCAATTTGGTTTTGATACAACGTACACTAAATGGATTTACCATGATGATGTATAAGTAGTTTCAATTACTAACCCAATTGTAAGTAAACCGATAGACAAGATGTTTGCATTCATAAATGATGTTGCCAGGATTAATAACGGTCATGATATGTTAAGTGAGACATAAATGGATATAAAAGGTACGCAGTATGATGAATTGAAGGATCTCTTATCCGAGCTCTAAGTGGGATTGTATTCGAGCTACACTAAATATTCACCATTGAATTTTTTTAGTGAAATTGATGCACCTAAAAGTGCTCTATGAGTGACCTAATTAGTGCATGGATGCTATGTTGAAATAAATATGATAGTAAACTAATTTTAATCTGAAATGTTGATTGATGTTTACAGCATCAAATGCCGTACCTCACCACGTATAGGTTGAGGGAAGGTGAAGGGTTTTGATATCATGACAAAGGCGGCAAAGGACAGAAAGATCACCCTCAAATTTGACAAGGAATGAGGTACCTAGAAGGTACTTGGCTAGTTTGGATCCTGGTTTGACAGTGCGGTTGGCATTCACATGACGAATATATGTGAGCCGTTTCACAATGTATGGAAAGATGTAGACCCCCAACATAAGAGACAAATTTAGGAGTGCATGTTGGTATTCATTCAACTTCATTGTTATAAATTCTTGCTAAAGTTAAACATAATAAAACTACTTGACATGAATGTGTTACAGGATTGGTTTAATATAGATTACAACCACAAAGACGGTATCCTTCGTGCTATAGTTGATAGGGAGGCAACTAAATACTACAAGGATCAAAAGAGTGGCCTATATAGCCACTTCAAAGAACTTGTTGCGGTAGTAAACGAGAGCATAGTTGGAGGAACCTCAAGAATCAAGATCATTAGAGCCATGTTGTGATAGGTTCATGTCATATAAGTTTCAGATAATTATAGATCTGCTAAGTTGGTGATTTATTATATATACTAATTTCAATTTTACGAATGGTGAATATAATTATAAATAGAAAAAGTCAGACAAAAATAAAAATAATCGTATTAGCCAAAAGTGGTCAAGCTTACATGGTCAAAAATCATACTTCCAGCATCATGACAAGAAAGTTAGTAAGTTTTTTTAATTACCATTTATTGTAAAAATTAATTTTGATAATCGAATATACTATTTTAACACATTCAAAATTTTTGGATAAGCCGACACGATGACCTAGCAGCCAATGTCCACCATAGACAATTGGGGCGACATGCATTGTCATAGGGATACTTGGGTTAGCCCCCAAGTAGAGTAGACTTTTGTAAGTATTTTTATTCTTTAATATTTTCTTTCCTTATTCAATATTTTGTGTATTTATAACATGTGTTTACTTTTACTTGTGTAGAATATGATGGAGAGGGAAAGAGAAACCCAGAGGACACAATTTGCTTCTTATCTAGACCTGCAGTTGATAAGGAGGGAATTTTAGAGTAGTTCCTAGGTACACATAGGGGACACAAGACTAAAGTAGGCCCAACACTCCCACAAAGGAGTCACTCTAGCATTGCTTCATATTCTGGTTCTCAGTTAGACAGATTATCATCAGCGTATTGACCCACACGTGGCAGAGTATTTATGAAGATCATACGAGCAAAACTTACAAATGTACGAGAACTAGAAGAAGATGATGGAGTTGACGGTCCAGTTGCACCCTCACATCCAATTCCTGCCCCTTACTTGTCCCCAACCTTGTCCTTTCAAGTCCTCCACCTCCCCAGATGTTGCTAATGACGATGATGATGGCATTAATGATACTACAAATTTAGGGGATTAGATTGTATATTGTTTTTATTCATCTAGACTATATTATATTTTTACACATTATATTTACATTATAATGTTTGGTTTTGTTTTATTAATGAAACAATTTATTGTCATTTGTCTTTTTAATATTAATTTGTTATTATTATTATTGTTATAATTTAATTAGTTCTATTAAATTTTGATTTTAAATAAAAGTAATAAAATCTATTAATAAAAGTAACAAATTAAAAATTAATAAAATTACCAAAACTATTTTAAAAAATTATTATAATATTATAAATATTTAATTAAACAAAAAAATATTTGCGATAACATTTTGAAATAAATATCATTGTAAATAGTAACAAAAAACCAAAATTTCTATGACAACAATTTGAAAAAAGTAGTAAAAAAAAGTCGTATCAGCATCTAAAAATGTATTTGTGACAATATTTTTTGAAAATGTCATCGCTATAAATCGAGGCCATGTCAGCCTAATAGAGCACTCGACAACATAATTGCCACGACTTTTTAGCAACAACACTTGTTCTAATATAAGTATGACCATGCCATGTCGCAAAAAAGTTATTTGTGACCAGTTATTAGAGATGATGTATTCGTGACTATATGTTGTTGCAAATAATTTTTTGCCACAACATCCTCCTTTTTGTGACAATATTTTTTGGCGCAAATGACGCCGCTTGTTGAAGCGATGGTTTTTTTTGGTATGGTCGGCGCATGGATCATCATTTTTTGTTGACAAGAGGAAAATTCTTTTTTTTTTTTTTGCTTTATAATTAGTTAAAGCTGAACTATATTATAAATGACCCATAATAATTTTTTTATTATTATCTTAGGGTGGAAGATTATTTTTTTATTGATGGCCATGCATCACTATATTTTTTATTGTCGAAAGAAGGATTTTTTTTCCTCGAAGTAGGGAGATAATTGATGCTTTTAATATGATGGACGATATGTAGGGTTTAGATGCATCCAAATAAAATTATCAAAAGGTTATGAAAGTTACGTCCTCAACAGAGCCTGGTTATAATCAAAGAAGAGAAATTGCATAGTCATTCGCCAACTACTAGCCGTAATCTCATCCTCACCATCCAAGCTAAAGTCAAAGGCTGAAAATACAAGGGGGAACTAGTTTACTAACGGTGCGGAAGAATAACCCTACATATATATATATATATATATATATATGAAAACGACATAGAATGCCCCCTTATAAAAAATGCTCTCCTCTTTTTTACTTCTCAAAACTGTCCCTTTTTGAATTATTTTCGTTTTTAGTTGGATTTATAATTTGACATATTTATCCCTGATCTCATATCTCAGATCTCACATCCCCTTTTTTCAATTTCTTTTTCTCTCCTTCCTCAGTTCAAAGATTTGGTTCTCTCTTTAACCCCTCGATCTGGCTCTCTTTCCTCCTTTTCTCTCTCTATTCTTCATTTTCCCTACGTTTCTTGAACTATTCTAAGGCTTGTACGAGATCAATGTCAGCGTCACTATCTCTGATGTAGCAAGGGAGTGACCTCTATAATTCACCCCAGTGAGAGCCATTCGAGCATGGCCTCCTCCCAACCCAAAGCTAATCTTCACCGACGCAACCCAAACCCTAATTTGCTTAAGCAGATGCTCATTAAGTAGTCACCGCCAAGCCAATGCATCAGCTCCGCCACCATTGCTGAGTCCTTTCAGAACAACAATGAAGTCAGATCAATGACGATTTTTGGAACTCCAAAGGTTAGCTTTATTGTATCATCACCAAACTTTGATCAATTTTCTTGCTGCTATTTTTTTGATGAGAAATTGGAGAAAATCTCTCTTTCTGAACCCCGATCTGGCTCTTTCTCTAACCCCTCAATATGGCTTTCTTTCTATCCCATTAGCTCTCCCTCTCTATCCCATTAGCGAAAGTGAGCATTTGTTCCCTAACTTTTATTTTATTACTTAACCAAACCTCACCTTTGATCTTAGATGCAAAAGGACGATTTTAACTTATGTCTATTAAATTCCTCATGTAAACTTTAATTTTCATGAAAATACTAAAATTTTCTTTAAATAATTAACAACATTTATTTAAAAATAAAAAATAATGGAAAACAAGAAAAAAATTAAACCGAGTAATTCCTCACTCAACACGCACAACCTCTCTCCTCACAATGACAAAACAAAAAAGCCACCATTGCTGTTGTCATAACTCCTGATCAGAATCTCGTTGTCCCTAACGATGCTACTAAGCCCAACAAGGATTACATCAACGTCACTCTTAAGTCTCGAGCTTCACGTAGGCAAGAATAGGGCTCTAGCACCACCTAGTGACCAAAACAAAGTCGTTGAGCATGCCAATGATGGAGCAAAGGTCGAAAGGGAGAGGGTTTGAGGTATAGTCAAGGGAGTCGACGAAATCGACAAACTGAGAGCAAATATCATCGAGTTTGGCCCATATTAGAGACCATTTGCCCTAAAATGTCTAGAAGAGAAGGATTTATCCATAAGAGAGGACAGAAGGTTGGTGGATATTGCGATTGGGTTGCCGCCCTCACGCCCCCTTCTTCTTCCTTCCTCATTCCTTTCCAATCCATAGCCCTAACCAAAATAGCCTGTCATGCCCCGGAGTACGGGAGGTGACGTGGCAGATTATTTAAATTAATTAAAAGAGAATTTAATTAAAATCAAGAGTTTAAAGGTTTGAGTTAAATATAAAATGTGAAAATTTAAAGGAAGCTCTAGCATGAATAATTAATATCAAAGAGTAAACATAGCGAGTATGGGTCCCACAGACCCACAACTTGTGCACACACATGGTACTGACAATATCATAAATACAATCACAGTCCAAGTACAAATAAAGTTAAAATCTTACATGCCTTGATTTAAATAGTACAATAAATTCACTAGTCCCTCTACTGCTCCTGTGTCCTGTCCGTTGAATCCTCTCCAAACCTAAATGGAAAACCACCTAGAGGGGGGAAAATTTAAAACAAATAAAACGTGAGCGATGATAACCTAAACGTGCAGTTCTGAGTGAGTGACCTAGAAACTTAAATCATGCAGATGGATCGTTGTATTTCTGGGAGCGTCTTGCAGTTCCAGCTATCGTCGAGGTGACAAAAGCCATTTTGGACGAAGCTCATAGGTCTCAGTTCGCTATTCATCCAGGGAGCATGAAGACGTATCGTGATTTGAAGAGACAGTATTGGTGGAGAGGCATGAAGAAAGATGTTTGAGAGTACGTGGCCAAGTGTTCGACGTGTCTTTAGGTGAAAGCCGAGCATCAAAAGCTGCAGGTCAGCTTCAGTCGCTTCCTATTCCAAGGTGGAAGTGGGAGCATGTGACGATGGATTTTCTCACAGGTTTGCCGAGGACGGAGCAGCGACATGATGCAGTTTGGGTCGTGGTCGATAGGTTGACGAAATCGGTACATTTCATTCTGTTTAGGTCGGCGTGTTCGAGGAAGATTCTCAGGGATTTGTATCTGTAGAACATTGTGAGGTTGCATGGAGTTCATTTGTCCATCACCTCTGATCAAGACACTAGGTTTAATGCTAAGTACTGGAGGAGTTTTCAAGGGGCTTTAGGTACGGATTTGAACTTCAGTACGATGTTATATCCTCAGACTGATGGGCAGTCTGAGCGGGTTGTTCAGATTCTCGAGGATATGTTGTGTGTCAATGCGTTGGACTTCGGCGAAAATTGGAAGCAATGTTTGCATCTGGCGGAGTTCGCATACAACAATAGCTATCAAGTGAGTATTGGTATGGCATCATTTGAGGTGTTGTATGGGCGACAGTGTCGGTCACCTATGTGTTCGGCTGAGCCAGAAGATAGGGTTATTCTTGGGCCGAATGAGATCCGTGGTAGCAACGAGAAGGTCGTGCTGATTCGAGATCGATTGAGGGCAGCTCAGAGTCGACAGAAGAGTTACGCGGATAGGAGACGTAGACCCTTAGAGTTCACGGTTGGAGATTTCGTTCTCTTGAAGGTATCGCCTCGTAAGGGAACTATCCGGTTCGGAGTGAGTGGGAAGCTCACACCGAGGTATATTGGGCCGTTCGAGATCACTCAGCGTGTTGGTGTGGTTGCTTATCGGCTTGATCTTTCGCCCAAACTTTCTCATGTTCACGATGTGTTTCATGTGTCGATGCTTAGGAAGTGTCCGCCTGAGCAGGGTAAGATAGTTTCATTTTACGATGTGCAGGTTCAGGAGGATACGACATACGAAGAAGTGCCGATTCAGATCATCGATCGTAAAGTAATTAGTTTGCGTTGTCGTGAGATACAGTTGGTAAAGGTCGTGTGGCAGCATCACGGGGTTGATGAAGCCACCTGGAAACTAGAGTCGAGTACGCGGGAATTGTATCCGCATTTGTTTTGCTTCTGAAATGAGATGTAAATTTCGAGGGCGAAATTTCTTTTAGGGGTGGAGAGTTGTAACGCCCCAAAATTTATTTGATGTTATTGTAATATAAATGATGTATTAGTGTGCCATAATTAATGTTTCAACATTAATTTGATTACTTGGTTGGATTTTGAATTTTTGGTTGTTTTGTTAAATTGATGAATTCAAATGATTTCTTACTGTTTTAAAATGATGTTTTGAGTTTTAAAACACAACAATTTGTAAAATGTTAAAAATATTCTGTTTTACAAAACCGTGGGTGGCATTTAGTTTTCGTACAGTAAAACTGCCCACAAATTTCCTCTATTTATTTCCTTTGTCCCCTCCTCTCTCCTCACTCTCCTTGATCTCACTCTCTCTCCTCTCTCTCTCCAGCCCGTGAGCTCTCTCTCACTCTCTCTCTCTCGGTTTCTCCTTTCTCTCCCAAATTCTCTCCTAAATTTTTGAATCAAATTCGAATCCAAGCTTCGGGTTAGCAAGGAGGAAGCTCGAGAACGTGATTTGGCAACCGAGAACGCAGATTGAAGCTTTGATTTGAGGTTAGTTTTGAAATTTCTAAACTTTTTTCAAAATTTTCAATTTTGTGCATTTTTGAAATCTAGGTTTGCTTGAGCTTAGAAAACCTTTGATTTGAGTTAAATGAACTTAGAGCAACTAGAATCTAAGCTTAGATTGAAGAAAAATGGATTGGATTCAAGATTTTTCATTTTTCTCCCCATTTTCTCATTTTCGGGTTTTTGAGATTTTTGAGTTTAAAACTTGTTCAAATGAGTTCAAATGTGTTCTAGTATGTTTTTCTATCAACTATGATTGTTTTCCATGCTTGGGATTTGAGAAAAACAAGTTAAAAATCAAGATTTGGATTTTGGGGATCGAAAAACCCGTGGCTGGAATTTCTGGATTTTCCCAATTCGGCAGGCCGGATCAAGGGATCGGTAGGCCGGTGTTCATCTGTCCGGTAGGCTAAACCTGGAGAATGACTGGCCGACCGGACTTGGTTTCCAGCAAGCCGAACTGCACAGTTTGGCCGGCCGAAGCAGGGAGTCCGGCAGTCCGGCAGGCCGGCCGAGCATAGAGAATTTTGTGATTTTTCACCCGTTTTTACTATTTTGGACCCCAATTTAAATTCCAACCTTATAGAATGATTTTAAAGATATAAATGGCACACTAGGACATCATGAAATGGTTTAGTAACATAGAATGTCTCGAACTAGATATTGATCGACTTAGTGTGTATCTAGGATCGTTCGTGGTTCCGCGGAGCTAACGTATAGCGGACCGGGATTAGGTGTGGAGCACCGGCACGAGTATTGAGGTAGGACTTCTACCCCATTCCTTGGTAGCCTAGTTTCAAAATGATTTGGCTTTGAAAAGGATTTCTATTAAAATGTTTTCAACGGTTGTTTGAAAATGAATTTATCGGTTATATTTTAATATACCGTGAACTGAAATGAACTTCATAATGAATGTAAATGACAACACTCGGTAATTGGGTTTTGAATGATGGTGAAAATAAACATATAGGCATGATGTCATACCAGAGATCGGGTCGTATAGCGAACGACCTTGGGGGTAGGTCCCAAAACCCTGCTGGGCCACTACGGTGGTGATATTATTATGGTTTGCCTAGGAAAGAAAATGATATTTTTGGTTATCCGAGTAAACTGTTCTGGGTAAGAACGGTTTTATTCAAATTAATTTATTTATTTATTCAAGGTTTCTCTTAAAAAATTCCTGAATAATGAAATGTTTCTTTAAATTAAATTAATTTATAAAATATAGTCCTACTGAGCCTTTCACTCACATGTTATTTGTTTTAAATTTTCCCCCCTCTAGGTGGTTTTCCATTTAGGTTTGGAGAGGATTCAACGGATAGGACACAGGAGCAGTAGAGGGACTAGTAAATTTATTTGTACTATTTAAATCAAGGCATGTAAGATTTTAACTTTATTTGTACTTGGACTGTGATTGTATTTATGATATTGTCAGTATCATGTGTGTGCACAAGTTGTGGGTCTGTGGGACCCATACTCGCTATGTTTACTCTTTGATATTAATTATTCATGCTAGAGCTTCCTTTAAATTTTCACATTTTATATTTAACTAAAACCCTTAAAATCTTGATTTTAATTAAATTCTCTTTTAATTAATTTAAATAATCCGCCACATCACCTCCCGTACTCTGGGGCGTGACAGAATGGTATCAGAGCCAAAGGTTATGAACCTTGAGAATTGTGCACGCATAGGTTTGACAATAAAATACCTCTAATAGTCCAAATTTTGTTTTCAAAAGTGAGAGAATGGCACCTAGACGTCGTTCGACAGCTGACGTCGAGTTCGGGAACGATGAGGGTATGATGAGGTCTATGTTTGCGACTTTCCGACAGATGGCAGCCAAGGCTAGACTAGAAGATTCTGATGTTGGTCGTCGGCATGCATACTTTAAGGAATTCTGGCGTGTGTCTATTTTGACTTTTGATGGTAATGGGGATCCGTAGTTAGTAGATTATTGGCTGGATTCGATCTTGAAGCATTTGGATACCCTTGGTGTGCCTGAGGAGTATCGTGTGGAGTTTGCTGCGTATAAGCTCGAGGGTGGCGCTAACACTTGGTGGAAACAAGCTAAGCGTTTGGATCGCGGTGGTGAATCAGTTGGGACAGGTTCGAAGAGCTGTTCTATGATCGATATTTTCCGCAGGGGTATAAAGATCAGAAGGCAGCTGAGTTCTACAGGTTGCAGCAGGGTGATTTGTCAGTCCGGGAATATGAGGCAAGGTTTAATGAGTTGGTCAGGTTTGCTTCATCAGCTATGGCATCGGAGCGTGAGAAGTGTATTAAGTTTCAGGAAGGGCTCAAGGCTCCTATTCGGCGATAGTTGGTTGCTCTGTGGCTTAGGAGTTTTGGAGAGCTTGTGTCGTCGGCGATATCCGTAGAAAATAATTATGTGTAGTATTGTGAGGACCGAGCCAAGGCTTCAGGAGGACCGAAGAGGAGCGGTAGGAAGAGCACCAGCAGCCGTCCGACTCCGGGGAAGAGCAAGCAAGGTGGCACAAACAGTGGTAGCAGCAGTTCGTCTGGCAGCGGGCGCAGCAATCCCTACAGCTTCCATTGTCATTTCTATTAGCAGCCCGGACACATCAAGAGGAATTGCCCGATCAGGAGTGCCCGTCTTGGATCTTAGATCAGGGAGGATGCCAGTCGTCAGTCTCAGCCTCAGACCCTACCTCCGACTTAGCAGTACCTGCAGTTGTAGTATCCCCAGTTCTCTCCTCAGTAGTTCTCATATCCGGCATGGGGGCAGCAGCTGCAGCATTTCCAGCGCAGCGTCCCTCAGTATCCGTCTCCATCTCAGCAGCATCAGCAGAATAATCCCGGACCCAGCAATGTTGGTAGAGGAAAAGGAAAGGCTCTAGTGTAGGTTCATGCAATGGCATCGGGAGGTTCAGATTCTCATGTTGGTAATGCGATTGTCGATGGTACGATTTTGGTTTCTAGATCTTTGCTCGCGTTTTATTTGATACCGGTGCCTCTCATTCTCTCATTTCGAGTTCCTTTGTACATGCCTTGGGATTAGAGGTAAAAGAGTTTAATGAACCCCTAGTCATAACTTCTCCCTTGGGGCGGGTGTGTGTAAATTGTATATGTAAATCTTGTAAAATAAAGATTGGGGATGAGATTTTGAAAAGTGATTTGATTATACTCCCTATGAGCTCCTATGATGTAATTTTAGGGATGGACTAGTTGTCCAGGTATAATGTAGTTGTGGACTGCCAACTTAGAAGAGTGACCCTAGTGTCTGATAGGGGGCGATGATCACTTACCAGGGTGGTGGTGATTGGCTAATGGGTGAGCGTCTCATGAAGTCGTGTCTAGGAGGGTGAAGGAATCTAGGTTGTTGTGCTTTTCTTGCCAATCTAGATTGCGAGCCCTATGCTTTGAGAGGCAGTGTAGCGATTTCGGTGGTTGATGAGTTCGAGGATGTCTTCGTCGACGAGTTGCCAGGATTACCACCGCATCGGGAAATTGAGTTTGGTATCGAGTTGTTTCTGGGGACAACATCGATTTCTATGGCACCTTATCGGATGGCGTCGGCAGAAATGAAAGAATTGAGGAGGCAACTTCAGGAGCTTGCTGATAAAGGGTATATTCGAAATAGCACATCTCCGTGGGGAGCACCAGTTTTGTTTGCTAAGAAGCATGATGGGACTCTCAGGTTGTGTGTGGATTATTGGCAGCTGAATCATGTTACGGTGAAGAACAAGTATCCCTTGCCCAGGATTGATGAGTTGTTTGATCAGTTGGAAGGTTCGCGGTACTTCTCAAAGATTGACTTGCGTTTAGGTTATCATCAGCTCAGGATTAAGGAATAGGATATTCCCAAGACAGCTTTTAGGACTCGGAATGGGCACTTTGAATCCTGGACGGATCCATAGAAATACCATGCTCTGAAATGACATGACCTAGAAACTTAACCTCAGTCAACCAAAACTCGCACTTTTCTCTCTTAGCGTACAACTTGTGCTCCCGCAGAGTCTGGAGCACGATCCGGAGATGTTGCTCATGCTCCTCCCAAGTCTTAGAATACACAAGAATATCATCGATGAACACGATCACGAACTGATCCAGATATGGCCTAAATATCCTGTTCATCAAATCCATGAAAGCTACCAGAGCGTTCGTCAACCCAAATGACATAACCAAAAACTAAAAGTGCCCATACCGAGTCCTAAAAGCTGTCTTGGGAATATCCTCTTCCTTAATCCTGAGCTGATGATAACCTGAACGTAAGTCAATCTTTGAGAAGTACCGCGAACCTCCCAACTGATCAAACAACTCATAAATCCTAGGCAAGGGATACTTGTTCTTCACCGTAACATGATTCAGCTGCCAATAATCCACACACAACCTGAGAGTCCCATCATGCTTCTTAGCAAACAAAACTGGTGCTCCCCACGGAGATGTGCTATTTAGAATATACCATTTATCAACAAGCTCCTGAAGTTGCCTCCTTAATTCTTTCATTTCTGTCGGCGCCATCCGATAAGGTGCCATAGAAATCGGTGCTGTCCCCGGAAACAACTCGATACCAAACTCAATTTCCTGATGCGGTGGTAATCCTGGCAACTCATCGGGGAAGACATCCTCGAACTCATCAACCACTAGAATCTCTACACTGCCTCTCAAAGCATAGGGCTCGCAATCTAGATTGGCAAGAAAAGCACAACAACCTAGATTCCTTCGCCCTCCTAGACACAACTTCATGAGACGCTCACCCATTAACCAATCACCACCACCCTGGTAAGTGATCATCGTCCCCTATCAGACACTAGGGTCACTCTTCTAAGTTGGCAGTCCACAACTGCATTATACCTGGACAACCAGTGCATCCCTAGAATTACATCATAGGAGCTCATAGGGAGTATAATCAAATCACTTTTCAAAATCTCATCCCCAATCTTTATTTTACAAGATTTACATATACAATTTACACACACCCGCCCCAAGGGAGAAGTTATGACTAGGGGTTCATTAAACTCTTTTACCTCTAATCCCAAGCATGTACAAAGGAACTCGAAATGAGAGAATGAGAGGCACCGGTATCAAATAAAACGCGAGCTAAAGATCTAGAAACCAAAATCGTACCATCGACAATCGCGTTACCAACATGAGAATTCAAACCTCTAGATGCCATTGCATGAACCTGCACTGGAGCCTTTCCTTTTCCTCTACCAAAATTGTTGGGTCTGGGATTATTCTGCCGATGCTGCTGAGATGGAGACGACAGCACACTACCTATACTCGGCGCTCGATACTGAGGGACGCTGCGTTGGAAATGCTACGGCTGCTGCTCCCATGCCGGATATGAGAACTGTTGAGGAGAGAACTGGGGATACTGCAACTGCGGGTACTGT
The DNA here is from genome assembly GCA_025403435.1 of Artocarpus heterophyllus. Classification (NCBI taxonomy): domain Eukaryota; kingdom Viridiplantae; phylum Streptophyta; class Magnoliopsida; order Rosales; family Moraceae; genus Artocarpus; species Artocarpus heterophyllus. The sequence continues at coordinate 19,686,783 of CM046343.1, forward strand.
TGAGGCGGAGGTAGGGTCTGAGGCTGAGACAGACGACTGGCATCCTCCCCGGTCTGAGATCCAAGATGGGCACTCCTGATCAGGCAATTCCTCTTGATGTGTCCGGGCTACTGACAGAAATGACAATGGAAGTTGTAAGGATTGTTGCGCCCGCTGCTAGACGAACTGCTACTACCACTGTTTGTGCCACCTTGCTTGCTCTTCCCTACAGTCGGACGGCTGTTGGTGCTCTTCCTACCCCTCCTCTTCGGTCCTTCTGAAGCCTTGGCTCGGTCCTCACAATACTGCACATAATCATTTTCTACAGATATCACCGACGACACAAGCTCTCCAAAACTCCTAAGCCGCAGAGCAGCCAACTGTCACCGAATAGGAGCCTTGAGCCCTTCTTGAAACTTAATACACTTCTCCACTCCAATGCCACAGCTGATGGAGCAAACCTGGCCAACTCATAAAACTTGTCTCATATTCCCGGACTGACAAATCACCCTACTGCAACCTGTAGAACTCAGCTGCCTTCTGATCTCTATACCCCTGCAAAAAATATCGATCATAGAATAGCTGCTCGAACCTGTCCTAATTGATATCACCACCGCGCTCCAAACGCTTAGCTTGTTTCCACCAAGTGTTAGCGCCACCCTCGAGCTTATACGCAGCAAACTCCACACGATACTCCTCAGGCACACCAAGGGTATCCAAATGCTTCAAGATCAAATCCAGCCAATACTCTACTAACTGCGGATCCCCATTACCATCAAAAGTCAAAATAGACGCACGCCAGAATTCTTTAAAGTACGCATGCCGATGACCAACATCAGAATCTTCTGGTCTAGCCCTGGCTGCCATCTGCCGAAAAGCTACAAACATAGACCTCATCATACCCTCATCGTTCCCGAACTCAACGTCAGCTGTCGAACGACATCTAGGTGCCATTCTCTCACTTCTGAAAACAAAATTTGGACTGTCAGAGGTATTTTATTGTCAAACCTATGTGTGAATAATTCTCAAGGTTCATAACCTTAGGCTCTGATACCATTCGTCACGCCCCGAAATATGGGAGGTGACGTGGCGGATTATTTAAATTAATTAAAAGAGAATTTAATTAAAATCAAGAGTTTAAGGGTTTTAGTTAAATATAAAATGTGAAAATTTAAAGGAAGCTCTAGCATGAATAATTAATATCAAAGAGTAAACATAGCGAGTATGGGTCCCACAGACCCACAACTTATACACACACATGGTACTGACAATATCATAAATACAATCACAGTCTAAGTATAAATAAAGTTAAAATCTTACATGCCTTGATTTACATAGTACAAATAAATTTACTAGTCCCTCTACTGCTCCTGTGTCCTATCCGTTGAATCCTCTCCAAACCTAAATGGAAAACCACCTATAGGGGGGAAAATTTAAAACAAATAAAACGTAAGCGAAAGGCTCAGTAGAACTATATTTTATAAATTAATTTAATTTAAAGAAACATTTCATTATTCATGAATTATTTAAAAGAACCCTTGAATAAATAAATAAATAAATTTGAATAAAACCGTTTTTACCTAGAACAGTTTACTCGGTCAACCAAAAATATCATTTTCTTTTCCTAGGCAAACCATAATAATATCACCACCGTAGTAGCCCAGCTGGGTTTCGGGACCTACCCCCAAGGTCGATCGCTACACGATCTGATCTCTGGTATGGCATCATGCCTATATGTTTATTTTCATTATCATTCAAAACCCAATTACCGAGTGTTGTCATTTACATTCATTATGAAGTTCATTTCAGTTCACGGTATATTAAAATATAACCGATAAATTCATTTTCAAACAACCGTTGAAAACATTTTAATAGAAATCTTTTTCAAAGCCAAATCATTTTGAAACTAGGCTACCAAGGAATGGGGTAGAAATCCTACCTCAATACTCGTACCGGTGCTCCACACCGTAATCCCGGTCCACTATACTTTAGCTCCGCGGAACCACGAACGATCCTAGATACACACTAAGTCGATCAATATCTAGTTGGAGACATTCTATGTTACTAAACCATTTCATGATGTCCTAGTGTGCCATTTATATCTTTAAAATCATTCTATAAGGTTGGAATTTAAATCAGGGTCTAAAATAGTGAAAACTGGTGAAAAATCACAAAATTCTACATGCTCGGCTGGCCGAACTGTGTAGTTCGGCTTGCCGAAAACCAAGTCCAGTCGACCGGTCATTCTCCAGGTTCGGCCTGCCGGACAAATGAACACCGGCCTGCCGATCCCTTGATCCGGCCTGCCGAACTAGGAAAACCCAGAAATTTCAGCCACAGGTTTTTCGATCCCTAAAATCTAAATCTTGATTTTAACCTATTTTTCTCAAATCCCATGCATGGAAAACAATCATAGTTGATAGAAAAACATACTAGAACACATTTGAACTCATTTGAATAAGTTTTAAACTCAAAAACCCGAAAATGAGAAAATGGGGAGAAAAATGAAAAATCTTGAATTCAATCCATTTTTCTTCAATCTAAGCTTAGATTCTAGTTGCTCTAAGTTCATTTAACTCAAATCAAAGGTTTTCTAAGCTCAAGCAAACCTAGATTTCAAAAATGCACAAAATTGAAAATTTTGAAAAAAGTTTAGAAATTTCAAAACTAACCTCAAATCAAAGCTTCAATCCGCGTTCTCGGTTGCCAAATCACGTTCTCGAGCTTCCTCCTTGCTAACCCGAAGCTTGGATTCGAATTTGATTCAAAAATTTGAGAGAGAATTTGGGAGAAAAAGGAGAAACCGAGAGAGAGAGTGAGAGAGCTCATGGGTAGGAGAGAGAGAGGAGAGAGAGTGAGATCAGGGAGAGTGAGGAGAGAGGAGGGGAAAAAGGAAATAAATAGAGGAAATTTGTGGGCGGTTTTACTGTACGAAAACCAAATGCCACCCACGGTTTTGTAAAACGGAATATTTTTAACTTTTTACAAATTGTTGTGTTTTAAAACTCAAAACATCATTTTAAAACAATAAGAAATCATTTGAATTCATCAATTTAACAAAACAACCAAAAATTCAAAATCCAACCAAGTAATCAAATTATTGAAACATTAATTATGGCACACTAATTCATCATTTATATTACAATAACATTAAATAAATTCCTGGGTGTAACATAGCCCTAGAAGGTCTTCATGGCCTTGTTCAGCAAGCACCACTTCACTTTGAATTTTGCTCCACATGACTCCCATCAATAGCAGAACGCCTTTATCCCAAAGACTGTAAATTCTTCTCCCAAAGATAGCTGAATGAATACTCAATGCCTTTATGCATATTAGCCCTCTAGAAACTTTGTGCAAACGTTGCAACCCAAATTCTATTTATAGCAATGAAAACTTATCCAAAATTTAAAATATCGTATTGTTGCAATAGATTTTGCTGCAGATTTAAATTTTAAACAAACATTATCTCTAAGACACATTTTCCATTCTAGAACTCGTGAGATCCTTCTTTATGTCATATATTCATTTAAATTCACCAAATCTCTAGCTTTCTTATATAGGAGATAACTCCTATCTTTATTCCAATTTTGAATCCTACTTCCCTTCAAACTTGCTTCACAAGATAAGATAATCTTTGACTCATATTAAGATTTGAATTTGACTCTGAAAGTCTATAGAACATCTCTAGAATCTTCTAGAATTTGATATTTTTCTTTCTCGTATTACATGTCTGTTTTTTTTTTCTTTGAATAATTACATAGCCAATTATGCCAACTCAAAAAACATAGCACAATCCTATTAGTGCCTTTTCAGAATGAAACTGAATTGGTTTTCAGTGACACTGAGTTTTGCACCGACACCAAGTCCATTCCCCAGTAGCTTAGATTTGTGGAACAACTACTAGTCTACTACTATTACCACTATTGGTGCTACAGCTAAAGACTAATATTGAGAAATAAACCAAAGCCAAGCATTATCAAAATATCGTTTTTTAGGAATAATTATCAAAATATTGTTTCATTTAAGAATAATAAATCAACAAATTGCTGCATCTCTATGCAGATTATACTTATAAACGCACATTCTTCATCCATTTTTTCTGCTGTGCTCTAGAGTTATTCAGTTAGTGTTTGACGATTGACTTGTTCAGCTTGCAAATAAAAACTACTACATGTTTCTTAAATTAATCTTAACCAATGAAGATAATGAGTCAAAAAAATAATTACTATGAAAGGAGAAATAGACTGATAATTGCATTCATTTGTATTCGCTTTTTATTAAAAAGCCTTCTCTAAGAACTTTCCACTTGTCTTTTTCTTTGAAAGATGGGGACCAGAAACAGGCGCGTTGGCGTCATTACTTTTGTCGCATACTGATATTTACTTATTTCAGGATTGACGTGATCTTCAATTACTATTTTATGGGTTTATATTTGTAGTTAAGAGATAAGACAATAAGTAATCAGTTTAATTATTATATGACGTTTATATAAGCTTAGATGCAATAATTCCAAATAAAGAAATAGAACATATGCGTGATTCTGTTGGCATATTGCACGTCTAACTACAACATGAGGTGTAGGGCTTATTTGTTTAAGCCCAAGTTATGATAACTTAAGAACATGTCTAACAATGAAAATTTCATATTAACAATGAGAGAAAAGAAAAACTCATTAATTACTCCACTAATCCCATTTTATTCAAGTGGGCGCTGGTGCATTTTAGAATCAAGTACTTGTGATCTGACACAAGGAATTGGAGAAGAGTTTGCTTTCCTTGGGAATCCCTTTTGGAATCTTAACACTAAATTATTCTTCTTTTATAATGACATAAGAAATTCAGCCAAGCCTTGATTGGCAGATGTGCAAACCCCATCTTTTGACAATTAAAAATCCTAAATTGAGTCCTATATCCCTTCAAAATACATATATATATATATATATATATATATTGCTTCTGCCACATCCCAAGAATGGAATAATCAAACATAAAGGTCTTATCATGAAATTTTCAATGGGTAGTTGTTTTTTTAACCAAGTACTTTGAATAGTTTGCTAAACAGTAAGTAATAACTTCGATAAAAAAAATACAAATTATAATAACAAGGTATGGATATCTTGTTTTTTGTTTCATGAAATAGAGAGGAAACAAAAGAAAGAAAAGAAAGAACAATAATTGAGAGTTGGGCGGCATTTGTTTGTCTTACAACTCAGGTTATACACTCAATACCTAGTTCCAACTTCCAAACAAAAAAATTACAAAATAAAATCTAACTACTAATTTCATCCATCTTTTTCGAATTCAATCACCTATTTAATATTTGTTGTGTTAAATGATATTTAACCATTTATATTTTATCATATTATTTAATAGATTCAATTAAATTAAACATGAAAATGTGTTAATCAAAAAGTGTTGATTTTATTTTTTGAAATAATGACATGAGTTATTTGGATATAAATATAATTTTGAACATCAAAATTAAACGGGTGATTTCAACATCAAAATTTTTCTCTCTTTTGGACGTGTGTGACAGGAAAGAAAATTTATGGGAAGACCGGGACCAACTTTGCATTTAATGATGGTGATTGTGTGTACAACTCATCAAAGATGTGATTATCCTAAATACCATTATACATAATATAGATGTCTTGTACAAAATATAAATCGTTATTTAGGACAACTTGTTTGGTGTATTACGCATAGCTACCCACGTAGATGTTTCTAATTTGATGAAAAAAAAATATTTAATTAAAAATAAACATGAAATATATAAAAGGAAATTATTTAATACAAAATAATAGTATTAAATTATAAATACAAATATATGAGAATAAAATCATTATTCAATATTGGTTCAAAATGTTAAAATAGAAAGATTGAATTCTAAGTTGAGTAATTCAGTCTAGTTTTGTAACACCCTTGAATTTCAAAGTAAAGCTAGTTATGTTAAGTTTAATTATTTAGTATGCCAGTGTAAATTTTGATGTTAATTTTCAGTTATTTGAGATTTTATTGCATTTGTCATATTAAAATTTGATTTTTAGTGTTAAAATACCAAATGACATTTTTATCCCGTATTTTTCTCATATTTATGAAAATGCCCTTGTGGCCTTTTCTTTTTATTTTTCTTTTCCTTTTCTTTTCTTTCACGCTCACTCTCTCTCTCTTAGCTCTCTCTCTCATCTCTCTCTGTGCGAATCTCTCTCCCTCTTTCTTTGCAAAAATTTTCAATCTCGAGCTTTATTCTCGTTGATTTGAAGCCAAGTTACAAGATTGAAGCCTAAAATCCTCTTCAAATGGTTAATTTGAAGTTATCCCTTTTTCTCTCTAAAATTTTGATTTTTGGTTTGAATTTTTATGAATTTTCTAATCTAGAGTTTGGTGAGCTTAGATAATGTTTAATCTAAGCTTGTAGGCCTTATTTTGTCATGAATTTAAACTTTATTTGAACAAAGTTTGTTTTAATCAAGTTTTGACATTTTTCTTTGATTTTCAAATCAAAGGTGAAATTGAGTTTAAATTTGGGGGAAATGGTTTAAACTTGTTCTATTATGGTTTTCTATGCTTTCCATATGATTCTCATGATCTGGAAATTAAAAAACAGGTTTTAAATTTGAATTTTGAGCTTGGGGAGGTCGAGACTCCAAGTCTCGGGTCCCTAGATTTTGCCAGTTTGACAGGCCAAACTTGATCTTCGGTAGGCCAAATTCATAGGTTCAGCAGGTCGGATTCATCAGGTCGGTAGGCCGAACCTGGGAAAGTTCGACAGGTCGGTCCTGGTTGGTCGGCAGGCCGAACTGCAGGCCGGTTCAGGGTGTTTAGTAGGCCGACTGTGGACTTGAAAAATTGTGTTTTTACTTCAGTTTTCAATATTTGATGATTCTGAAATGTTTCAAAAATGATTATGATTTTGAGTTATGAATATTTTGAGTCAAAAGGCACACTGATAATTGAATTAACATAGTGATTTTAAATGCAGTTTTAAGCTCTTGAATATTGATTGGAGCATACGTTGAATTTTATTTGGAGCTTACGGTATTGGATTTCAAATGAGGTAGGATATATACATATTATTATCCCTTTCTTTGGTAGCTCCTTTTGAATTACCTTGGCCAAAGATTATTTCTTAAATGATTCTTTTAAGAATGATTTCTGTGGTTGATTTTTGAAGAATTGTATTTGATACTCCTTTTTGGATTTTCAAAACCCGTACGATGACTTTTATGAAGTTTCATTCAAGTAAGTATTTATTGATTTTTATTGAGATCTTGAGATTAGTTACCAATGATATTTTTATCTATAACTGTTATTTTTAAATAACTTGTTTTTAACTAATTATTCTACTAAGCCTTCCGCTTACGTTTTTCCTGTTTTCAAAATTTTCCCTTCCAGGTGGGAGAATGAAGGACAGACCTAGGATCGAAACTTGGCTTTTTAGATTGAAATGGTATTTTCTTTAAAACTGTGGTATGATACGTGTATTATACGGCTTGTCTCGGTGTTGATGTCATTTTTGTCTCTGTGAATTATATATTTTTAATTTATCTTAGAGATGATTTTTAATATTTTTGTATTAATATTCTTGATAATTGTATTTTATTTACCTACCCATCTTCGTAGTAAGCATCCACGTGACGGTGAATAAGAATAAGATTTCAGCCTCATCTTTGTGGCATTCACGTAACGGTGACCGCCGATGTTATTATTTATTCCGATGATGTTTATTTATTTTTCACATATATTTATTTACTTTTTTTAAATTACTTCGTGTAATTTAACTTCTTTACCTAAAACTCCATGACCCCCACCTTGGGGTGTCACAAGTTTAAACTGTTAGTTTATTTCAAATTAAATGTTTTATTAAATAACAATTAAAACAATAATGGTTATTTGAACTAAGTTAAACTTGACTAAACCATTAAAACAAACACGACGTGGACTTTTGGTGAACAAAACAAAGGAATGAGAAAGCGAACAGGTGGCATTAACTTGTAGCTTGAAATAACGCTAAAAGCTGCAAAAGAACAGCAACATTACAAGCTACGTCAGTCAACTGCAACAACAAAATGTTGTGTTTCAAACTTCTACCTACAGGGCAATTGTTGAACCAAGACCTGAGGGAAATCATAAATTTAACATCCTATATAAAAACAAACACCTCAAAGTATAGCAAAGATGCCAAGATATTTGTGAGAGCAGAATAATTAGCAGAAATGTACAAAAGTGCCCCTTTAAGAGGAAGAATATTAAACTCAATGTGGAGCTTCCAAAAGGGTTGAGAGCCATTGAGGCAAAGAAAGCTTAGGCTCAAGCGAGTTTGTTAGATTCACCGTAAATCTCAAAAAGCCTTTTTAAGACCAAAATAAAAAGACAACCACTAGCTGGTGCAATTAGACGGATAAAGGTGGGAAATCATCTTCATTTTTCAAAGCATATGATTGTACAGCAATCCTGCAGGCAGAAAACAATAAATAACCAGACGAGTCCGAAATGCGTTGCATTATTGACGTAATGAATTCCAGTCAATGGTTAAATTCATACCTATCTTTATCCATGCTCGGCGTAGGTTTCAGCTTCTCCGTTCCTCTTGAGGAAAGGCTTGTACCCAAATTTGGTATGGGAGCTAACCCAGAGTTTGTTTGCCAGCTTCCTCTAAGCAAGGGCGACGCCTCTGATGGCATATGCCCAATTGGCCCGAATTCAGCAAAAGGCTCTGGCTGATGCGTTGCACCATTGCCATTAGAGTTGACCTTCCTTCGAGGGGAATCAGCGGGGTCATCCGAAGAACCAGACTTTCCATTTCCTTTGTAAACAAAAATTTGTGCTTGACCATTATCATGAACGCTTCTCTCAAGAAAACCATTTTCCGTAGCTAGTGTTACCAAACGGCCATTGTTACGGGGAGATCTCACTGGCTCTTGGTTTCTTCCCTTTGGTGTCATGGGTCTATCCCTGTAAAGATTCTGCAAAAGTTTATACAGAAAAGCAATTAAGCTAGAACAGCTCACCACCAAAATTGAAACTAGTACCAAGGCTGACAAAAAAAAATGGTCCACAATATAAACTCAGGTTTTTGGTTTTCAAAGAAAAATATATAAATATCAAAGAATTCAGAAGCTTAGAATAAGTGTACCATGTTGGGAAAATATGTCCCTGTTCCTCGTGGCTTTGGCAGCTCCTCGACCGAAAACCCTATGCCACCAGCTAATAGTGTCGGATTAATAGAATAAAAAGTTGGTCTATGAACTAGACCATTGGCGTTCATTTGGGAAAAAACATTCTGCTTTAGCTGCACAGACCGCCGTATTATGTCCCATGATTTCTTGCTCCGAAACTGTGTAACCATAGGCGGCATTGAAGGGACAGATGCAGCCAAGGCACATTCATAGCACCACCTACCATAATGCAAGCTACTAAGATGGTTTTCATAATCCCCACTGAGATCTGACAAAGTGTTAACATGGTTGGGAGTTCCAGCAACAACAGCAGACATCCTATAACCAGAATAACTGGGATAAAAGTCTTCAGAGGACAAAACAATAGAACTCAAATGTGAGACATTTTGTTTCGATCCAACAGGAGAGGCAGCCTTGTGATTTCTAACCAACTGGTTTTCATCCTGGTCAACAGCTGTATTCTCAGCAGATTCATCATGTTCTGCTTGTTTGATATGCTGATAACCATTCATCTCTCCATTTCTGGTTGATGAACGAGTAAAATATAGATGAGGAGCATGGTGTGCATTTCTCAAAGGGGATGTGTTTGCCTTGCCACTAGTGGGGGAAGATTTTGGTGTATCGTTTGAAATAGTAAGACCTTGAAGTCTTGATGTAGCAAGGTCTTTTGCATCCCCCTTAACACGATTGTCTGAAACAGCAGTCCCATTTAAAGAACTGTCAGGTTTTGACAAGTCTGATGACAATGTTGCTGCCAAAGAGTTCTTGTGTGGTTCATTTACCAATCTATCAGAGATTACTTCTGACCCTGATATCTCAACATCAGTCACTCCACCATGCAATGATCCTTCGTGATTCAACCTACCAGTTATGCCACCTGAATAGATAGAGTCTGTTTCATAAACTGTCTGACTTTCTTGTGATTCGGTACCCAAAAAAAATGATGCAGCACTAGGATCATCCTGTCCAGACATAGGGAGAGGATCTTGAACATCTGGCCTTTGACCCTTTCCATGCCTTTCCAATGTGTTTGAAAAAAAATTTAGAATTTCATCACCGACATTCTCTTCAGGCTGGGAAAGGATGCGCCCCAGCTTGCGAGCACCATATGTGAAAGCACTCCTTATTCGATAAAAGTTTCCTGCATATATTAAGACATTTATTTTATGATAACCAATTAGGTCACGGAGCATATAAAGCAAGAACATTTCCTCAAATGCCAACAATACCATCAGGATCCAACAACATAGTCATGATACCTGTGGATCCTAAACACACTTAATGCGCAGATGAATAGATTGGTATTTCCCTCGAGACAATTTCCAAAAAGAGGGGGAGAAGTTATTCATAATTTTCATGAGAAACGAGGTGATGGAAAAAAGGGGCGAAAAAGTACTACATAATTTTTATGAGAAACGAGCTCATGTCCGTCTAACTAGAAGGAAACAAGTATTACCTTTGCTCACACTACGCCCAAGGTTGTTATTTTCTTTCAATGGATCAACAATGTTTAGATGCTTTGGAGGAAATGTTTGGGAACTCATCTCGTATCCTCTTGAAGGAGCTGAGAACATTTCAACACATCCCTTGAGAAAATCATCAGTGAGCAATAGGTCATGACCACCATTTTCAGGTATCTCGGCTGCAAAAAGAAATAAAACGAGAACTATAAAAACTTGGGGGTTTGGGGGGGTTGGGAATGTAACTGCTTTCTGAGGAAAATGCAGAACAATGTTACTAACCTGTAATGTCTGGAAGAGAGGATATGCGCACTGGACCACGCAAGCTAATGCAGTTGTTTTCCCAGTCAAAGTTACTAAAGTAGTCCAAAAATTTATACAATACCTATAAGATTTATACAATAAATAGTTAACACTGTGTAACAAACTTTTATGTGAGCTACACTAGCACAAGTTTTTTGAAGCACTCACTGCTAAAGGACCATCCAAGGATAGGTGGAAGAGATGGAAGATATACAGAACCAAGGTCTCCAAAGCATATGTAGATATCAAACCATGATGAGCGCCAAGAATACGGCTCTCATAATAGCACCAAGCCTTTATTAGTATGATACTTCGTTTAAAAAGATGGTCTTTGCCAATAAGGACATCAACCTATCACAACAAAACAAATAAATTGCAGTGAAAAGGCATATAACAATAAAATCCCTATAAATGTTCAAGAAAATGATTTTTAAATCAAAATCTGCTTATCCTCCAACTCATGATGATTAAGCATATCATCCAAGAGAGAAATTTTGAAACAAAAGTAAATCTATTAGTCGCTCACTGAAGATGAGAGACTATTACCTTCGAAATATAACAAGACAAATTGAAGCAAAAAAATAAGACGATGACCCAAGAACAAGATAACAATCAAATCAGGACAACCTTCCAAATATAACAAGACAAATTGAAGCATAAAATAAGATGATGAACCAAGAACAAGATAACAATTGAATCAGGACAACATTAAAAATCGGTGCTAAACTATAATGATGCTCCGTCCATAGTCGTTACTTGTCAAAAACTTAAAATAGATGATACAAATCTTACAATATGAATATAAATGAACCCACAATGATATGAATCCTAAAAGTGAATCTTGAATTAAATTAATCCAACAACCCAACCTTGTAACGCACAATAAAATCTTATGATTACACCATTCATGAAAAATGTTTTCAAATTTAAAATTTTGTTAAAATGAGTTAATTTATCAAACTTCTAAACTGTTGAAAAAAAAAACACAAAACAAAAAACAAAAATGAATGAAAATAAAAAAAGTCAGGGACTGTGTAGTAGCAGCTTGCAAATATTTTATCACGTTTACCAAGGTGTGCCAGCTTGATATGGTTTTCAAATTGCCCTTGGTTCCTCCTTCACTGGCAACCAAACTAAAAAAGAAAAATAGTCTTCATATTTTGTAAATGAAATGAGAAACGCAATAGTGACATTTTCCCTTTTCCCTTTTCATCTTTTAGGACTTATATATTCAACATACATTTATAGAAACATAAGCAAAACAATTTTACTTTTTCCGTATTCTCAAAACAATCTTTTGTCCCTTGAAAAAGAAATACCTCTCTAGAAAAATAACCAAACACAATTTCAAAAACAATTCCAACACCATTCCCAAAACAATTCTAAAATCAGCCCCTTATGGGCCCTTTAATTTCATATAATAATAGATAGACAAGAGAGAGAGAGAGAGAGAGAGAGAAAATAAGCCAGCTTAGGAGTTTAAAGGTTAAATCCAAAATACATAGCACAAAGGATATAAGTTAATACCAAAAAAAAAAAACGCGGGTCAAAGTTTAGATTCAGAGATTTGTTTGCCAAAAATAAAAAGGGGAGATGAGAAGAATGAAGGTTAAACTAACGGCATGTTTGATTTATAGGTTTGAACTTCAAAGTTTGAAAAAAAAAAAATCAATTTTTTGTGAGAGAATCATTGTAGCAAAAAGGTTTAATAAATAATCCAAACTACTATTGCGGGGAAAAAGATCTTGTCAAGTTCTTAGAGATGTTAATTAGGCTTTGGATCAAAGTAATATTTATCAACTTTGTGGGGTATGGATAAAGTATTTTTTTTAATTTTTGGGTGTGCAGCTATATATAAATTTAATGCAAATACATACATATATATTTTCAATATATGTATTTATATATCTAAGTGCAAAATGAACAAAAGTTGAGGGGAACTTAAGCCCTCAACAGTGGCTTAGTTACTGAAAGAGCATGAGGACCTAACAGGCAAAAGACACTCATAAAGACAGTTGCAGGTAAAAGAAGTTAGAGCTTCGAATGGATGTACATTTGGAGCTTTTAAAAACAAATAAAAAAATAAAAGAAGAAGAAGAAGAAAAAGAAAAAGAAGAAAACATACATTGTTTAAATTAAGGCTATATGAATGTTATAGGTCAGGCTACCTGCTCGAGAAAGCATAATGTACAAAGCCCTCCCAACTGATTGAAGGAAATATCAACCACAATGTTCTGTACAAGGCATTTTACAAGCTTAACCTGCCACCCAAAAACCCAAAGTTCTTAGAACAGAGATGACAAGCTATTCAACAGGCATATTAAATTTCAACAAGTCATAAATTAACAACAGAACCAACAAGAAACAGAAAAATCTAACTCTAATTTGAAAAAAGAAAAGCTTATAGGAATGCATGTCAAAAACTACAATCCATCAGATGTTTAACTTTCACGGGCTTCAGAGAGAAGAGACAGAGATCTCAACTGCTGGTGTAAAATAATGTCACTGTTAGAATGTCACTAACTCATTCCAGTTGAAAAGCTAATGTTTTAAAGGAATGAAAAAGCAGATCAAAGAAATTGTGAAAGCGAGGCTAGATTCAATAACATCCATGGAAATAAAATAAACAACTTGGTATCATTTCAGTCAATAAAGGAAGAGAAAGAGAAACATAAAGATTCAGAGAGAGGAGAAGTTCAGGATGAGAAATAATCTACTGTTCTCGTAATTTTTTTAATAAGAAATATTCCTTTTATTGATACTGACATCAAATACAAAGGAAAGAGGATAGGGAATCCTCTATAAACATGAAAGGGAAAAGCATAACAAAAATGAGAGCAAGAGCTGAAGAGACTTGTTGTGACACTTATCACCTAATGGCATCATCCCAAATTTAAACAATAAGCGAAAAGGGAACATCCTTGAAGGCTTCTTCCATCAATGCCAACAAAGATGCTGAAGATTTTACTTTCCAAAACAGACCCATCACTTGCAATTCCTTTTCTTCTTCTTCTTCTTCTTCTTTTTTTTTTTTTTTTTTGCATCCAAATCGTCCAAAGGAGTAATTCACCACACATTCCCCCGACACTAGTGACTAGAAGACGGGGAGTAGTGACCCTCTATTCACCTAAATCCTCAATTAGCATGGCTATTAAATACATATCTCGATTGTAAAACTCATAAAGCTAGTTTTATTAGTTTTTTAGACACTCAAAACTACAACTTTAGAAACAGATTTGCAATGTTTTCATCTCTATGACTTACCTCGTGTGTAATTTTTTTGGGAATCTTGTTAAAAACAAAAGACTTGATGAGCCATAACGCTAGTTTTTGGGCAAGTACGTTTCACATTCAATGAGATTTATTAGAGAAAACAGAGAAATTTCCCCAAGAAACAGGTAACAAATCTCATATGATAAAATAACGAGAACTACATAAGAAAAGACGGGGGAAACCACAAGATGAAGAAGAGGTTGCATGGTCATTGAACTGATGGCAATTAAAAATGGTCAAACACCAACATCTTGGATAGCAACAAGTGATGTGACACACACGCATTGGCTATATGGATGGCATACACAAACTATGATAACAATGATGGGATTAGTCCTATATGAAGAGGAGTAAGAACACATGAATACATGGGTATATGTGTAATTATGTACATATGCATGTATATCTATATGTATATGTTAGTGCTCATATATATAGACCCGCAATCATATGTATATCATAAGAGTTTGGATCAAGCAAGGAAGTTTAGTTAACAAATGGATGAGATGGTAGAAACCTCTGCCCAGATCAATTGCACGTCCTTCACCACAAACTCTGCAGCCTTGTTTTGTTCTTCTCTTTCAAGGACCGAACAGACATCGTTAGCCAAAGCCTCCTCGATGTTTTGACCACCAAAGGCAGTCAAATCAATATCTCCATCAGGCAAATATGTCTTTAGAGGTACTGACCCATATGGGAACACCTGCAGACACGTACAAGTTTGAAAGTCGAGTGTTTTATCACAACCTCAGGACTAATAAATGGAGAAACCATTAGGAAAAAAGAAAAGCATGCCCAGAGCAACAGACAAGTGCAAAAGTTGTCAAAGGGCGGTATACCTCCCGTTACATATTCTCCTAGACAAATTTCAACAAAAGTTTCAGTTTTGTACATTGATATTTTTCATGTGTGATTTGGTTGAAAGTTTTTTCAATTTAACAGGAAAAGTAAAAATTAGTGCACGTCTACGAAAAAAACACCTTTAGCATAATTGCAGTAAAATTAACCTGGTAACCAGTGTCCCATACAACCCCGCAACAACAAAATAAGTGCATGCAAATGACAAAATAACAAACACCCATCATATGACTGCCAATTTGTGATAGCAGCATATCCTGCAAGGGTGCAACCTAGCAAAAAGGAAAGTACAGGTAAAGAAAGAAAAAAAAATAACACTTTCATTTGCAAATTTAACATCTATTTTCTAGGCTTAACATAATGTAGTTCCATGTAAATTAGAACAGCAGAGGCACTTCTATAAGCACCAAGGGAATGAAGGTTAGGAAACACAGAGTAGAGACTTGTCCCCAGAAATACATTTCCTAGGGAAACTATGCCGCCTCATCGATGAAGTCAGCGAATCACATCTCCTGTAAGTTAAAACAGCTTTCACAAAATCAAATACCTCCACATAGTCTTTTTCTTTTTTTTTTTTTTTGGGTGATTGCATCTATCTCAGCCAATGAATTGCAACTGCCATAAACTATCCTCAAATTCTAACTTCTTCTCCTGCTGTAACATTGTGTCACTTTGTTTAAACTACAAACTCAACTGGAGATCTTGACACAGTAGAAAATAAAAAATTTAGACTTAACTAGACCAACATTTGGCCAATGGAAGCTTCCCTTTTTGTTTTGGGATGAAACTGGAACCCCCATCAAAGGCTACAGTCTTTGCAAAGCATGAAACTCGAAATTATTCACCAAGTAGGCTGGAGAGAAATTGAACTCCAGACTAAGTGGAAGCAAACAAAACGCATGTGGGCTCAACTAAACCCTAAAAAAGGTCCTAACTTTTGAACAACAAACGCAATCCAAAATCTCTAACCAGTCAAAACTATAAAGTACAGGCTAATTAGACAAAAGCACACTTTACATTGGTTTCCATTACCGAATAAAAAAAAAAAAGCGTATATATTATAATTCCAATTTTTCTTCCCCTAAAACTTGCACAATCAAAAAAGCAAACATCGTCTTTCGCCTCTATTAACAATGTTGACCGGTAATACACTAAAACAAGAGTTTCACAAAATCCTAAAGCTCTAAACTTTGTACGCAATTGAATTAAAAAAATTAAAAATCTACGAAAGCATGTGAAGCATATGTAAGAGCAATTCGTCTGATAATGATTCTCACCTCGCAACCGAGAAATCCCCTAACAAGCCCCTGAACGTAATCGATGACCGCCCTCCTCCTCTTCTCCGACACGACCGTGGGCTGAACCCGAGCTATAATCCCCTGCGTTGCTTCCTCCGCTTTCTTCCAGAACTCCGCACCAATCGCCGCCGTCTGTTTTGACGACAAGGACGGCGACGACAAGGACGGCGACGACGACGACGGCCTCTCCTCCACTATGACGCCGTTTGGTTCAGGTGACCAATCCCGAATATCGCCCATGAAATAGACGAAATTCCTCCACCGAAGACGCGGACACAGAACGAACCCGGAATCAGCCGACGACGGCCATGGAATCACCGGAGGCACCGAATGGCGGCGCGACCATTAACGCCTCCGATTGAGAAGTTTTCGAAAATCGAGGCTGTTGATCGGCGAACAGAGGTTGATCTCCGGCGATCGGACGAATGGCAACGAAACGACAGCCGAGACCGTGAGGTTTTTGCGATGAGAAGAAGAGAGAAAGAGTACAGATTCCGAGGGATTTTGATCGCAAAGTGATTCTTGTTAGGACTTTTATTGGTTTTTTTTTTCTTTTCTTTCTCTATCAATTTTTATATTTGATTTAACTCTCGAATCAATCAGGGAAACTCAAAACAAAATCATAAATACGCTGAAATGTCCTCTGTCTTTCCTACCTCCCGTTTCTTCACTTCTCGTTTTGTCATCTTTTCCTTCCCCTTTCCTGTTTTCATTTTAATTTTTATTGAAATTTTAATAATATAAAGGTATTTTGTTTGTATTTTTTTTTTTTAGGAAGATACGAGATATTTTTTTTGTTTGCATTAAGTCTCTCGAGCCTCTTTTTTTTTTTTTTTGGATTTTGGAAATAAAGTCTCGAGCCTGCATTAAAAAAAAAAGTCTTTTTTTGATAGGGAAATAAAACTCTCGCTTCTCTACGCCACTTTTTTCTCACTTTTTTTTTTTGGGTTGTCTACCATTTTAATTCTTGTATTTTAGGCATTTTCAATTATTGACCTTTATTCTGACAAATGGATCTCATCAAATTATAAAAAAATATCAGATATATTAACTGTAATATCAACTTGTATGTCAACTTATAAGTTGTCATATTTTTTATTGATATGTTTAGAAAATTACAACATCAATAACTACCAATAAATTATTGACAACTCAAGAGTTGAATTAGAATTGATATCTCTAGCATTACCCTCAAATTATATTTAATATACAAGTATATGCATTTTCCCAGTCATCACTCAATTTCTACTTTTTGTTCAAGCCCTTGTTTGAAAGCCCAGTTAGAACCAATTGATTAGAACCAAAAAATAAATTAGAACCACAATTAATAATTGAAACTTATGTTTAATAAGTTTGTCAAAATGTTAGTTTTTGTTGGTTTGAACATAAAAATTAGCTTAAAAAACAACTAAAATTGGATGGGTAAAAAAAGAAAAAATGTTAGAATCATGATTGCCTCAGGCGACCAAGACACCCTTAAAAAAGAGTAAAAAAATTTAAAATAATAACTTAAAGTAAAGGACAAGTCTAATGGGTTTATTCTCCATTGGTGGAAAACGTTTTTGGTCCACTAGATCTCCATCAAATAGTGAAAACAAATAAGTTTACAGTGAGTTAAATGAGCTATCCAAACGCTTTTACTCTACAATATACTGTGATCCTCCTGTGGAGGAAGGGAATTAAAAATAAAACAAAGTGTAAAAATATGAGCAAATGGCTCAATAGGATTGAAAATTCAAAGACAACAATAAAATATGATAAAATAAACTTGAAAATAATAATCTAAATAGGAATTGAAAGATAATGCATTCAGGATTTGAGATATTGCAATTAACTTTAAAATAATGACTTACCAAAAAGCCTCATGTGATTTACCTAAAAATCATAGATAAATACTCACTTATTGTAAGGCCTAGAATCACTACCAAAGTGACCTATACAGGATTTTTGGACCTCCCCGCTAGGGCGACCTCTATACGACTTGAACTCTATGGCACCATATATTTAAAACACGACTAACCAGCAAATCTTAAACCAATTAGTATTTGAAAGACTATTTATCAAATATCTCTTTAAAAATCATATTTTTAAAACGTTTGAAAATAAAATAATTTACTTTATAAACAATTTTTAAAACATTTAAGAATACATTTGCAAGGCCAAATAACTTAAAATCATGGCTACGAAAAGAAAGGTATAAAATCCTACCTCAAAAACTAGGTCACAGATCACTCTCGCAACTCTGTTCGATTTAGTATATGTTTGCTCCATGAAACTGTAGTTCACCTTAAGAACAAACTTAAGTATTAACACTAAAATTAAACTTACCTTTCATTAGGGGATTAATCATGGTCCTTGGTACCCCATTAGCCACTTTAAACTTATATTCTCATCACATAATACAATTTTAATCATTTCTGGTCAAATTAACAGGGTAAAAATTAATTTGACAAAAATCAAGTATGAGAGGCTCGGATGGTTGAAACAACCATCTTTGAGCATGGCAGTGTTGAAAAATGATACGCAACAGAATTTTAAAATTTTTAAAACAAAGTCTTTTCCAAATATCAAATTGAACATGCTAAGTACATAAATTAATAACAGATCTTACATTTCTCTTTTGTATATCGAAGTCTATAGAAAATCGAGAAGAGAAGAACGCTCCAGAAGAGCCTCAACCAACTGGTTTTCTTTGTTATTCTCTATCCACGACCGGAGTGTGAGTGGACGCACATCGTATAGTCTTCCTCCATTAATTCTCCTTCCAACCGCTTGAGAAAACCAAGAGCTAAGATTCCAAATGTTGAAAAATAACTCTCTAGGAGTTTCAAAGTTTCTCTCACTAGAGTACTCACTCAATGCTTCTCAAATAATTTGAATAACAGTGAAAAAATAGCTCCTCTTTCATAGTTGTCAGATCTGGGGTTAAACCTTATTAGATTAGGCTTCAAATTCGAGTCTGGATCAATTTTTGATAAAAAAAACCCATCAAAAACATGTAACCCCTGATTATCGCATGTTCGGCATGCCGATCTAGGCAAGCTCCATCAGCCTGTCGAACTCAGCCATCGGCCTACCAACTGCACAATAATCTAAAATCCTCAAAATATTTTATTTTCACACGGGAATTTTAAATAGAGCCTTAGTTTTAATTTAAATAACCTAATAGAAAAGTTATCTGATTAAGACAGTCATATACAGATAATCCCATATCAAATAAAATATTATCAAAATAATTCAACATGTCTATCTTGAATTAATTCACAAAATTAATTCAACTAATAAACTAATATGAATTATTAAATCCACTCTAATCGAATTTCAGCCAATTAATAATTAACACAACTTACCAATATATAGGAAAAACATGTGGTATCATTACAAGAATTATTGTGAGCTAGCAAAGGGGATCCGATGGACATATATGGATTAAGCTCTTATAATTATAAAATAGTATATCCCAGATACATATTTTATAATTATCGACTCTAATGCTACTTCACTAAAAGCTTAGAGCTTCTCTCTCAAACTATATAAAATTACAAAGCTCCAACAAGCTAATTGTCTATGACATATCATAATGTGTAATATCCTCATAGGATATTCATAATTGACTTAAGGATAAATTATGTTTTACCTTCCTGATTATTTTTATCTTATATTCCATTATTTCACCATTAGAATACTTACTATTCATAAATAGTATAGTATTTAGTTACACCTATGTATCTAAATGATTGAGCGCTCCAGCCTTCTAATTACATGATAATACTTATAAGAAAATATCATTAACTTTACAAAAGAGTTATGGATTCCATATATATGAATAACAAGTCTACGTCATTCAAGAGTCATGCCTCCAATGTACCGGTATGCGTACTATCATCAAATCAGGATGTCATCTTTTGGTATATCAAAAGACACAAGTCAAGAATATGGGCCCCTTATTCATTCAGGATTAAGACATAACACATATGATTGTCTAAAGTGAATTGATTTAAACAAGCAGAATTATTAATCAAATCAATTCAACTTTTGTCACAATCTAATATATCGTCACCTATGACAATATACCAATGTTTCTACTTATGGAGTCTCACTCCAATGAACAAGTCAAGTCATCTCCTGCTAGAAATGTAGACAATATAATAATCTCAACATGAATAAAGCATCCATCTTTATTCCCTTGGTTGTGAATCTTATCATTTAAACTATCATCTTTTAGATTCGTGTCTTTCGCATAATCTATCCATCATATGCACGATCCTAAAAGTTTAGACTAACAGTCTTAAACTTTTGTTTACTTATCATATATTCAACAGAAATGAACATAAAGAGGACAACATTTGGTATATGAATAATAAATAATCTCTTTATTGATTAAATGTCTCAAAAAACTTATTACATCATTTAATCCTTATGGCACGTAGTCTACCAATCTCCCACTTGCCTTAAGTGAGTACATATGACATGTCTCACATCCCCATAGTCTCTACATGCTTCTCAAAAACCCTTGTCGTTAGTGTCTTTGTAAAAGGATTAGCTATATTGTCCTCCAACATGATCTTGCATATTACAACGTGTCCACCCTGAACAAAGCCCTTTATTCCATGATACTTCCAATGTATATGTTTACTCTTCTTATGAAATCTTGGCTCTTTACCATTAACTAATGCTGTAGTGTTATCACAATACAACGATACTGCCTTATCTATACCAAGAACTACCTCAAGATTCCCAAGGAACTTGTGGAGCTACATAGCTTCTTTTGAAGCTTCACTAGCTGTCACATAATCAGCCTCCATTGTTGAATCTAAAGTGTAATCTTGCTTGATGCTTCTCCAAATAATAGTACCTCCACCTAGAGTAAACATTGAACCTGAAGTCGATCTTCTCAAATCTAGACAGGATTAGAAATCTGAATCAGTGTATCCAAGATATGTTAGATCCTCATCAAAATACAATAGTATATAACCTCTAGTCCTTCTCAGGTACTTAAAAATATGCTTGATCGCAACCCAATGGTTTGGTTCTAGATCCAACTGAAATCGACTTACTATTCTGACCACATAACAAATGTCCGGTCGACTGGAAAGCTTCGCATACATGAAACTACCCACTGTCAAAGTATAGGCACCTTCTTCATGTATTTTCTTTCTTCATCAGACTTTGAAGAATCTTTCTTAGAAAAAGTAATTCCAAACCTAGATGGTTGTCTGCCTTTTTTGGAACTCTGCATTGCATACTTTTGGAGAATTTTATCTATGTATACGGCTCAAAATAAAGCTATTATTTTGTTCTTCCTATCTTGAAAGATTTGGATATTGAGAACATAATTAGCTTCACTAAAGTCCTTCATGTCAAACTGTTTGGTCAGCCATATTTTGACTGATGACAATGCCCCAACGTCATTGCCAATTAGCAAAATATCATCTACATAGAGCAGTAGAAAAACCACCTTCCATCTTTAATGTGTTTGCAAACACATGATTCATCCTCTTATTGTTTGAACCCATAAGTCTTGATTACTTGATCAAATCTTATTTTTCAAGAATGGAAAGCTTGCTTAAGTCCATAAATAGACTTTAGCAATTTACAGCCCTTACCTTGCCCTTACCCTCTTAACTCTTAGCTTTGAACCCATGTGGCTGTACCATGTATATGGTCTTATCAAGATAGCCATTCAAAAAGGCCGTCTTGACATCCATTTGCCAAATCTCGTAGCCGAAAGCAGCAGCTATGGACAAGAGAATGCGGATAAACTTAAGCATGGCTATAGGCAAAAAGATTTTCCCGTAATCAATTCCTTCATTTTGCATGTATCCTTTTGCTACCAGTCTAGCCTTATAGGTTTCGACTTTCTCATCTGCTCCTCTCTTTCACTTGTAGATCCTCTTACACCCTATGGTTTGTACCCCTTTGAGAAGATCCATAAGCTCTCAGACTTGATTAGTCTCCATAGACTTCATCTTAGTGCTCGTAGCTTCTGTATAGTGCCTTAAATTCACATCCTCTATAGCCTCTGTGTAAGTGTAAGGATCCTTGTCATGTTCAACTGGTTTAGCCAAGTAGGCTTCACCATTGAACATATACCTCTTAGGTTGACACTCAATCCTCCCACTACGCCGAAGCTCCCAAGGATGTTATTCGGTCGGTTTTTCTACATTGAGTGGATTGGTTTCAACTAGAGCCCCTAAGTGATCGAATCACTCATTAACTCCTGGAGCACCACTTCATTACGAGGCTGTAACGCCCTGAAATTTGTTTAATGTTATTGTAATATAAAATGATGAATTAGTGTGCCATAATTGATGTTTTAACATTAATTTGATTATTTGGTTAAATTTTGAATTTTAGGTTGTTTTGTTAATTTGATAAATTCAAATGATTTCTTATTGTTTTAAAATGATGTTTTGAGTTTTAAAACGTAACAATTTGTAAAATGTTAAAAATATTCCGTTTTATAAAACCGTTGGCGGCACATGGTTTTCGCATAGTAAAACTGCCCATAATTTTTCTCTATTTATTCTCTCTCCTCTCCCTCTCTCTTCACTCTCAGCTCTCACTCTCTCTTTCCTCCTCTCCCACCTGTGATCACTCTCTCTCTCGTTCTCTCTCGGTTTCTCTCTTCCCTCTCAATTTCTCTCTCAAATTTTTGAATCAAATTCGAATCCAAGCTTCGGGTTGGCAAGAAGGAAGCTCGGGAATGAGATTTGACAACCAAGAACGTGGATTGAAGCTTCGATTCGAGGTTAGTTTTGAAATTTCTAAACTTTTTTAAAATTTTCAAATTTTGTGCATTTTTGAAATCTAAGTTTGTTTGAGCTTAGAGAACCTTTGATTTGAGTTAAATGAACTTAGAACACCTAGAATCCAAGCTTAGATTGAAGAAAAACGGATTAGACTCAAGATTGTTCATGTTTCCTCATTTTCTCCCATTTTTAGATTTTTGAGATTTTTGCGTTTGAATCTTGTTTAAATGAGTTCAAAAGTGTTATATTATGTTTTTCTATCATCTATGAATGTTTTCCATGCCTGAGATTTGAGAAAAACAGGTTAGAATCAAGATTTGGATTTTGGGAGAACCAAAACCTGCGGCTGGAATTTCTAGGTTTTTTCAGTTCGGCAGGCCGGATTCAAAGGATCGACAGGCCGGACTCATCCGTTCGGCAGGCCGAACCTGGGAAATGTCCGGCCGACCGGACCTGATTTCTGACAGGCCGAACTATACAATTCGACCGGCCGAAGCAGGGAGTCCGACAGGCCGGCAGAGCATGAAAAATTTTGTGATTTTTCACCTATTTTCACTATTTTGAACCCCGATTGAAATTCCAACCTTGTAAAATGATTTTAAAGATACAAATGGCACACTAGGACATCATGAAATGGTTTAGTAACATGGAATGTCTCGAACTAGATATTGATCGACTTAGTGTGTATCTAGGATCGTTTGTGGTTCCGCGGAGCTAACGTATAGCGGACCGGGATTACGGTGTGGGACATCGGTACAAGTATCGAGGTAGAACTTCTACCTTTTTTTTAGTAACCCAATTTTAAAATGATTTGGCTTTGAAAAGGGTTTCTATAAAAATGTTTTCAACGATTGATTAAAAAATGAGATTTTATTTCTTACTTTTATAAATTGTGAATTGAAGTGAACTTCATAATGAACTTCATAATGAATGTTAATGAGAATATCTAGTAAATGGGTTTTGTATGATAATAGAAATGAATATAAGGGCATGATGCCATATCAGAGATCGGGTCGTGTAGCGATCGACCTTGGGGGCAAGTCCCGAAACCTAGCTGGGCCACTACGGTGGTGATATCCTTATGGTTTGCCTAGGAAAAAGAAAATGATGATGTTTTCTAGTCGACCTAATAAACTATTTTGGGTAAGAACGGTTTTATCTAAATTTATTTACTTATTCGAGGTTCCTTTTAAATAATTCCTCAATAGTGAGATTTTCTTTAAATTAAATGATTTGATAAAATGTAATCCTACTGAGCCTTTCGCTCATATTTTCTTTGTTTTTAAATTTTCCCCTCTAGGTGGATTTCCATTTAGGTTCAGAGATGACTCAACGGATAGGACTCAGGAGCAATAGAAGGATTAATAGATTATTGTATTATTTGAACAAGGCATGTAATGTTTTTAAATTTTCTTTGTGCCTAGACTGTAGTTGTATTATTATATTGTCAGTACTATGTGTGTGCACAAGTTGTGGGTCAGAGGGACCCATACTCGTGGTTCTTTCTTATTTTATTATTTGCTTAATGTTCATGAATTCTTTTGCATAATGTAGTTTTAAAACTTTCACATTTTTATTATTTAACTTAACCCCTAAACTCTTGATTTTAATTAAATTGCTCTTTTAACTAACCTAAATAATCTGCCACGTCACCTCCCATACTCTGGGGCGTGACAGAATGGTATCAGAGCTCAAGGTTATGAACCTTGGGAATTGTGCACACATAGGTATGACAATGAAATACCTCTGACAGTCTAAAATTTTATTTTCAAAAGTGAGAGAATGGCACCTAGACGTCGTTCGATAGCTGACGCTGAGTTTGGAAACAATGAGGGTATGATGAGGTCTATGTTTGCAGCTTTTTGGCAGATGGCAGCCAGGGTCAGACTGGAGGATTCTGATGTTGGTTGTCGACATACATATTTTAAGGAATTTCGACGTGCGTCTATTCTGACTTTTGATGGTAATGGGGATCCGCAGTTGGCAGAATATTGGTTAGACTCGATCGTGAAGCATTTGGATATCCTCGGTGTGCCTGATGAGTATCGTGTGGAGTTTGCTACATAAAAGCTCGAGGGTGGTGCTAATACTTGGTGGAAACAAGCTAAGCGTTTGGAACGCGGTGGGGATATCAGTTGGGACAGATTTGAGGAGCTGTTTTATAACAAGTATTTTTCGCAGGGGTATAGAGATAAGAAGGCATCTGAGTTCTTTAGGTTGTAGCAGGGTGATTTGTCAGTTCGGGAGTATGAGGCAAGATTTAATGAGTTGGCCAGGTTTGCTCCATCAGCAGTGGCATCGGAGCGTGAGAAGTGTATTAAGTTTCAAGAAGGGCTCAAGGCTCCTATTCGGCGACATGTAGTTGCTCTACGACTTAGGAGTTTTGGAGAGCTTGTGTCGTCAGTAATATCAGTGGAAAATGATTATGCGTAGTATTGTGAGGATCGAGCAAAAGCTTCAAGAGGATCATAGACGAGCAGTAGGAAGAGCACCAGTAGCCGTCCAACTCTGGGAAAGAACAAGCAGGGTGGTGCGAACAGTGGTAGCAGTAGTTCATCTGGTGGCGGGCGCAGCAATCTCTACAGCTTCCATTGTCATTTTTGTCAGCAGCCAGGACACATCAAGAGGAATTGCCCGATCAGGAGTGCCCGTCTTGGATCTCAGACTGAAGAAGATGCCAGTCGTCAGTCTCAGCCTCAGACCCTACCCCAACCTCAGCAGTATCCGCAGTTGCAGTATCCTCAATTCTCTCCTCAGCAGTTTTTCTATCCAGCACGGGGGCAGCAGCCGCAGCATTTCCAACTCAGCGTCCCTCAGTATCGAGCGTCGAGTGCAGCTAGTGTGCAGTAGTCTCTGTCTCAGCAGCATCGGTAGAATAATCCAGGACCCAGCAATGTTGGTAGAGGAAAAGTAAAGGCACTAGTGCAGGTTTATGCAATGGCATCTAGAGGTTCAGACTCTCAGACTAGTAACGCGATTGTCGATGGTACGATCTTAGTTTCTCGATCTTTAGCTCGTGTTTTATTTGATATAGGTGTCTCACATTCTCTCATTTAGAGTTCTTTTGTACATGCCTTGGGATTAGAGATAGAAGAGTTTAATAAACCCCTAGTTATAACTTCTCCATTGGGATGGGTGTGTGTGAATTGTGTATGTAAATCTTGTAAAATAAAGATTGGGGATAAGATTTTAAAAAGTGATTTGATTATACTCCCCATGAGCTCATATGATGTAATTCTAGGAATTGACTGGTTGTTCAGGTATAATGTAGTTGTGGACTGCCAACTTAGAAAAGTAACCCTAGTGTTTGATAGGGGGACGATGATCACTTACCAGGGTGGTGGTGATTGGTTAATGAGTGAGCGTCTCATGAAGTCGTGTCCATGAGGGCGAAGAAATCTGGTTTGTTGTGCTTTTCTCACAAATCTAGAGTGTGAGCCCTATGCTTTGAGTGGAAGTGTAGCGATTTCGGTGGTTGATGAGTTCGAGGATGTCTTCCCCGATGAGTTGCCAGAATTACCACCGCATTGGGAAATTGAGTTTGGTATTGAGTTGTTTCCAAGGACAGCACCGATTTTATAACATCGGATGGCACCGGCAGAAATGAAGGAATTAAGGAAGCAACTTCAGGAGCTTGCTGATAAAGGGTATATTATGAATAGCACATCTCCGTGGGGAGCACCGGTTTTGTTTGCTAAGAAACATGATGGCACTCTCAGGTTGTGTGTAGATTATCGACAGCTGAATCGTGTTATAGTAAAGAATAAGTATCACTTGCCTAGGATCGATGAGTTGTTTGATCAATTGGGAGGTTCGCGGTACTTCTCAAAGATTGATTTGCGTTCAGGGTACCATTAACTCAGGATTAAGGAAGAGGACATTCCCAAGACGGCTTTTAGGACCCGGTATGGACATTTTGAGTTTCTGGTTATGTCATTTGGGTTGACGAACACTCCGGCAGCTTTCATGGATTTGATGAACAGGATATTTAGGCCGTATTTGGATCGGTTCGTGATCGTGTTCATCGATGACATTCTAGTGTATTCTAAGACTTGGGAGGAGCATGAGCAACATCTCTGGATCATGCTTTAGACTCTGCGGGAGCACCAGTTGTATGCCAAGAGGGAAAAGTGTGAGTTTGGTTGACTGAGGTTAAGTTTCTAGGTCATGTCATCTCTAAGTATGGTATTTTTGTGGATCCGTCCAAGATTGAAGCCATAGTGGAGTGGGAACAATTAAAGAATGTAGCAGAGATTCGTAGCTTCTTAGGTCTTGCTGGTTATTGCAGGAAATTTATACAGGATTTTTCGAAGATTGCAGCTCCGTTGACGAGATTGATCAAGAAAAATGTCAGGTTTGAGTGGGGTGAAGAATGTAAGCTTGTTTTTCAGAAATTGAAGAACCGGTTGACTTCGGCCCCAGTGTTGGTTATTCCTAGCAGTGACGAGCCGTATGAGGTTTATGCAGATGCTTCAGGGCGTGAACTTGGATGCGTGTTGATGCAGCATGGACGCATGGTTGCATACGGATCAAGACAGCTACAACCTCATGAGCGAAATTATCCTACTCAAGACTTAGAGCTTGCGACAGTGATTCACGCGCTGAAGATTTGGAGGTGTTATTTGTATGAAGCGTCATTTCAGGTCTTTTTCGATCATAAGAGTTTGAGGTATCTGTTCACTCAGAGAGATCTTAATTTGAGGTAGTGTAGATGGATCGGGTATATGGAGGATTATGATTTTGCGTTATAGTATCATCCCGAGAAAGCTAATGTGGTCGTGGATGCGCATAGCAAGAAGTCTTCAGGGATTCTCGCTTGTTTGGCTTTTGAGGAATGGAGCAGGGATGCGACAGTGAGCGAGTATGGGCTACGGTATCATGAAGACTGTGATCGAGTTTCGGTATATCATGTGAAAGCGACCCCAGCTCTTGTTCAGATGGTGAAGCAGAATCAGTGGCAGGATCAGCATTTGCAGGTGATTTGGTCGCAGATTCAGAACGGAGAGCGGTTTGAAGAATGGAGTGTGCATGCAGATGGATTGTTGTATTTCCAGGAGCGTCTTGCAGTTCCAGCTATCGCCGAGGTGACGAAAGCCGTTTTGGACGAAGCTCATAGGTCTCAGTTTGCTATTCATCCGAGGAGCACAAAGATGTATCGTGATTTGAAGAGACAGTATTGGTGGAGAGGTATGAAGAAAGATGTTCGAGAGTACCTGGCTAAGTGTACGACGTGTCTTCAGGTGAAAGCCGAGCATCAAAAGTCCGCAGGTCAGCTTCAGCCTCTTCCTATTCTAGGGTGAAAATGGGAGCATGTGACGATGGATTTCCTCACAGGTTTACCGAGGACGGAGCAGCGGCATGATGTAGTTTGGGTCATGGTCGACAGGTTGACGAAATTAGTGCATTTCATTCCGTTTAGGTTGACATGTTCGAGGAGGATTCTCGGGGATTTATATCTGCTAAACATAGTGAGGTTGCATGGAGTTCCTTTGTCCATCACTTCTGATCGAGACACTAGGTTTAATGCTAAGTACTGGAGGAGTTTTCAGGAGGCTTTAGGTACGAATTTGAACTTCAGTACGGCGTTTCATCCTTAGACTGATGGGCAGTCTGAGCGGGTTATTCAGATTCTCGAGGATATGTTGGGTGCTTGTACGTTAGACTTTGGCAGGAATTGGAAGAAATATTTGCATCTGGTAGAGTTCGCGTACAACAATAGATATTAGGCGAGTATTGTTATGGCACCATTTGAGGCGTTGTATGGGCGACCGTGTCAGTCACTAGTGTGTTGGGCAGAGCTGGAAGACAGGGTTATTCTTGGGCCGGATGAGATCCGTGATAGCAACGAGAAAGTCGCTGTGATTCAAGGTCGATTGAGGGCAGCTCAGAGTCGACAAAAGAGTTATGTGTATAGAAGACGTAGACCTTTAGAGTTCGTAGTAGGAGATTTCGTTCTCTTGAAGGTATTGCCTCGTAAAGGAACTATGCGGTTCGGAGTGAGTGGAAAGCTTGCACCGAGGTATATTGGACCGTTCGAGATCACTCAGCGTATTGGTGTGGTTGCTTATCGGCTCGACCTTTCGCCCGAACTCTCTCATATTCATGACGTGTTCCATGTGTCGATGCTTAGGAAGTGTCCGCCTGAGCAGGGTAAGATAGTTTCATTTCGCGATGTGCAGGTTCGAGAAGATACGACGTACGAAGAGGTGCCGATTCATATCGTCGATCAAAAAGTGATCAGTTTGCGTCATCGTGAGAGACCATTGGTAAAGGTCGTATGGCAGCATCACGGGGTTGATGAAGCCACTTGGGAATTAGAATCGAGTATGCGGGAGTTATATCCGCATTTGTTTTGTTTCTAAATTGAGTTGTAAATTTCGATGGCGAAATTTCTTTTAGGGGTGGAGAGTTGTAACGCCCTGAAATTTGTTTAATGTTATTGTAATATAAAATGATGAATTAGTGTGCCATAATTAATGTTTTAACATTAATTTGATTATTTGGTTAAATTTTGAATTTTATGTTGTTTTGTTAATTTGATAAATTCAAATGATTTCTTATTGTTTTAAAATGATGTTTTGAGTTTTAAAACATAACAACTTGTAAAATGTTAAAAATATTCCGTTTTACAAAATCGTAAGTGGCACATGGTTTTCGTACAGTAAAACTGTCCATAATTTCTCTCTATTTATTCTCTCTCCTCTCCCACTCTCTTCACTCTCAGCTCTCACTCTCTCTCTCCTCCTCTCCCACTCGTGATTACTCTCTCTCTCGTTCTCTCTCGGTTTCTCTCTTCCCTCTCAATTTCTCTCTCAAATTTTTGAATCAAATTCGAATCCAAGCTTCGGGTTAGCAAGAAGGAAGCTCGGGAATGAGATTTGACAATCAAGAACGCGGATTGAAGCTTCGATTTGAGGTTAGTTTTAAAATTTCTAAACTTTTTTAAAATTTTCAAATTTTGTGCATTTTTGAAATCTAAGTTTGTTTGAGCTTAGAGAACCTTTGATTTGAGTTAAATGAACTTAGAACACCTAGAATCCAAGCTTAGATTGAAGAAAAATGGATTAGATTCAAGATTTTCCATTTTTCCTCATTTTCTCCCATTTTTGGATTTTTGAGATTTTTGTGTTTGAATCTTGTTTAAATGAGTTCAAAAGTGTTCTATTATGTTTTTCTATCATCTATGAATGTTTTCCATGAATGAGATTTGAGAAAAACAGGTTAAAATCAAGATTTGAATTTTGGGAGATCCAAAACCCGTGGTTGGAATTTCTGGGTTTTTCCAGTTCAGCAGGTTGAACTACGTGTTCGGCAGGCCGGATTCAAAGGATCGGCAGGCCAGACTCATCCGTTTGGCAAGCCGAACCTGGGAAATGTCCGGCCGACCGGACCTGATTTTCGACAGGCCGAACTGCACAATTCGGCCGGCCAAAGTAGGGAGTCCGGCAGGCCGGTAGAGCATGTAAAATTTTGTGATTTTTCACCCGTTTTCTCTATTTTGAACCCCGATTGAAATTCCAACCTTGTAAAATGATTTTAAAGATACAAATGGCACACTAGGACATCATGAAATGGTTTAGTAACATGGAATGTCTCAAACTAGATATTGATCGACTTAGTATGTATCTAGGATCGTTCGTGGTTCCGCAGAACTAACGTATAGCAGACCGGGATTACGGTGTGGGGCACCGGTACTAGTATCGAGGTAGGACTTCTACCCCTTCTTTGGTAACCCAATTTCAAAATGATTTGGCTTTGAAAAGGGTTTCTATAAAAATGTTTTCAACAATTGATTGAAAAATAAGATTTTATCGGTTATTTTTATAAGCCGTGAATTGAAGTGAACTTAATAATGAACTTCACAATGAATGTTAATGAGAATATCTGGTAAATGGGTTTTGTATGATAATAGAAATGAATATAAGGGCATGATACCATATCAGAGATCGGGTCGTGTAGCGATCGACCTTGGAGGCAGGTCCCGAAACCTAGCTGGGCCACTATGGTGGTGATATCCTTATGGTTTGCCTAGGAAAAAGAAAATGATGATGTTTTCTGGTCGACCTAATAAACTGTTTTGGGTAAGAAAGGTTTTATTTACATTTATTTACTTATTCAAGGTTCCTTTTAAATAATTCCTAAATAGTGAGATTTTCTTTAAATTAAATGATTTGACAAAATGTAATCCTATTGAGCCTTTTGCTCACATTTTCTTTGTTTTTAAATTTTCCCTTCTAGGTGGATTTCTATTTAGGTTTCAGAGATGACTCAACGGACATGACTCAGAAGCAGTAGAAGGATTAGTAGATTATTGTATTATTTGAACAAGGCATGTAATGTTTTTAAATTTTTCTTGTGCCTGGACTGTAGTTGTATTATTATATTGTTAGTACTATGCGTGTGCACAAGTTGTGGGTCAATGGGACCCATACTCGCGGTTCTTTCTTATTTTATTATTTGCTTAATGTTCATGAATTCTTTTGCACAATGTAGTTTTAAAACTTTCACATTTTTATTATTTAACTTAACCCCTAAACTCTTGATTTTAATTAAATTGCTCTTTTAACTAACCTAAATAATCCGCCACGTCATCTCCCGTACTCTGGGGCGTGACAGAGGCTTAAAGTCGTTCATGTAACCTTCCTTAAGGAAAATTGTATTTGTTAAAACCACAAATTTATTTTCTTCTAGGTTATAGAAATAACCCCTTTTTGTCCCTTTTGGATATCCTACAAACATGCACACTTCCAAACATGCTTCCAATTTGTTTGCTTCCTTGTATAGGACATGAGTTGGACATCTCTATATGCGAATATGGTTTAGGGATGTCTTCCTATTTGTCCATAACTCATAAGGAGTTTAAGAAACTAATTTTGAAGGCACATTGTTTAAAAGGTAGCATAGGATTTGTAGTACATATCCCTAAAAGGATAAAGGTAATGTTGAGTAACTCATCATAGACCTAACTTTGTCCAACAAACTCCTATTCCTTCTCTCAGCCACGCCATTCTATTGTTGAGTACCTAGCATATTCAAATAATATAAAATCATATTCTCTAATAAGTGTCCTATGAACTAATCAGAGAGGTATTCTCCACCTTGATCGGATCAAAGTGTCTTTAGAGGTTTACCTAATTGCTTCTCCGCTTCAACTCGAAACTCCTTAAACTTGTCAAAAGTTTTGCTCTTATGATGCATTAGGTAGACATAACCATATCTTGAGTAATCATCAATAAAAAGTGACAAAATATACATACCCTCCTCATGGAACCACAAACATCACTATGTACAAATTCTAAAACTCCTTCAGCTTGATTGCCCATAGACCCAAATGGTCTTTTTGTCATTTGGCTCTCCAAACAAGATTCACATTATGGTATAGATTTCACCTCTAAGTGACTCAAAGGTCCATCCCTTACCAACCTTTGAATCCTATTCAGGCTAATATGACCTAATCGCAAATGCCAAAGACAAGTCTTATTAGAGTAAGAAGTTTTAAGTTTTTTAGAGTTATCGTTTACCTCAGTGTTCAGCAATGAGTCCATCTTAAGTGTGATAAAGTATAGGTTGTTTTGTATATATCCATTACAGATAAAAGATTTGTTTTATAAATCACAACTTTATTATTAAAAGAAACTAAATAAGAGTCTTTAAATAAATAAGCGATATAAATTAAATTCTTTTTCAGTTTAGGAACATAAAAACAATCTCTCAAAAATAAAGTTCTATCACTATCAAAGTAAAGATGGACATCTCCCACTGCTTTAGCCAACACTACGAATCCATCGCTCATCCATAACGTGAAGTGCTCATGCAACTGACTTCTCGCTTCCTTGAACCCTTACAAAGAAACACAAACATGATTAGTCATTCCAGAAACTATGACCTAAGTGTCATTTGATTCCTCAACTAAACAAGTTTCAATAACCAGAAGTTTGCACTTACCTCCTCGAGATAGAAGTCCTTGCAATTCTTCTTGATTTGCTCAATCTTCTCGCAGAAAAAGCACTTTAGCTTCTGTGGGTTCCTCTTTTTCTTCTTCTTGTCCTTGTCTTTTGCCAGAATAGAAGATTTTTCGTTCTTAGCCCTCTATTTCTTTCCATTCCTAGAGAAGATTAGAACTAGATGTAGCTACCAAGTTCGCCTTCCCATCAGCATGAGCTTCTTTGATCAGATTCTTGAACTCCTACAACTACTTCTTTAGCTCAGTCAAGGTTATATCTTGTTTATTGCTCAAGTTATATGAAGCTCTAAACAAGATAAATTCCTTAGATAAATTCTCAAAGACCATAGTCATCTATGGTTTAGCATCTATGTCAACTCCATGGGTTTAAGCCTCAGCAAGATAACCCATGACTAACATCATATGCTCTTTCACAAGAGTCCCCAGTCTTTGTTTGCAATTTAGGAGCTTTCGAAGAGCCCCTTGACATTTCATTTAGGTTTGACCTCTAAATATGTCTTCCAAATTATCTAAGATCTGCCTAGCAGTCTCATAATACTCAGGTTGAGCCTGTAGCATATTATTCATGCTAGCCATAATGAAACAATGGGCTTGATCATTAACATCCTTTTAGCAATCATGCACTTGGTTTTGCTCATTGGTGGATTCACCGATAGGCTCAACAGGATACGATGTGGTTAGTACAAATTTTAATTTTTCAAAAGATAGGACGATA
Organism: Artocarpus heterophyllus; assembly: GCA_025403435.1. Lineage (NCBI taxonomy): Eukaryota > Viridiplantae > Streptophyta > Magnoliopsida > Rosales > Moraceae > Artocarpus > Artocarpus heterophyllus. Next base: position 19,720,563 of record CM046343.1, read on the forward strand.
TTTAGGTTCTATTTCCAATCATTATAATTTTTGCCAATTAGTGTGCTTTTATCGAGTATCAAAGATAAAACATTTTTAGACATTTTGATCAATAGTGAAGATTTATATACCAAATATAAGCAAACATTCTACAATAGTTTGGTAAGATAACACAAACAAGTAAGCATACAATGTGTTTATATGTCAAAACCTTAAAAATATCGCAACTTTACAACGATAATTCCCAACTTAGAATTTAACAAGCTGCCTAAGGAAGACTTGCCAAATTCAACTAAAAACACGGATCCCCTCTAATTAATATATACCATCCAAGACCGGTTTGATCTAGCATACACTAATAATTGTTTTCTTTGGCCATTAATTTTATTAATAGAGCTCTTAGGAGAGGTTAATAATAAAATTAATCTTGAGTATAGAACCATCATTTCAACTATTTTATCCATATTTATAATCGCTACTTAGAGGTGTGCAACGATAAATCATGCCAAAATAAATTATCGTTTTGGAGTTCCAACCTAGTACATATTGAAATCCCTTCGCAGGTGTTAGAACCACCGCGTGCTGCCTATGGACCAACGATGGAGGTCTTAAGTCCTCTCTTCGAAAACCTTCTCCTATTCAATATTTTGAAAGTCAAGGTTTTGTTTTAACATACATGAACAATTTTTAATGAGCGATACATGAACAATTTTTAATGAGCGGCACTCTCTGTTCTTCATTTCATGTTATCAAATACATGATAAAACATATTATAATGTAAACAAGCAAAGCAATATGCAAGGCTACAAACAATACAATAAATAGTCGTAATATCACGGTTCCATCCTAAAGAAAAGAAAATAAAGATTACAAAAGATCAATTGAAACATATTATTGATTCATCATCTTATATCTTCTAGTTGTATAATTCCTCAAGTGGCACCTGTCTTCAATTCTTCAATCTCATATAGATCAAAAATTTATTTTTCTGGTTATCATAAAATTTCATGTTTCTCAAAATTGTCTCAAAAAACAAAATAAAAACTACACTGAAAAACACACCTTTTAGAAATAGTTCTGCCCATTGCTTGCCTGTCTCTCTAAAAGTTTAGCCTACCGGTCTACAACCATCTACATGTCAATTCTCAGTGATCGGTCTGTCGATCGACGCTAAACCATTATTTTTCCAAAAAATTGTAAAAAATTATTTTAAGCAGTTTTAATTTTATTTTTCAACAATTCAAAAACATAAAAAAAGTATAAACGTAGAAAAACATATAGAATCGTGATCAACTCCATCTTCTAGATCCGTCTTCACTTCGAATAATTATTTTTATACAAATTTTACAAATCAAAATTAAAATAATAAATCATATACAGTGATGATAGACCGCCATCTAATTACATAAAAAACATAGATTTACAGTCTAGCCTTAAGGAGCCATAACTGGGAAAAATTAATTAATTACAATAATAAATAGAAATTTAATTAACCATAATTAATTAATAAACATTTACCACATAATCTCATGACAATATTTAATTTTATAGAAACCTTAGAGTGTCAACTCTTAAAAAATTAAATTCAAGCATAAGAGCGATTAAGATCACATAATTTATGTACATAGCATGATCATAAACCTATAAAATTAACGTAAAAACTGGCTCTAATACTAATTGTTGAAAACCGATACGCAGTGGAATTTTAAAATTTTTAAAACAAAGTCTTTTCCAAATATCAAGTCTGACATGCTAAGTACATAAATTAATAACAGATCTTACATACCTCGTTTATATACCAAAGTCCGTAGAAAATTGAGAAGAAAAGAATGTTCCAAAAGAGCCTCAACCAACTAGTTTTCTTTGCTATTCTTTATCCACGATTGGAGTGCGGGTGGTCTCATGTCATACAGTCTTCCTCCAGTGACTCCTTCTAACCATTTGAGAAAACTAAGAGCTAAGGTTTTAGATGTTGAACAATAGCATTCTAAGAGTTTTAGAGTTTCTCTCATTAGAATACTCACTTAATGCTTCTCAAATGATCTGAACAACAGTGAAAAAATAGCTTTTCTTTTATAGTGGTCGGATTTGGGATAAAACCTTATCAGATTAGATTTCAAAATTCGAGTTCAGATCGACTTCTAATGAAAAATGAGTAAAAAATACATATTGAAAGTTTTAAAATAGATATAAAATATTTTTTTCTATCTATTTTATACAAATAGATGTAAAATAATTAAAAAAGGTTAGTTTGATTTCAAACATAACTAGAAAGTTAAAACAAAAAAGTGAAAGTATATGATATACTAATTTTATATCAACACAAAAATGATGGACTGATAGTGATTCTATCTCTGGCTCTATAAAAGTAAAACGCCCATCCGATAAATCATCTTCCTACACGATGTCACTATTTTCAACAGTCTCTTCGACAAGAAAATCCCATAGACACATATGGGTAAACATTTGTACGACTTGCCATGGTGCACCTTTTAGAGGGTTAATCATGTAAAATACTTGTCAAGCTTAAGACATGAATATAAATGGATCATTTTTGTACCATTCTTCGTCACCATGCAAAATTATGATTTTTGACTTAAAGATAATGTTTTCCTCTGCGACGAAGTGTCAAACCACTTACACTTGAACAAAAGGACACAGTGATCTTGTTTGACATAGGTAAGCTCGAGCACTTGTTCTAAAACACCAAAAATAGTATAGTTGTGTACCATCATTTGATCCAGGCACATATACTCCACTATTTTGTGTTGTTCTTTTAGAATCATACTCTTTGATTAAAAACTTGACACCATTGATGTTGCATCCACTATAAGATCCAACAACAAGTTCAAGACCGTGGGATAAGTAATATAACTCATTAGTTCCCTTTGAAGATTTAAGCATGTACGAAAGAATGATTTGAGCTTCGAAGAGGTAGTAAATAAAAATAATTTTACTCCTGAGTACTTGCCCATTTTTTGAACTAGACAAGATATTATTGTTTCCCTTCTTTTTTTTTAGAAGCCTCGAGAATTTTTTTTCTCCAACTCCTTTATTGTTCATTGTACATATTTACTGTAAATAAACATTAGTGTTAAACAATATAAAAATGTGAAAAGCTCATGGTTAGACAAATACATTTACTTGAGATATTTCCTAATCTCTAAACAATTATTCAAAACAAACTAATGTATGTCCTTCCAAAGAGGGATATCAAATTAGATCAAGTCCTTCTTTCCGATAGGACCGTCTAGATGTCGAAAAACTAATAACTGTGTTTGAGAAGTATTGTTCGGTCGCTCATAAGTTTGTTCAGGCCAATTGAATCCCATCTCTATCCCATGAAAGTACATGGAACAAAACATCAAAGCTTCATTCACTACACATGCCTCTGCAATTGAGCTTTATTTCGGACATACTACTTAAGTGTTCTTATATATTGTTCGAAAGGATACATCCATCTAGCATGAACTAGGCCACCAAGAATAGCTTCTTGAGGCAAGTGTATAGCTAAATGAACCACATTATCAAAGAAGGTCAAGGGATATATCCTCTCAAGTTTTGAGAGAACGACAACAATGCCTTTTTTCATATCTTCTAAGTCTTTGACATGTAAAGTCCTTGAGTACAATTGTTTGAAGAAATTAGTTAGTTTAGATAGCGTGTCTCGAATATGCGATATCATAAACGACCTAATTCCAACTTCCATCAACCATTAAAAAAGCATGTCCCGATCATGAAACTTCAAACTAGAAATTTTGTCATCAACTACATTAACATTCCTTTTAATATTCACCATGTAACCATCTGGAAATTTGACAGATTTAAGAAATTCACAAAATTTTTGGCACCTATGTTTGGTCAATGTATAGGTAGCAAGTGGTTTAATCCAACTTGTGTAGGTAACAAGTGGTGTAATTCATAAATGACCTAATTCTAACTTCTAGCAACCATTATAAAAGCATGTCACAATCAAGAAACTTCAAACTAGAAATTTTGCCATCAACTACCTTAACATTCCTTTTAATAGTCACCGTGTAACCATCTGAAATTTGACAGATTTAAGAAATTCACAAAATTTTTGGCTCCTATCTTTGGTCAATGTGTAGGTAGCAAGTGGTTTAATCCTTTTATTTTCTGACTTTTTCAAATGTGTCTTTTGATTTCCCCTCAATGCCAAGTAAAGTGCCAATTACACAATCACAAATATTCTTCTCAATATGCATAACATCGAGATTGTGCCTTAACTCAAGTTTGGACCAATATAGAAGATCAAAGAATAGACTCTTTTTCATCCAATTAAGCTCATTCTCCTCACACTTATGTTTCTTTCTACCAAAATTGGGATGCTTTTTAGGTCCAACATTAACATGTTCTACTTGCTTTAAGATATCTTCACCATTTCTCACCTCATCTTTCAACAAGGCCATTAAATTATTTGTTTCGATGAAATGGATGCTCAATATCGAGATAGCATCGATGACTCGTGAAACCCACTTTACTTGTAAGTGGACATGAACAAGTACTTCATTATACACAGGACATGCCATATATCCTTTTGTACTCTAATCAAACAAATTACCGTAAGCAGGGAAGTCATTTATCGTCCATAACAATGCAACACGCATCTGGAAAGGGGCATCCTCCCCACTGTCATATTTTCTAACTCCTTTCTCCCATAACTCCTTAAACTCATCTATTTATGGGTGAAGATAGACATCTATATCTTTTCCAGGAGCTGTGCGTCCAGGAATAAAAAATGTCATGAGAAAAAAGGGCTCCTTCATATCCCTCCACAACAGCATGTTATACCTAAAAGGATCAAGTTCGTTAGATGCTAATGCTAACCTCACATTCTTGGCTCCTTTGCAAGATCAAGATACATCTTATCAAAATTCTTCCACTCTTCTCCATCAGCTGGGTGTATTAAAACCTCTTCAATTTTGTTCAGACCAATATCATGCCACCTCAGATCTTTTGCAGTATGACTTGACTGATACAACCTTCTTAGACGAGGCTCTAAACTTAAAGTAACGCAATACCTTGTGAGGAACCATTTTTCCCTTGTGCCCTTGTTGACCCAACAGCTCATCTTACACTTTGGACATTCTTCTAACTTTGCATTCTCCTTCTAATATAAGACACAATCATATTTGCAAGCATGAATAGACTCATATCCCAAGCCCAAAACACTCAAACATGATTTTACTATGTAATGCGAATTCGGCAACTTTGTCGTCTCATCTAGAAATGACTCATCCAACAATTTGAGTAAGATGTCAAACATTTTGTTGCTACATTTGTTGATAACCTTCATGTGCATTGATTTATTTAAAAATGTCGATGCTGAAATCTTTTCACAACCTAGAAATAAAGGGTTTTCCATGTCATCAAACAATTTATTAAACTTTTCAGAATCTGTTGATCCTCCTAAAACTTCAGCAGATGCATCCATTGGATCTCCATCATTATCATTTTCCAACTAAACATAACTAGGCCTATCAATATCGTGTAATATATCATAACAATAATCATTCCTTTCAACATTAGGTGCAACCTGTTCAACTGCAGGAGAATCACTAACAGTTTAACCATGCAAAACCCAAGTCTCTCTTTTATATATTTCTCGAATCCCTCTATCTATTAAATGAGCCACACTATTTTTTGTTGCAAGCAAGTATACATTACCACAATCTAGACATGGGCATCGAATATGTCCTGATGCATTATCTAAACTTTGAGCTCTTTAGATAAATTCTCAAACCTCAGTCATGTACTCCTTATAAAATAGATCAGGCAATGCTGTCCAGCTCTTGTGTATAGACATTTCTAACTAACTAAAAGAACATAACAATCATTAAAGTCACTCAATTTATCAAGAGCTATAAAACGTATAAAAAATAGTATACATCTAAATAACTTCTCAATTTTACTAACAATATTTTTATACATGGAAAAATACTAACTTGTTTTAATTGACAAACAATAGTAAAAATTATTAAAAAAAATACTATCATATACATCAACATAAGAAAAAGTGTCATGATATATATTTTTTTCAATACCGATAAGTATTCTAATAAAATAAAAGGCACCCATACACATAAGTATTCATAATCAGCTTCTTCAATTTTTTAATAACGCGAAGAAAAAAAATTAATCCTTTAAAGAAAAAACATTACGTGTATTGGTAAAAAAGATGTAAGACATTATTAAAGCTCTTAATGGACAATCCAAAAAAAAAAAAAAAAATCTTAATAGAGATTTATAGAATGTTGGGAAAAAAATATGAGGTGGTGGACAAAAAATTGACGTTTAAGTTCAAATTAATATTCATTAACGGTTGCTTCTTCTTCTTCTTCTTCTTTTTTCTTTTTTTGGAATATTATTATCTGTTTATAAAAAGAAAATGCAAACGAAAATTAAAAGGAAAAAAAACTCACAGGAAAGAACAAAATAAAAAGCACTGTAATGTGCTGCAGAAACTTAAAAAAAAAAAATTAAAACAAAAGAAGCATTGTCTTCAATAACAAGTAATGAGAGAATGCCAAAGGTACCAACGACACAACGCACTCGTTGATTTGCTAACCAGATAACAAGATATCCTATATATTTTTTATTGTAAATTGATTTTTTTTTTTTCGTTTGGAAGTGCACAACGACACAACCCACTCAATGAGTGGCATAACATATTTAATGACTCAATGTCATCTTAAAAAAATGGGTCCCTCTTGTTTCCATAATTTAAAAGTATACTAGTTGGTACATTAAACTAAATATTGAGATATTGCTACTGCAGTATAACTTATATTAGAAACACTAATGCCCTATAAAAGGAGAAAAGAATTAACAAGACTTTGGGGAAAACTAAGTAGGTTTATAAATTATCGTCATAACAAATTAAAAAAGAAATAAAAGAGGAGTGGTAGTGAGAAAAGAAAATAACTGCCTTTCAATAGTAATAAAAAATAATACGTACATGATTATTAAAAAAAATAGTTACATTGCGTGCGAGGAAGATGAAAAATGGCAAAAAAATAGCAGGTTTGAGCCTTTTTTTTTTTTTTTGGGAGAATAGATTATTAAAAAACTAGTTACATTACTATATATGGGCGTGCGAGGAAGATGAAAAATGGCAAAAAAATAGCAGGTTTGAGCCTTTTTTTTCGAGAATAAGCGAGTTTAGGATTTTTTTTCTTTTTTTATCTTTTAGGAAGTCAGAGAATAAAAGAGGTTTTTTTAGGGGAGAGAGAGATAAATATGAGAAAATTTAAGAGAGTGGCCAAATATATATATATATATTTGGAAAATGAAACGGTTGGTTTTCATTTATCATTGACACAAATCATCAAGTACAACTTGAGAAATAAAATCAAAAATTTCCTCCAGCCAAAAACACTCAACATAGTGAGTCATATCAAAACGGGCTAGTGTATGGGTCGCTTTATTCGCACCGCGAGAGATAGAGCAACATATACCACCATCAAGCCTGCGTAACAAAGACAAAATATCAGAAACAATAGCAGCAACAGGAGATAAAGGACCCGGTTGATTAATACTCTGAACTGCAAGTAGAGCATAACTTTCCACTATTGGGCTGCGAAAACCACATTCCCACATGAACGGCAATCCCTTTCTAATGGCTAAGCATTCGGCCATCATTGGGGAGAACAAACCTCCCGAGTACAAACCCGTCTGTACAGCGTAGAATAGCCCCTACACCAACTCGGTTAACATCAACTTGCACAGAGGCATCAACGCTTGACTTGATATTACCTTCTGGCGGAACACTCCATTGCTGAGGTTGGATTGTCAGATGAAGTTATCGAACTAGTTTGGGACTGCTGATAATTGAATAGCCACAAGCCCGCATCTTCCACCACCATTGCAGCCGTCTTGATCCTGCCTTTATGAAGAAATTTACTCATCTTATGCCACAACAACCATAGTAGTACTGCCACAATCAAGAAATCCTCTCGCTTCAAAGACCTACATGTAGAGAAGAAAATCTTGAATTGAACTCCCTTTGAACCGATGGATGTATAAGCTAAAAATACTACGATCCCATACTTCAACAATGACTTCACATGAGACTAAAGAATGGAAAATCGTTTCCTCTCGATCACAGCACTAGGGGCAAATCTTACTACACTATTGTAACGTCCCGAAATTTATTTAATATTAATGTAATGTAAATGATGAATTAGTGTGCCATAATTAAAGTTTTAACTTTAATTAGATTATTTGGTTGGATTTTTAGTTTTTGGTTGTTTTGTTAAATTGATGTGTTCAAAAGATTCCTTGTTGATTTAAAATGATGTTTTGATTTTAAAACACAACAATTTGTAAAATGTTAAAAATACTCCGTTTTGCAAAACCGTGGGCGGCACATGGTTTTCGCACAGTAAAACCGCCCACCAATTTTCTCTATTTATTTCTCTCTTCTCTCTCTCTCTCTCTTCACTCTCACGAGCTCTCTCTCTCTTTCCTCTCTCTCTCGGCAGTCTCTTTCTCTCTCTCAATTTCTTTCAAAATTTTGATTTCCATTCTAATCCAAGCTTCGGAACAGCAAGGAGGAAGCTCGGGGACGTGATTCGGTGACCGAGAACGTGGATTGAAGCTTCGATTCGAGGTTAGATTCGAAATTTCTAAACTTTTTACAAAATTTTCAATTTTGTGTGTTTTTGAAATCTAAGTTTGTTTTAGCTTAGAAAACCGTGGATTTGTGTTAAATGGGCTTAGAACAACTAGAATCTAAACCTAGATTGAAGAAAAACGGATTGGATTCAAGATTTTCATTTTTCTCCTCTTTTTCTCATTTTCGGATTTTTGAGGATTTCGAGTTCAAATGTTGTTTAAATGATTCCAAACATGTTTTAGAATGTTTTTCTATCAATTATAGTTGTTTTTCATGCCTGGGATTTGAGAAAAACAGGTTAGAAACAAGATTTGGATTTTGGGGATCGAGAAACCCGTGGCTGGGATTTCTGGATCTTCCCAGTTCGGCAGGCCGAAGTTCATGTTCGGCAGGCCGGAGTGATGATCGGCAGGCCGGTGTTCTTCCGACCGGCAGGCCGAATCTGGGGAAATGTTCGGCAGGCCGAACTTTGCTTCCGGCAGGCCGAACTGTACAGTTCGGCAGGCCGAAGCAGGGAGTCTGGCAGGCCGACCGAGGCATGGAAAATTTTGTGATTTTTACCCGATTTCACTGTTTTGAACCCTGATTTAAATCCCAACCTTATAGGATGATTTTAATGATACAAATGGCACACTAGGACATCATGAAATGATTTGGTAACATAGAATGTCTCGAACTAGATATTGATCGACTTAGTTTGTATCTAGGACTGTTCGTGGTTCCGTGGAGCTAACGTATAGCGGATCGGAATTACGGTGTGGGGTACCGGCACGAGTACTGAGGTAGGACTTCTATCCTATTTCTTTGGTAGCCTGGTTTTGAAATGATTTGGCTTTGAAAAGGATTTCTATCAAAATGTTTTCAACGGTTGTTTGAAAATGGTTTTATCGGTTATATTTTTATATACCGTGACATGAAATGAATTTTATAATGAATGTAATTGACAACACTCGGTAATTGGGTTTTGAATGATAATGATAATAAACACATGGGCATGATGCCATATCAGAGATCGGGTCGTGATCGACCTTGGGGGCAGGTCCCGAAACCCAGCTGGGCCACTACGGTGGTGATTTCATGGTTTGCCTAGGTAAAAGTAAACTGGTGTTTTGATTTGACGAGTAGACTGTTCTGTGTCAGAACGGTTCTACTCAATTTATTTATTTATTCATTCAAGTTTCCTTTTTGTATAACTCCTGATAATGTTATGTTTCTTTGCATTAAATTATTTTATAAAACTTAGTCCTACTGAGCCTTTCGCTCACGTTTTATCTGTTTTAAATTCCCCCCCTTCTAGGTGGTTTCCCATTTAGGTTTGGAGAAGATTCTTCGGACCGAACTCAGGAGCAATAGGAGAATTTATTTACATTCTGTATTTATTAATCAAGGCATGTAAGACTCAACTTTATTTATACTTGGACTGTAATTGTATTTATGATATTGTCAGAACCATGTGTGTGCACAAGTTGTGGGTTGTGGAACCCATATTCGCGGTTTTTATTTAATTATTGTTATTTGTTTAATGATTTTAAATTCTTTTATCAAATGTGGTGGAAAATCTCTTTATTCCTTATTTAATTGGATTTTTAAACCCTTAATTTCAATTAAATTCTCTTTTAATTAATCTAAATATTCCGCCACATCACCTCCCGTACTCCAGGGCGTGACAGAATGGTATCAGAGCTCAAGGTTATGAACCTTGGGAATTGTGCACACATAGGTTTGACAATGAAATACCTCTGACAGTCCAAATTTTGTTTTCAGAAGTGAGAGAATGGCACCTAGACGTCGTTCGACAGCTGACGCCGAGTTCGGGAATGATGAGAGCCTGATGAGGTCTATGATTGAGGCTTTCCGACAGATGGCAGCCAGGACTAGACCAGAAGACTCCAGTGTTGGTAGTCGGCATGCTTTCTTTAAGGAATTTCGGCGGGCGTCTATTCCGACTTTTGATGGCAATGGGGATCCGCAGTTAGCAGAGTATTGGTTGGATTCGATCTTGAAGCATCTTGATACTCTTGGTGTGCCTGAGGAGTATCGTGTGGAGTTTGCGGCGTATAAGCTCGAGGGTGGCGCTAACACCTGGTGGAAACAAACTAAGCGTCTAGAGCGCGGTGGCGATATCGGTTGGGACAAGTTCGAGGATCTGTTCTATGATCGGTATTTTCCGCAGGGGTATAGAGATCAAAAGGCAGCTGAGTTTTATAGATTGCAGCAGGGTGATATGTCAGTTCGGGAGTATGAGGCGAAGTTTAGCGAGTTGGCTAGGTTTGCTCCATCAGCTGTGGCATCGGAGCGCGAGAAATGCATCAAGTTTCAGGAAGGACTCAAGGCTCCTATTCGACGGCAGTTGGTTGCTCTACGGCTTAGGAGTTTCGGAGAGCTTGTGTCGTCGACGATCTCCGTGGAGAATGATTACGTGCAGTATTGTGAGGACCGAGCCAAGGCTTCAGGAGGACCGCAGAGGAGTAGCAGGAAGAGCATCAGTAGTCGTCCAGCTCCGGGGAAAGGCAAGCAAGGCGGTGCGACCAGTGGCAGCAGCAGTTCGTCTGGCAGCGGGCGCAGCAATCCCTACAGCTTTCATTGTCATTTCTGTCAGCAGCCCGGACACATCAAGAGGAATTGCCCAATCAGGAGTGCTCGTCTTGGATCGCAGACCGGGGAGGATGCTAGTCGTTCATCTCAGCCTCAGCCTCAGACCCTACCTCCGCCTCCGCAGTACCCGCAGTTGTAGTATCCGCAGTTTTCTCCTCAGCAATTCTCATATCCGGCACGGGGACAGCAGCCGCAGTATTTTCAGCGCAGTGTTCCTCAGTATAGAGCGCCGAGTACAGGTAGTGTACAGTCATCTCCATCTCAGCAGTATCGGCCGAGTAATGCAGGACCCAGCAATGTCGGTAGAGGAAAAGGGAAGGCGCCAGTGCAGGTTCATGCAATGGCATCTGGAGGGTCAGATTCTCAGATTGGTAACGCGGTTGTCGATGGTATGATTTTGGTTTCTAGATCTCTAGCTCGCGTTTTATTTGATACCGGTGCCTCTCATTCTCTCATTTCGAGTTCTTTTGTACATGCCTTGGGATTAGGAGTAGAAGAGTTTAATGAACCCCTAGTTATAACTTCTCCTTTGGGGCGGGTGTGTGTGAATAGTATATGTAAATCTTGTAAAATAAAGATTGGGGATGAGATTTTGAAAAGTGATTTGATTATACTCCCCATGAGTTCCTATGATGTGATTTTAGGGATGGACTGGTTGTCCAGGTATAGTGCAGTTGTGGACTGCCAGCTTAGAAAAGTGACCCTAGTGTCTGATAGGGGGACGGTAATCACTTACTAGGGTGGTGGTGATTGGCTAATGAGTGAGCGTCTCATGAAGTCGTGTTTAGGAGGGCGAAGGAATCTAGATTGTTTTGCTTTTCTTGCCAATCTAGATTGCGAGCCCTATGTTTCGAGTAGTGGTGTAGCGATTCCGGTGGTTGATGAGTTCGAGGATGTTTTCCCCGACGAGTTATCAGGATTACCACCGCATCGGGAGATTGAGTTTGGTATCGAGTTGTTTCCAGGGACATCACCGATTTCTATGGCACCTTATCGGATGGCGCCGGCAGAAATGAAGGAATTGAGGAAGCAACTTCAGGAGCTTGCTGATAAAGGATATATTCGGAATAGCACATCTCCGTGGGGAGCACCAGTTTTGTTCGCTAAGAAGCACGATGGGACTCTCAGGTTATGTGTGGATTATCGGCAGCTGAATCGTGTTACGGTGAAGAACAAGTATCCTTTGCCTAGGATTGATGAGCTATTTGATCAGTTGGGAGGTTCGCGATACTTCTCGAAGATTGACTTGCGTTCAGGTTATCATCAGCTCAGGATCAAGGAAGAGGATATTCCCAAGACAGCTTTTAGGACTCGGTATGGGCACTTCGAGTTTCTGGTTATGTCTTTTGGGTTGACGAATGCTCCAGCAGCTTTTATGGATTTGATGAACAGGATATTTAGGCCGTATCTGGATCAGTTTGTGATCGTGTTCATCGATGATATTCTTGTGTATTCTAAGACATGGGAGGAGCATGAGCAGCATCTTCGGATCGTGCTTCAGACTCTGCGGGAGCACCAGTTGTATGCTAAGAGGGAAAAGTGTGAGTTCTGGTTGACTGAGGTCAAATTTCTGGGTCATGTCATTTCAGAGCATGGTATTTCAGTGGATCCGTCCAAGATTGAAGCTATATTGGAGTGGGAACGACCAAGGAATGTAGCGGAGATTCGCAGCTTCTTAGGTCTTGCTGGATATTACCGAAAATTTGTAAAGGACTTTTCGAAGATTGTAGCTCCGTTGACGAGGTTGATCAGGAAAAATGTCAGGTTTGAGTGGGATGAAGACTGTGAGTCTGCTTTTCAGGAATTGAAGAACCGATTGACTTCAGCTCCAGTATTAGTTATTCCTAGTAGTGACGAGCCGTATGAGGTTTATGCTGATGCTTCAGGGCGCGGACTTGGATGCGTGTTGATGCAGCATGGACGTGTGGTTGCGTACGGATCGAGACAGCTACGACCTCACGAGCGGAATTATCCTACTCACGATTTAGAGCTTGCAGCGGTGATCTACGCGCTGAAGATTTGGAGGTGTTACTTGTATGGAGCATCGTTTCAGGTCTTCTCCGATCATAAGAGTTTGAGGCATTTGTTCACTCAGAGGGATCTCAACTTGAGGCAGCGCAGATGGGTGGAGTACATGGAGGATTATGATTTCGCGTTGCAGTATCATCCCGGAAAAGCTAATGTGGTAGCGGACGCGCTTAGCAGAAAGTCTTCAGGGATTCTCGCTTGTTTGATTTTTGAGGACTGGAGCAGGGATGCGACAGTGAGTGAGTATCGGCTACAGTATCATGAAGACGGTGATCGAGTTTTGTTGTATCATGTGGAAGCGACTCCAGCTCTTGTTCGGATGGTGAAGCAAGGTCAGTGGCAGGATCGACATTTGCAGGGGATTTGGTCGCGGATTCAGAACGGGGAGCAGTTCGAGGAATGGAGCGTGCATGCTGATGGATCGTTGTACTTCCGGGAGCGTCTTGCAGTTCCAGTTATCGCCGAGGTGACGAAAGCCGTTCTAAATGAAGCTCATCGGTCTCAGTTTGCTATTCATCCGGGGAGCACCAAGATGTATCGTGATTTGAAGAGGCACTATTGGTGGAGAGGCATGAAGAAAGATGTTCGCAAGTACGTGGCCAAGTGTTTGACGTGTCTTCAGGTGAAAGCCGAGCACCAGAAGCCTGCAGGTCAGCTTCAGCCGCTTCCTATTCCAGGGTGGAAATGGGAGCATGTGACGATGGATTTTCTCACAGGTTTGCCGAGGACGGAGCAGCGGCATGATGTAGTTTGGGTTGTGGTCGATAGGTTGACGAAATCGGCGCATTTCATTCCGTTTAGGTCGACGTGTTCCAGGAAGATTCTCGGGGAGCTGTATATGCAGAATATTGTGAGGTTGCATGGAGTTCCTTTGTCCATCACCTCTGATCGAGATACCAGGTTTAATGCTAAGTACTGGAGGAGTTTTCAGGAAGCTTTGGGTACGGATTTGAACTTCAGTACGGCGTTTCATCCTCAGACTGATGGGATGTCTGAGCGGGTCATTCAGGTTCTCGAGGATATGTTGCGTGCTTGTGCGTTGGACTTCGGCGGGAATTGGAAGCAATGTTTGCATTTGGCGGAGTTCGCGTACAACAACAGTTATCAGGCGAGTATCGGTATGGCACCATTTGAGGCATTGTATGGGCGACCGTGTCGGTCACCTGTGTGTTGGGCCGAGCCGGAGGATAGAGTTATTCTTGGGCCGGATGAGATTCGTGACAGCAACGAGAAAGTCGCGGTGATTCGGGATCGGTTGAGAGCAGCTCAGAGTCGGCAGAAGAGCTACGCAGATAGGAGACGTAGACCTTTAGAATTCGCGGTTGGAGATTTTGTTCTCTTGAGGGTGTCACCTCGTAAGGGAACTATGCGGTTCGGGGTGAGTGGGAAACTCGCGCCGAGGTATATCGGGCCGTTCGAGATCACTCAGCGTGTTGGTGTGGTCGCTTATCGGCTTGATCTTCCGCCCGAACTTTCTCATGTGCACGATGTGTTTCATGTGTCTATGCTTAGGAAGTGTCCACCTGAGCAGGATAAGATAGTATCGTTTCGCGATGTGCAGGTTCAGGAGGATACGACGTACGAAGAAGTGCCGATTCAGATCATCGACCGGAAAGTGATTAGCTTGCGTCATCGTGAGATACCGTTGGTAAAGGTCGTGTGGCAGCATCACGGTGTTGATGAAGCCACTTGGGAATTAGAGTCGAGTATGCGGGAATTGTATCCGAATTTGTTTTGTTTTTTAGATGAGTTGTAAATTTCGAGGACGAAATTTCTTTTAGGGGTGGAGAGCTGTAACGTCCCGAAATTTATTTAATATTAATGTAATGTAAATGATGAATTAGTGTGCCATAATTAAAGTTTTAACTTTAATTAGATTATTTGGTTGGATTTTTAGTTTTTGGTTGTTTTGTTAAATTGATGTGTTCAAAAGATTCCTTGTTGATTTAAAATGATGTTTTGAGTTTTAAAACACAACAATTTGTAAAATGTTAAAAATACTCCGTTTTGCAAAACCGTGGGCGGCACATGGTTTTCGCACAGTAAAACCGCCCACCAATTTTCTCTATTTATTTCTCTCTTCTCTCTCTCTCTCTCTTCACTCTCACGAGCTCTCTCTCTCTTTCCTCTCTCTCTCGGCAGTCTCTTTCTCTCTCTCAATTTCTTTCAAAATTTTGATTTCCATTCTAATCCAAGCTTCGGAACAGCAAGGAGGAAGCTCGGGGACGTGATTCGGTGACCGAGAACGTGGATTGAAGCTTCGATTCGAGGTTAGATTCGAAATTTCTAAACTTTTTACAAAATTTTCAATTTTGTGTGTTTTTGAAATCTAAGTTTGTTTTAGCTTAGAAAACCGTGGATTTGTGTTAAATGGGCTTAGAACAACTAGAATCTAAACCTAGATTGAAGAAAAACGGATTGGATTCAAGATTTTCATTTTTCTCCTCTTTTTCTCATTTTCGGATTTTTGAGGATTTCGAGTTCAAATGTTGTTTAAATGATTCCAAACATGTTTTAGAATGTTTTTCTATCAATTATAGTTGTTTTTCATGCCTGGGATTTGAGAAAAACAGGTTAGAAACAAGATTTGGATTTTGGGGATCGAGAAACCCGTGGCTGGGATTTCTGGATCTTCCCAGTTCGGCAGGCCGAAGTTCATGTTCGGCAGGCCGGAGTGATGATCGGCAGGCCGGTGTTCTTCCGACCGGCAAGCCGAATTACTGAGGTAGGACTTCTATCCTATTTCTTTGGTAGCCTGGTTTTGAAATGATTTGGCTTTGAAAAGGATTTCTATCAAAATGTTTTCAACGGTTGTTTGAAAATGGTTTTATCGGTTATATTTTTATATACCGTGACATGAAATGAATTTTATAATGAATGTAATTGACAACACTCGGTAATTGGGTTTTGAATGATAATGATAATAAACACATGGGCATGATGCCATATCAGAGATCGGGTCGTGATCGACCTTGGGGGCAGGTCCCGAAACCCAGCTGGGCCACTACGGTGGTGATTTCATGGTTTGCCTAGGTAAAAGTAAACTGGTGTTTTGATTTGACGAGTAGACTGTTCTGTGTCAGAACGGTTCTACTCAATTTATTTATTTATTCATTCAAGTTTCCTTTTTGTATAACTCCTGATAATGTTATGTTTCTTTGCATTAAATTATTTTATAAAACTTAGTCCTACTGAGCCTTTCGCTCACGTTTTATCTGTTTTAAATTCCCCCCCTTCTAGGTGGTTTCCCATTTAGGTTTGGAGAAGATTCTTCGGACCGAACTCAGGAGCAATAGGAGAATTTATTTACATTCTGTATTTATTAATCAAGGCATGTAAGACTCAACTTTATTTATACTTGGACTGTAATTGTATTTATGATATTGTCAGAACCATGTGTGTGCACAAGTTGTGGGTTGTGGAACCCATATTCACGGTTTTTATTTAATTACTGTTATTTGTTTAATGATTTTAAATTCTTTTATCAAATGTGGTGGAAAATCTCTTTATTCCTTATTTAATTGGATTTTTAAACCCTTAATTTCAATTAAATTCTCTTTTAATTAATCTAAATATTCCGCCACGTCACCTCCCGTACTCCGGGGCGTGACAACTATTTTATTGCGTTGAAGAGTATACAAACCTTGCAATAAAGTGACGAGACCCTTGAATCAAATAAGTCTCTAAGATCGTTTAGAAACAAGTTTGTATGAAACCGTAATCCGTTGCTTAAAGTAAAGCAAAAACCTTGGTATAAGGAAGATGTGATTGATTGATAAGTCGAAGATGAATGCCACGAAAATTCCGATAAGTTCGAAAAGTTCTAAAAAAAACAAAACAAATTTTGCTCTCACAAAATATGAATAAAAATCTGAATTATGTGTTATTTCATTGAACTAATGGCTATTTATAATACAAGATAAATGCAACTAAATCTCCTAATTGTTCAGCCTTGAAAATCGCCCATATCTAAAAGGGAAACGAAAATAGAAATTAGGCAATTACATCTAACACCCCTATTTCCACAATAGAGGAACTTTATTGGCTCCTATGGAAGGAGAAAAAGGAAACTAAAAATCTCCATCAGGTAACTAGAATTGATGGGCGCCTACTCTAATGGGAAACTATTCAAATTAAAAAAAAAAATCTCAAATTGGCATACAAGCCTTACAATCCAGTCATAAAAAAATAAGGAAACTACTTAAATTGGAAAGTATTCTTAAAAAGAGAAACTAATTGAAAATGAAACTAGCTGAAAAGGGAATTTATTCTTGAATTGTTAAAAAGGAGACTTTTTTATTTTTGAATTGGTGTGTATTCTTTATTCTTGAATTGGCTGTGCTAAACAGAAAACTTTTAAATTATTCCAATGTTTGAATCTTGGTAAACCACACTTGTTAATGGCGTTTTTCATCTCTTTAGGTATGCATAAATTCATCTCAGTCTAAATTCTTTGAATCAGCTTATTAAAATTTTCTTTAAACCTTTTAGCTCTAGCCTTTTAACCGCCCAATTGAAACTTGAATATCCGCACTTATGTATTAGGCATGTACGCGTCATATAGACAGAAAACCATGATAGCATTTCCGGAGAAAAAAATTGATTTTTGAGGGGAGAGGTCGATGCCACAGAAGCTTCCGCCAAGCTTGTACAGGGACCTATATCATCACAGTAAGCTCTTTTTGTTTTATACCCAGATTTAACAGAGTATTCTCCTTTCGGATCACGATGCCAAATAAGCACATCTGGCTTAGGAACTCGAGCAATGGGAATTTGTAAAACCAGAGCCCTATGCACTGGCCATAGCAATTCATTTTGGTGGTTTTGGTTCCATCCCATCCTGTTTTCAGGTATTAACTCATCAACTCTCAAATCACGTATTTCATCATTGCATAGTGTGATCATTTTGAAAGTATGTGGTCGGGGCAGCCAAGGATCTTGAAAAATTCTCACACTTTCTCCATCACCGATGCGCCACCTTAGTCCCGGTTGCAGGAGCTAGGAGCTCTCGTCCCCATAAAATGCTCTGCCAAATAAAAGACAGCCAAGCTTTTTCAAGCCTCCAAAAAGAAAAACTTTTTTCTTCCACCAGGCTGTGGCCCGGCCTCTCAGTGTGGGACCCACCTGGTGGGGCCCACCCCACTAAAAGGGCCATGCTCGGCCGATATGTAAAGTATTGTCCCTCCAAAAATATAGCAATTACAAAAATATTTGGCTTTTAAAAGTCGACTAACCAAAGAGTTGGGTTGTTGAATTATCCGTCGGCCCTGTTTAGCAACCATGGCTTGATTAAAAGATTCCGAGTCCCTGAAACCCATACCACCATCGTTTTTCGCCTTGCAAAGTCGTTCCAAGATATCCAATGAATTCTCTTTTTGGAATCTGAGCTTCCCCACCAGAAACGAACAACAAGGGAGTTCAATTCAGAGCATAAAATGGAAGGGAGCGAAACACATTCATGGAACAAGAAGGAATTGATTGCACCACTACTTTAATTAAAATCTCCTTTACACCACTAGAGAAAAGACTCAGACTTCCACATTTGAAGCTTCTTCCACACCTGATCTTTGATACTGTTGGAAGTAGCTCTTTTATTCTTCCCAATTAGAGTTGGCGGTCCCAAGCATTTATCAAGTACTTGTGCTAAAGACAAACCCAGGACACCTTCAATATTCCTTCGAATGTCTTCTTTCACATTTGGGCTGTATGAAATGGAGGACTTTGATAAATTAATAGCTTGGCCGGAAATTTCTTCATACAGTGAAAAAATTGATTTCAAAGAGGAGCAATCTTCAACAATAGCTCTAGAAAATAAGAAACTATCGTCGGCGAAGAAAAGATGGCTGATGCGAGGTTCACCATGGCTGCAAGAAACTCCCATAAGAGTGCTTTCTTCTTCTTCTCTACGGAGCATGGCTGAAAAACCTTATGCACAAAAAAGAAAAACGTAAGGTTACAACGGGTAACCTTGTCGAATGCCTCTGGAGGAAATAACACAACGTTGAGGAGAGCTATTAACATTGAAGGCAAATTTAGTTGTGGTAATACAGTCCATCGTCAATCTTATCCACTGTGAATCAAACCCCAACCTGCCCATTACTTTCTCCATATAAAGCCATTCAACCCCGTCAGAGGCTTTACTCATATCAAGCTTCATGGTCATCCATCCTTTCTTCCCATTATTGCGTCGTTTCAGAGAATGCATAAGATCGAAAGCTGCAATTACATAATTAAAAATAAATGACCTTGAATCGAAGCACTCTGAGACTCACTTATCACCTCTGGCAGGATTATTTTCAGCCTATTAGCAAGGGTCTTCGTCATCACCTTGTACGCTACATTACACAGGCTAATAGGTCTGAATTCTGTGATCTGTCGAGGTCTTTTCACTTTGGGAATGAGAGTCACATGTGTCATATTAATTGTGCTTACCGACACCTCCCCACGTAGGATGCTAAGACAAAGATTTGTCAGTTTGTGCCTACAACACTCCAATACTTTTGATCAAACAGGGCATGGAAACCATCTGGACTAGGGGCTTTTAAGGGACCCATTTCAAAAAGTGCCTTTTTTTTTTTTTAAATCTCAGCATGCCCAAAAGGGGCTTTTATGATCTGATTCATCGGCTCATCAACACGTTGCAGAACACATTCTAAAATTTCGTCCATCCACTCTGGAACTGGAGAACTAGAGTTAAAAAGTTTGTCATAGTATTGCTCAATAATTTTTACCATATTCTCCTCTTCTATTTTTCACTCACCTGAATCATCTTCTAGGCCTTTCGTCTCATTTTTAGCTCTTCGTTGAGAAGCTTTTCGATGGAAGAAACTGGTGTTACG
Organism: Artocarpus heterophyllus; assembly: GCA_025403435.1. NCBI lineage: Eukaryota > Viridiplantae > Streptophyta > Magnoliopsida > Rosales > Moraceae > Artocarpus > Artocarpus heterophyllus. The sequence continues at coordinate 19,740,642 of CM046343.1, forward strand.
ATCGCCATGTTTGAGCCAATCCGATCTTGACCTTCATTGCCAATACTGATCCTCTGCCAGTAGCAGCCGATCTAATTCTTTTCAAGATTTCGGACGTGATCTAAATTAACAATAGACTGCTAAGATTTATGGAGTTCCTCAATCTCTTTTTGCAACTCTTTTACCTTCCTGGGAACTCTTCTATGCATAGTGTTGTTGGAAAAACAGTAATCAGGTGAATGAAAAATTGATACTCAAAGTGTGCCTATTGACATTTGGATTATGTTAGAAAAAAGCTTAAATATGAAGTCTTATATTGGTTAGGCATTAAAGCTTAATATGGTTTTTAAGTGGTTGTACTTTTGTGCTTAGGTACGATGTTATACCTAAGAAGCTCTCTCATGCGCAAGAGAGGGGTGCAAATTACAACCCCGGTGGGTTAGGGGCCAATATGTGCACGCACAACGTAAGCGATGCGCATGCTGAGTTCATTAAGCTTGCCTTGCGTAGGCTGCATTTTGCAAATTTTTATTTGCTCCTAACAATAAATCTGAATTTGGCTGTTGACGTTTTTTATTAGTGGAGGTTAATGGAGGTCATAATGCTCATTAGTGGATGTTAATGGAGGTCATAAGCCCCATATTGTAACATCCAAATGCCTGCCATTATGCTCACAAATTCGAACAAAATTCTCATTAAATTTTAGATCGTAACATCTATTTCTTTAGGCTATAAATACCACACTCCACAAGTTTTAGACACAAGTCATACAACAAATCCGAATTTGGCTGTTGATATTCTTCATTAGTAGAGGTTAATGGCATGCTCATAAACCTGCTCATAAGTGGAGGTTAATGGAGGTCATAAAACTCATATTGTAACACCCAAATGCATGCTATTATGCCCATAAATTCGAATAAAATTCTCATTAAATTTTATATTGTAACATCCATTTCTTCAGCCTATAAATACCACACTCCTCCACAAGTTTTAGACACAAGTTGTACAACTTTCACTCTTGTTCTTCTTTTCAAGTTTTCTGAGTTCTATAGGTAGAATTGTTATATTCTTTGAGGGGTTTATCTTTTTTTTTGTTTTTTTTTTTTTGTGATAGAGAAAGACGTGGTTTCAAGTTCGTCGAAGACGGTATCCTATAGTGTTTAAGATTCCGTTGCAACTTGTTGTATCTTGGAAGACAAACGTCCATAAAATCCTCGCGCACAACCGGAGGGGACAAATCTGTTTTAAGAAAAGCATGAGCCACACGTACCTCGACTATTTTTCCGTCGTCTTTTCGCTTTGATTTAGTTGAAGGTTTTGTTGTACTTGTTTTTCTTATTTGTAATATTTTCAATGTAACTTGTTCGTTTTATCCATATTTCATGCAATTGTTGTTAACTATCTTAAAACAGATTATAGTTTTCATTTGACGAGGAATAGGTTCAACGGATTTGGAGAAAAAATTTCGACCTTGACGTCTTTTGATCTTACTATTTTAACGTTTTTTTTGTTTGTTATATATATATATATAGATATATATATATTATTAGTTAACGTTTATAACATGAACAGTAGAAGAATTTTTTTTTTTTTTTTAAAAATTTTGGTTGCAAATAAACTTATGTTATTAGTTATATTAACAGTTTTGTTTACTGTCTTTTTAAGAACTATACAGTTATAGTAATGAACAATTCTAATGGTTACGTATAAGACCAAAACATTCAACCAATTATAGTTATATAAACGGTTTCGTTGTTTGATAGTTATCAATTAGTAACGTTTGGGTCATTACCATGTTAAGAAAAACGTTTATATATTTTTAAGTTATAAGTTATATATTGTCTTGTTATAAACTATATTAATTGTTAATGTTGTATTAAACTATTTAATATATTCAGTTTGGTCTTTCATAATAAAAAAAATTACGGTTGTTCTCAGTTTGTTCCTTTTATTTAATTTTTAAAGAAAACTAATTTTTGGTTCCATTTTTTAGAAATAGGTGATAACATAAACGTTGTTCCAATTGGGAGTACTTCTGAGACACCGGTGCTGCCTCCTAGGGCCTCAACCTCAATGCAATCATTGTCGGTTACGGTTCTTGTGAATAACAATGAAAAACCTGAAAAATTTAGTGGACTAAATTTCAAAACTTGACAACAAAAGATGTTGTTCTATTTGACAACATTGAATCTTGCGAGATTCTTGAAAGAGGATCTCCTACTGCTAGAGAGGATGAAACAGATACTCAGACTTTGCTTATTGTCGAAGCAAGGAAGCATTCTGACTTCTTGTGCAAGAATTATATTCTAAACGATTTGACTGATGCTTTTTATAATGTGTATAGCCTGAAAAAAGGGCCAAAGAAGTGTGGGAGTCTTTAGACCATAAGTACAAAACAAAAGATGCTGGTGCTAAAAAATTCATAATTGGATGATTCATGAACTATAAAATGGTGGATTCTAAGACTGCAATTAGTCAAGTTCAAGAACTACAATTACTCATTTTTGAAATTCATACAAAGAAATGGTAATTAGTGAATCTTTCTAAGTAGCTGCAATTATAGAGATGCTAACCTTTGCGTGAAATGACTTCAAGAACTATCTAAAGCACAAGCGTAAGGAGATGAGTGTTGAAGATCTTGTTGTTCGACTTCGCATTGAGGAAGATAATAAAGGATATGAGAAAAAGATCTCTAACAAGTTTGTTGCCAAGGCAAATGTGGTGGAGTATGATAAAAGCTCCAAGAATAAGAAGAATAAGTCAAGGTTCAAGCTGGGACCTAAGGGAGGAATTTCAAAGAAGCTGAATTCCAAGGGAAGTGTTTCAACTGTGACAAAGTGGGTCACAAATCGACAAATTGTAGGCTGCCAAAGAGGAACAAGAAGAAAGAGGCCAATGTAGTGGACACCATCACACAAGAAGTGTCAGACATCAGTCTTTCTGCTGTGGTCTCTAAAGTTAACATGGTGGACTTCAACTCGAAGTAGTGGTAGCTAGATACTAGGACCACACGCCATATCTACTCTGAGAGAGTTGCTTTTACTAATTTGGTACCCCTTAAAAAATAGGGAGAAGCTATACATGGGCAACTCAGTAACTTTTGAAATTAAGGGTCAAGGAATAGTGTTTTTGAAGATGACATCAGGCAAGGAAGTTAAGCTGTACAATGTGTTGCATGTTACTGATATCCAAAAGAACCTTATTTTTAGGACAATGTTGAGCCGACATGGTGTCTAGATGGTTCTCGAGTCTGAGAAAATAGTTTTGTCTAAATATGGAATGTATGTGGGTAAGGGTTATGTAAAGGATGGCATGTGAAAAATGAATACTATTGCTGTAAAACGCCAAGGTATTAATAAGAAGAAAAAGCCTTTTATTTACATGCTCGAGTCCTCTTATTAATTAACTTAGATCACATACCCACATTTCACATTGATTCCAAACACAAGTGTTAAACTTGTATAAAGGCAAAATTAACAAGGTCATCACTTCAAACAATTGAAAGGAACATTGAAATACTTGATCTAATTCATACTGATTGTATGTGACTTAAAGTTTGTTTAAACTAGAGGTGGGAATAAATATTTTGTCACATTTATAGATAATAGCACAAAATATTGTTTTGTATATTTGCTTAAAACCAAAGATGAAGTTATAGAGAAATTTGGTCTCTGTAAGCAAGAAGTTGAAAACCAACTTAATAAGAAAATTAAGATGGTAAGAAGTAACCGTAGTGGTGAATATACAAAACTATTTAGTGAATTTTGTGCACAACATGGTATTATTCACGAGGTTACGCCACCCTATTCGCCTTAGTCGAATGGTGTGGCTGAATGCAAAAAGCGTACCTTAAAGGATATGATGAATACGATGCTGATAAGTTTCAGATTGCCATAGAACATGTTAGGGGAAGCTATCTTGTCAATTAATTACCTTTTAAATAAGGTACCCCGAAAGAAAGAAGACAAGACCCTTTATAAATTATAGAAAGGTAGAAAGCCTTCCTACAAATACTTGAGAGTGTGAGGGTGTCTTACAAAGGTAATGGTACCTACACCAAAGAAGATGAGAATAGGTCCTAAAACAGTTAATTGCATCTTCATTAGTTATGCCAACAATAGTAATGCACATCGGTTCCTCGTGTATGACAAATAATTGAGAGTGTGGGCGTGTCTTGCAAAGGTAATGGTAAAGAAGATGAGAATAGGCCCTAAAACGGTTGATTGCATCTTCATTGGTTATACCTACAACAGTAGTGCATATTTGTTCCTTGTGTATGAATCTAAAAACCCTGAGATTCATAAGAACACAATAATGGAATCTAGAAATGCATCATTTTTTGAACATGTATTTCCTTGTAAATCAAAAAGGGATGTCCAAGTTCGTCTAGACAAACGTTTGAGACTATTGAAGAGAATAGTCAGGATCATTAAGAAGTTGAAACCAAAAATAAAATAAAATGAAGAGCCTAGACAAAGCGAAAGAGCAAGGACAGAAAAGTCATGTGGACTAGATTTTCTGACCTACATGCTTGAGGCTGAACCTCAAACTTTCAAAAAAGCTGTAAGCTCATCTGAGGGTTCTTTCTGGAAAGAAGCCATAAAGAGTGAAATTGATTCCATCATGCAGAATCATACTTGGGAATTAGTAGACTTTCCTTTAGGAAGTAAACCGCTAGGCTTTAAGTGGATTTTCAAACGAAAAATAAAAGCAGTTAGAACAATTGGCAAGTATAAGGCTAGACTTGTTATAAAATGTTATAAACAAAAAAAAGGCTTTGATTACTTTGATACTTATTCTCCTGTGACGAGAATAACCTCCATTAGAATAATTTTGGCAATTGCCGCATTATGGAATCTTGAAGTACATTAGATGGATGTAAAGACTACTTTTCTTAATGGAGATTTTGAAGAGGAAATTTATATGGAACAACCTAAGGGTTGTATTACTCCAGGACAAGAAAAGAAAGTTTGCAAATTAGTGAAGTCTTTGTCTGGACTCAAACAAGCACCATAACAATGGCATGAGAAATTTGATGGTGTCATGAAGTCAAATGGTTTCAAAATTAATGAGTGTGACAAGTGTGTTTATGTCAAAAAACAGACATTGGATATGTTATTCTTTGTCTGTATGTAGTTGACACGCTAATAGTGGGTAGCAATGATTGGATGATCAAATCTACCAAAGACATGCTGAACTCTAGATTTGACATAAAAGACATGGGAATGGGACCTACTGATGTGATTTTGGGAATCAAAATCAAAAGGTCGCCTGATGGACTCATCTTGAGTCAGTCACACTATGTGGACAAGATACTTGATAAATTTAGTAAAAATAACTCTGGTGTGGATAGAACACCAACTGATATTAGTTAACATTTGTCTAAAAATAGAGGAGAAAGTATATCTACATGGAATATGTCGGAAACAAAGTGCGCAGCGAAATTTTTAAAAATTTTTCATCAGAGTAATTTTCAAAACACAAGTTTGACATGTTATATGTATAAATTAGACAGATCTTACTAACCTCAGTATGTCGAAGAACCTCCGCAACCTGTGTAGAGAAGTAACGTTTCAAAAGAGCCTCAACCAACTGGTCTTCTTTGCTATTCTCTATCCACAACCGGAGTGAGTGTGGGCTCACATGTACAGCTCTTCCACCGGTGACTCTCCTTCCAACCAATAGAGAGAACCCAAAGCTAGTGTTCGTGATTTGTGAACAAAAGCTCTCAAGGAGTTTTCAGATGCTCACTAGAAGAGTATCACTCTTAATCTCTCAAATTGATTTGAGTAAATCATAAGACTCACTCCCTTTTTATAGCTATTGGTCCTGGGGTCAGTCCATATCAGATTAGGTCTCAAAAACTCAAAACAGAATCAAGTTTGGATCAATATCTGATAAGATCCGCATGAAAACACGTAATCTTATCTCTCGCTGATCGGCAGGCCGAACAGGCCCCATCGGCAGACCGAACACGTCATCCGGCAGGCCGAACTCCTGAGAAAAAATCTCCACAAATCTTTTATTTTCCACCTCAGATTCTAAAGGATAAAGTCTCAGTTTTGATTCAAATAGCCCAATAGAGAAGTTATCTGATCAAAACAAACTTTATCAAGATAATCTCTAAGAAAATAAATCAATTCACAATAATTCTACAAGTTTATCTTGTTCTAATTTGTCCAAAATTAAAACAACTGATAAACATACAAGAATTATCTAATCGCAATAATTCAACAAGTTTATCTTGAACTAATTTCTTACAAAATTAATTCAACTGATAAACAGACATGAATTATTTGATTCTTACAAATTTTAAACCAATATAATAAATCCGACATAAGTCACAAATTATTGGAAAAGCACGCTGTGTCGTTACAGGACTTTGTGAGCTAGCAAAGGGGACCAAAATGGACCTATAAAGTTCAAGCTCATGATAATTATGAAACCTAATATCCCAGATATACATTTCACAATTATCAACTCCAACGCTACTCCACTAAAAGCTTGGAGCTTCACTCTCGAACTTTATAGAATTACGAAGCTCGTGTAGCTAAGTCTCCATGACATATCATAGTGTATCGCATCCCCATATGATCATCCATAATCGGCTTAAGGACAAGTTCTGTCTTACCTTTCCGATTATTTTTATCTTACGTTCTATTGTCTCACCATTAGAAAACTTACCATCCAAAGATAGTATACCATTCGGTTACACCTATGTATCCAAATGGTTGAGCGCTCTAGTTTTCCAATTACAGGACAACGCATATAAGAGGATATCATTACTCCTAAAGAGGAACTATGGATTCCATATCTATGAATAACAAGTCTACGCTATCAAGAGTCATGCCTCCAACGTACCGGTATGCATACCACTATTGAGATGTGGGTGTCACCCTTTGGCACATCAAAAGACACAAGTCGAGACAACGGGCCCATTATTCATCTCAGGATTAAGATACAATACAAATGACTGTCTAAAGTGAATCGATTTGCCGAGACAGAATTATTAATCCAAATCAATTCATTTTATGTCCCGATCCAACACATCGTCACCTATGACAACGTGCCAATGTTTCTATTCACGGAGTCCAACTCCGATGGTCAAGACAAACCATCTCCCAAAAGGGATATAGACAACATAACAATCTTTACATGAATAAAGCACCTAACTTTATTCCCTCGATTGCGGATCATATGTTTTAGACCGTCACCGTAAGAATCGTGTCTCTCGCATAATCAGTCCATCATATGCCCAATTCTTAAGGCTTAGACTGACAGTCTCAGACTACTATTTACTTATCATACATTCAATAAATATGAACGTAAAGAGGACAAGATTTGGTATATATCAATGAATAAATTCTTTATTGATAAAAATGTCTCCAAAAACGTATTACAATTTTACTCCTTAGGGCATACATGTCTAACAATCCCCTACTTCCACTAAGTGAGTAAATACAACAAATTTTGCATCCCCATAGCTTCCACATGCCTCTCGAAGACTCTCCTAGTAAGTGTCTTCGTAAATGGATCAGCTAAATTGTCCTCTGACGCGATCATGCATACCGTGACATGCCCGCCCTCAATGAAGTCCTTTATTACATGATACTTCCGAACAATATGCTTACTCTTCTTGTGAAATCTTGGTTCCTTAGCATTAGTTACCGTCGCACTGTTATCACAGTACAGTGATATCGCTTTATCCATGCCAGGAACTACCTCAAGATCCCCAAGGAACTTGCGAAGCCACACTGCTTCTTTCGAAGCATCACTAGCCGCCACATACTCGGCCTCCATCGTTGAATCCGAAGTGCAATCTTGCTTTGCACTTCTCCAACTGATGCCACCGCCACCCAGAGTAAACACAAACCCCAAAGTCGATTTCCTAGAATCCAGACAGGATTGAAAATTTGAATCAGTGTATCCTAGAGGAGTTAAATCCTCACCCGAATACACAAGCATATACCCTCGAGTCCTTCTCAGGTACTTGAAAATATGCTTTACCGCAACCCAATGGTTCGGTCCTGGATCCGCCTGAAATCGACTTACAATCCCGACCGCATAGCTAATGTCCGGTCGTGTGCAAAGCATGGCATACATGAGACTACCCACTGCCGAAGCATAAGGCACATTCTTCATGTATTCTCTTTCTTCATAAGACTTTGGAGAGTCTTTCTTAGAAAGAGTAATTCCAGACCTAGATGGTTGCCCACCTTTCTTGGAATCCTGCATTGCAAACCTCCTGATAATTTTATCTATGTAGCCGGCTCGAGACAAAGCTATCATTTTGTTCTTCCTATCCCGAAAGATCTGGATACCGAGAACAAAATTAGCCTCACCTAAGTCCTTCATGTCAAACTGCTTGGTCAACCATAATTTGACCGATGACAACGCCCCAACGCCATTGCCAATTAGCAGAATGTCATCTACATAGAGCAGTAGAAAAACCACATTCCCATCCTTAATGTGTTTGTAAACACACGGTTCATCCACATTTTGTGAGAACCCATAAGTCTTGATCACTTGATCAAATCTTATGTTCCAAGAATGAGAAGCCTGCTTAAGTCCATAAATAGACTTTAGCAGCTTACAAACCTTACCCTCTTGACCCGCGACCTTGAACCCGTCTTGTTGTTTCATATAAATAGACTCATCAAGATAGCCATTCAAAAAAAGCCATCTTGACATCCATCTGCCAAATCTCGTAGTCGAGAGCAGCAGCTATGGACAAGAGAATCCGGATGGACTTAAGCATCGCTATAGGCGAAAAGGTTTCCTCATAATCGATTCATTCTTTTTGTGTATAACCCTTAGCTACCAGTCTACCTTTAAAGGTTTCGACCTTTCCATCCACTCCTCTTTTCCTCTTGTAGATCCATTTACACCCTATGGGTTTTACCCCTTCGGGAAGATCCACAAGCTCCCAGACCCGATTAGTCTCCATAGACTTCATCTCTATGTTCATGGCCTCTGTCCAGAGTCTTGAATCAACATCCTCCATGGCTTTTGTGTAAGTATAAGGATCCCTATCATGTTCATCCGGTTCAGCCAAGAAGACCTCCCCATTGAACATATACCTCTCAGGTTGACGCCCGATCCTCCCACTGCGCCGAAGCCCCTGAGGTTGATGTTCAGATTTGTTTGGTTTTTCTACACAGATCGGAATGGTTTCGTTTGGAACCTGCGGAGTGAATGGATCACCCCTTAACTCCTCAAGCACCACTTTGCTTCGAGGTTTAAAGTCGTCCATGTAACTCTCCTCAAGGAAAGTTGCATTAGTTGAAACCATGACTTTATTTTCCTTTAGGTTATAAAAATAACCCCCTTTAGTCCCTTTTGGATATCCTACAAACACGCAAACTTTTGAACGTGCTTCCAACTTATTCGGATCCTTAAACAGGACATGAGCCGGACATCCCCATATGCGAATATGATTTAAGGATGTCTTCCGTCTTGTCCACAACTCGTGAGGAGTTTTAGGGACTGATTTTGAAAGCACATTGTTCAAAAGATAACATGCGGTTTGTAGTGCATATCCCCAAAAGGATAAAGGTAATGATGAATAAATCATCATGGACCTAATCATGTCCAATAAAGTCCTATTCCTTCTCTCTGCTACTCCATTCTGCTGCGGAGTGCCCGACGCAGTCAAATGGGATAAAATCTCATTCTCTAACAAGTGTCCCAAGAACTCATCAGAAAGGTATTCCCCACCTCGATCAGATCGAAGTGCCTTTATGGGTCTACCCAATTGCTTTTCCACTTCAGCCCAAAACTTCCTAAACTTATCATAAGTTTCACTTTTGTGGTGCATTAGGTACACATACCCATATCTTGAGTAATTTTCAATAAAAGTGACGAAGTACTCATACCCTCCTCGTGCCCGGATGTTCATTGGTCCGCAAACATCACTATGCACAAGTTCTAGAACCCCTTCGGCCCTATTGCCCTTAGACCCGTATGGTCTTTTGGTCATTTTACCCTCCAAACAAGACTCACATTGAGGTATAGATTCCACCTTTAAGTTACTTAAAGGTCCATCCCTTACCAACCTTTGAATCCTATTCAGGTTAATATGACCAAGGCACAAATGCCAAAGATAAGTCTTATTAGAGTGAGAAGTTTTAAGTCTTTTTGAGTCATTATCATTTATCTCAGCATTAAGCAATAAGTCCATCTTTGGTTTGATAAAATATAGATTATTTTGCATCCATCCAGAACAGATAAAAGATTTGTTTTTACGAATCACCACTTTTTCATTGAAAGATACCACGTAGGAGTCTTTAAATCAAGAAGATATAGAAATTAAATTCCTTTTAAATTTAGGAACATAAAAACAATCTCGCAAAATTAAATTCCTATAATTATCAAAATAAAGATGGACATCTCCCACTGCTTCCGATGAGACCAAGGATCCATCGCCCATCCGAAGCGTTAAGTCTTCACACAGCAGACTTCATGTTTCTTTGAATCCCTACAGAGAAACACAAACATGATTAGTTGCACTGGAATCTATGACCTAGATGTCACTGGATTCCTCAACCAAATAAGTTTCTAAATATAGAATATCACACCTACCTCCCTTGGAAAGGAAGTCCTTGCAATGCTTCTTTATATGCCTGACCTTACCACAGAAGAAGCACTTAAGCTTCTTTGGGTTTTTCTTCTTCGTCTTCTTGCTCTTGGTAGTAGCAGGAATAGAAGACTTCCCATTCTTGGCCCGTTGCTTCTTTCCATTCCCAGAGTTAGGATTGGAACCAGAAGCAGCTACCATGTTGGCCTCACCACCAGCAGGAGACTCCCTGATCAGCAGTTCAAACTCCTGTAACTGTTTCATCAGTTCTATCAAGGTCATATCCCGTCTATTGCTTAAATTAAAAGTCGCTCTAAACGGAATAAATTCCTTAGACAGAGTCTCAAAGACCATAGTCATCTGAGTTTCAGCATCGATGTCAGCCCCATTGGTTTGAGCCTCAGCGAGGTAACCCATGACCAACATCATGTGCTCCTTTACAGATGTCCCCGGTCTCTGTCTACAGTTTAAGAGTTTCCGAAGCGCCCCTTGCCACTTTGTTATGGCCTGGCCTCCAAACATGTCCTCAAGATTATCCAAGATCTGCTTTGCAGTCTCATAATCCTGATGTTGAGCCTACATCACGTTGTTCATGCTAACCATAACATAGCAATGGGCCTAATCATTAGCATCTTTCCAGCGGTCGTATGCTTGGAATTGCTCATTACTTGAGTCTCCTGTAGGCTCGAGAGGATAAGGGGTTGTCAGTACATATTTCAGTTTCTCAAAGGATAGGACGATGTCCAGGTTCCGTTTCCAATCGTTATAATTCTCACCGGTTAATTGGTTTTTGTCAAGTATCGAAGATAAAGCATTTTTAGACATTTTCAATCTACAATAAAGAATCATATACCAAACATAAGCAAACATATATAATAATTTAGTAAGATAACACAATCATGTAAAATCATACAAATGTGTTTATGTGTCAAAACCTTGAAAATATCACAACTTTACAACGATAATTCCCAGCTCAGAATTCAACAAGCTCCTAGGGGAGTCATGTCAAATTCAATTAGGAATACGGATCCCCTCCTGATTAATATATGTCATCCAGGACCCGTATGATCCAACATATACTAATAATCATTTTTTTAGCCATTAATTTTATTAATAGAGCTCCTAGGGGAGGTTAATAATAAAATTAACGTGAGTGTATAGCCATCGTTTTAATATTTTATCCATGATTTATAATCACCACCTAGGGGTGTGCAACCATAAATCATACTAAAATACCTTATCCTTTCAGAGATCCAATCTGGTACATGATAGAAATCCCTTCCTAGGGGTCGGGACCACCATGTTCTTCCCATGGACCAACGATGGAGGCCTTAGGTCCTCTCTTTGAAAACCTTCTCCCACTCAATCTTTTGAAGTCAAGGTTTTATTTTAAAATCATGCATGAACAATTTTAATATGAGCGGCACTCCCTATTCTATATGACATGTTATCAATATACATAGTAAATCATATTATAATGCAGACAAGCAAAGCAATCAAGCAAAACTACAAGCAAAATAATAATAACCGTAATATTATGGTTCCACCCTAGAGAATAAAAAACTAAGATTACAAGAGAATAATCGAGACATTTATCGATTCTTCATCCTTGAATCCTCAAGCTGTATCCTTCTTCATGTAATATCCATCTTCAAGTCTTCAATCCCGTATGAATCGAATACTTTATATTTCCGGTCATATCCAAATTTAATGTTTCTCAGAATCATCCCAAAAACAAAATTAAAATTGCACCGAAAAAATTACACCTTTTCTGGACACTTGGCAGCCCTCGGTCGGCAGGCCGATCTGGGTGATTGGCCTGCCGATCATGAAGGTTCGGCCTGCCGAACTGAAAGTTCGGTCTGCCGACAGAGCACCAAAATTTCTACCCCACTGTCGGCCTGTCGGACCACACGTCCGGCCTGCCGATCTGTGACCTTCGGCCTGCCGAACTGTGAGGTCCGGTATGCCGACCGAGCAAAAAACCCTCACTCCAGAAAATACAATTTTAATGCAATTCATCAATTTTATTTTCAACAATTCAAAAACATAAAATTAGAGACTTAGGAAATACCTAGAGGCGCCATCATCAATCTTTAAGATTCGACTTCTCGTTTCGTCTTCTCTGAATAATTATTTAATTATAAAATTTTTACAAATTAAAAATTAAATAAAAATTCCTAGACGGAGATGATAGTCCGCCATCTAATTACATGAAAAACCTAGATACACATTCTAACCTCTAAGGAACCATAACCGGTATTAATTAATTAATAAATAATTAAACAACGATTTAATCAACCATAATTAATTAATAAACATTCACCACATAATCCATGACAACATATATATTATATAGAAACCTAGAGTGCCATCTCTCTAAAAAATTCAATTCAAGCATAGGAGAGATTAAGATCACAAAATTTATGCATAAAACATGATCACAAACTTGCAAATTTATGTAAAAACCATGGCACTGATACCAATTGTCGGAAACAAAGTGCGCAGCGGAATTTTTAAAAAATTTTCATCAGAGTAATTTCTAAAACACAAGTTTGACATGTTATATGTATAAATTAGACAGATCTTACTAGCCTCAGTGTGCCGAAGAACCTCCGCAACCTGTGTAGAGAAGTAACGTTCTAGAAGAGCATCAACCAACTGGTCTTCTTTGCAATTCTCTATCCACAACCGAAGTGAGTGTGGGCTCACACGTACAGCTCTTCCACCGTTGACTCTCATTCCAACCAATAGAGAGAACCCAAAGCTAGTGTTCGTGATTTGTTAACAAAAGCTCTCAGGAAGTTTTCAGATGCTCACTAGAAGAGTATCACTCTTAATCTCTCAAATTGATCTGAGTAAATCATAAGACTCACTCCCTTTTTATAGCTATTGGTCCTAGGGTCAGTCCTTATCAGATTAGGTCTCAAAAACTCGAAACAGAATCAAGTTTAGATCAATATCTGATAAGATCCACGTGAAAACGCGTAATCTTATCTCTTGCTGATCGGCAGGCCGAACAGACCCCATCAGCAGGCCGAACACGTCATCCGGTAGGCCGAACTCCCGAGAAAAAATCTCCACGAATCTTTATTTTTCACCCGAGATTCTAAAGGATAAAGTCTTAGTTTTGATTCAAATAACCCAATAGAGAAGTTATCTGATCAAAACAAACTTTATCAAGATAATCTCTAAGAAAATAAATCAATTCACAATAACTCTACAAGTTTATCTTGTTCTAATTTGTCCAAAATTAAAACAACCAATAAACATACAAGAATTATCTGATCGCAATAATTCAACAAGTTTATCTTGAACTAATTTCTTACAAAATTAATTCAACCGATAAACAGACATGAATTATTTGATTCTTACAAATTTTAAACCAATCTGATAAATCCGACATAAGTCACTAATTATTGGAAAAGTACGTCGTGTCGTTACAGGACTTTGTGAGTTAGCAAAGGGGACCAAAATGGACCTATAAAGTTCAAGCTCATGATAATTATGAAACCCAATATCCCAGATATACATTTCACAATTATCAACTCCAACGCTACTCCACTAAAAGCTTGGAGCTGCACTCTCGAACTTTATAGAATTACGAAGCTCGTGTAGCTAAGTCTCCATGACATATCATAGTGTATCGCATCCCCATATGATCATCCACAATCAGCTTAAGGACAAGTTCTGTCTTACCTTCCCAATTATTTTTATCTTACATTCTATTGTCTCACCATTAGAAAACTTACCATCCAAAGATAGTATACCATTCGGTTACACCTATGTATCCAAATGGTTGAGCGCTCTAGTTTTCCAATTACAGGACAACGCATATAAGAGGATATCATTACTCCTAAAGAGGAGCTATGGATTCCATATCTATGAATAACAAGTCTACGCTATCAAGAGTCATGCCTCCAACGTACCGGTATGCATACTACTATTGAGATATGGGTGTCACCCTTTGGCACATCAAAAGACACAAGTCGAGACAACGGGCCCATTATTCATCTCAGGATTAAGATACAATACAAATGACTGTCTAAAGTGAATCGATTTGCCGAGACAGAATTATTAATCCAAATCAATTCACTTTATGTCCCGATCCAACACATCGTCACCTATGTATCCAAATGGTTGAGCGCTCCAGTTTTTCAATTACAGGACAACGCATATAAGAGGATATCATTACTCCTAAAGAGGAGCTATGGATTTCATATCTATGAATAATAAGTCTATGCTATCAAGAGTCATGCCTCCAACGTACTAGTAGGCATACCACTATTGAGATGTGGGTGTCACCCTTTGACACATCAAAAGACACAAGTCGAGACAACGGGCCCATTATTCATCTCAGGATTAAGATACAATACAAATGACTGTCTAAAGTGAATCGATTTACCGAGACATAATTATTAATCCAAATCAATTCACTTTATGTCCCGATCCAATACATCGTCACCTATGACAACATGCCAATATTTCTATTCACGGAGTCCAACTTCGATGGTCAAGACAAACCATCTCCCAAAAGAGATATAGACACCATAACAATCTTTACATGAATAAAGCATCTAACTTTATTCCCTCGATTGCGGATCATATGTTTTAGACCGTCACCTTAAGAATCGTGTCTTCCGCATAATCAGTCCATCATATGCCCAATTCTTAAGGCTTAGACTGACAGTCTCAGACTACTGTTTGTTTATCATACATTCAACAAATATGAATATAAAGAGGACAAGATTTTGTATATATAAATGAATAAATTCTTTATGGATAAAAATGTCTCCAAAAACATATTACATTTTTACTCCTTAGGGCATACATGTCTAACAGAATATACTAGGGTGATAGGCAGTTTAATGTACTTAATGAGTTGTACAAGACTAGATATTGCCTACGTTGTGAGTAGTCTGAGTAGATCCACGAGTAATCCAGGAGATGACCACTGGAAAGCGATTGCAAGAGCACTAAAGCACTTACGATATACTTGTGATTATGGGCTACACTATACAAGAGATCCTGCTGTTCTTGAAGGGTATTCTAATGCAAGTTAGATATTTGATATACAGGATTCTAAAGTTACAAGTGGATATGTATTCACTTTGGGAGGCGCAATAGTTTTATGAAAGTCCTCAAAGTAGACGTTAATAACCAGATCCACTATAGAATCTAAGTTTGTAGCCTTAGATAAAAGTGGTGAAGAGGCTGAATGGCTAAGGCATTTCTTGGAGGATATTCCTAAATAGCCTAAACCTATGCCTACAATGCATACATTGTGATAATCAATCTGCTATTAGTAGGGCATAGAATGTGATGTACAATGGTGAGTCAAGACATATATGTCATCGACATAATACCGTTAGACAACTAATCTCGATTGGAATCATGACAATAGACTATATAAGATCTAAAGAGAATATTGTGGATCCGTTAATCAAAGGACTGAATAGAAATCAAGTTGAGAAAACATCAAGAGGAATGGGACTTAAGCCCATGAAAGAATAGGTCGAAACAATGGAAACCTAACGTTGTTGAGTGGAGGTCCTAAGATCTAGGTTCAATGGGATAACTAAACTAAATAGACTGAGTAGGATCACTGTAGGGGTTACCCTTACCCATTCCTATAATAAAAACAGTGATACCTATAGGGAAAGATTAAGCAATTTGCTTTTAATTATTCTTATGTATCGAATACGTTAGGAATTCGAGCAGAGTAATATGGGTTACTCTTAAAGTAAGAATTACCTATGTAAAAGAGAAGTAAGGCCGCTTCACAGGAGAGTTGCTAGGGCTCAATTCTTAAGAAACTCTTGCAGAACCAAGGAGATGTTCGTGGCCAAAACGAACATAACCAAGAGAATTACAAAAACTGTGTCAGGAAAATATCTATGTGAGGCACGTTATTGTTTACATAAACGGCAGAATAGTTCAAGAACATCATGTCTACTGGTCAGCCAGTAAAGTAAACATACTTTCACAACGGAAGGTTCAAGTGTTAATACCTACCTGTCCTATGCAGGTTTTAACCATAAAACTCTATCGTCATGTCATGTCTTTGTTTTTCCCTTATAGTTTGTTAATTTAATTCATGTGGGGGATTGTTGGAAACATGGTAATCGGGGTGAATGAGAAATTGATACTTAAAGTGTGCCAATTGACATTTGCATTTTGTTGTAAAGAAGCTTAAATATAAAGTCCCACATTGGTTAGGCATTAAAGCTAGATATGGTTTTTAAGTGATTGCACTTTTGTGCTTGGCTACAATGTTATACCTAAGAAGCTCTCTCACGCGTAGGAAAGAGGGGGTGCAACTCACGACCCCGGTGGGTTAGGGGCCCAATGTGTGCATGCATGATGTAGGCAACGCGAATGCCGGTTTGTTGAGCTTGCCTTACGTAGGCTACGTTTTGTAAATTTTTATTTGTGGAGGTTAATGGCATGCTCATAAACCTGCTCATAAGTGGAGGTTAATGGAGGTCATAATGCTCATTAGTGGATGTTATTGGAGGTCATAAAACTCATATTGTAAGACCTAAATGCATGCCATTATGCTCATAAATTTGAATAAAATTCTCATTAAATTTTGGATTGTAACATCCATTTCTTTAGCCTATAAATACCACACTCCTCCACAAATTTTAAACACAAGTCACACAACTTTCACTCTTGTTTTTCTTTCAAGTTTTTTGAGTTCTACAGGTAGATAGTTCTATTCTTCGATGGGTTTTTTTTTTGGGTGATAGAGGATGACATGGTTTCAAGTTCACCGGAGACGGTATCCGATAGTGCTTAAGATTTCGTTGCAAGTCGTTGTATTCTAGGAAACAAATGTCTGTCGAATCTTTGTGCATAATTGGAGAGAACGAATCTGTTTTAAAGAAAGCATGAGCCACACATCCCTTGACCGTTTTTCCGTTCAATTTTGGCTTCGATTCAATTAAAGGTTTTGTTATATTTGTTTTTCTTATTTGTAATATTTTCAATCTAACTATTTTGTTTTATCCATATTACATGCAATTATTGCTAACAGGTGTTGCTTCATTCCGTTAAAGCCCCAACACAAGCCTCCATTTTATTAACAAAAGCCACATCTGGACTTTCTCCACCCCCTCTAAACCAGGCATTCTCTATTACTTCTAGACAATCCGCATTCTGTGCCCAAAATGGTTCAAACTAGAAAACTTTCTCCCTACGTTGTTTTTTATTCAAGGCATACCGTTTTGGTTGTATTAACCATAAGATTATTATGTGGTCGGAGCCAAAGAATTCCAGATGATCTACTGTTAAATGTAGAAAGAGATTTCACAAACCAGCAATACCAAACGCACGATCAAGTCATTCTTGGACATTCCAAAGATTTGGCCAATCTATATTCCATGTAAAAATAGGACCATTAAATCCCTAGTCCTCAAGAAAACAATCATTAATCGCTTCTCGAAACTGATTGACGTCTGCAGCTCTTCTTTCTTCCCCTCCTTGTTTTTCACTTTGGTCTAGCAGCTCATTGAAATCCCCTATACATAGTCACAGTAAACTGTTGGAAAAAAAATATGCGTAACAATTCCCATGGCACTCTTCGCTGTGGTCTATCCGGATTACCATAAAAGCCGGTGAACCTCCACACTCTTCCCTCTTCAGCTCAGACTTTTGCATCAATATGGTAATGTAAGAAATTAAGAATAGAATCATCCCAATCATCTCGCCACTATAACATAAGTTCCCCAGTCTTCCCAACACAATCCACATGAAACGATTGCGTAAACCCCAACCTTTTCTTCAAATTCTCAGCCCGTTGACCCCATAATTTTGTCTCCATAAGAAAGAGCATATTAGGTTTATAGCTACGAATTAAGTGTCGTAGCTTCTTGAACGCCCTAGGATTGCCCTGACGTCGAGCTTTCCAACTTATACAACTCACGGCTCCCGGCGGGACTGTCCTACAGCCTCCGCCTATCACATTAGATTCGTACATCAACAAACACAAAACGAGCCTTCTTCTTCCCATACCTGTGGATGTCTCTTTATAGCCTTTTTTCCCTTTTTACTTGTATGGATAGCTCCTGTTGTATGAGGGGGATTTTCTGCTTCTTTAGCAATCCGCTTCCATTTGCGGCCATGAATAGGCATTGTAGGACCAAGTTCTGCAATTTTGATAGGAACATCAACAAGCTTTTGGGAAATTCCGGATGAGAAGAAACTTCCCTCGCCCACTCTTCTTGCTACTGTTATGTTGAGTAACCCGAATTTGCCACATCTCCAAGGTATTTCGAAAATTTCTGCTGATCATCTTCCAGCACCAAATCGGTGCCCTCAAAAGAATTTCTCTCTCCTGAATTATCCCCAACATTGACCCTTGTTTGTAAGGAATGGGAGGCAGTGAATGTCATATCTGATTTTCTCGTTTTGAGTTTAGCAGAAAAACGACCAAGGGTAGAAACTTCCCCCTCATTGTTCACGTGCCCGTCACATGCTTCGTAAACTTCATGTCCATATGATGACTCAACAGTCAAAGATTTCATAATCTAAGGTCAACTCTACATGATTCCCAATCGGATTTGGTGGGAGAAATACGTCATTCCTGGGAATGGTATTTAAATTTAATTTTTCCTTAACTGGCTCCGAAAAAATAGGAGGAGTTACAGACGGAGTCGTCCTCCATCTATCGGCGTCCACACCACGAGAACCACCACAACCACCATATTGGCCTCCTCGACGACCACCTCTCGATGGCATCGCTGACTTTTTCGGTCCGCGGGCCCAAAGCCACTCTCCGTACATTGGCTCAACACTACCTTCTTTCATTTCTGGAGGAACTACAAGATTGTCTCGTAAAACATGTCCAACCTTTCCACAACTGTGGCAGCAATCCAGAAAACGCTCGTAACTTAAATCCGCCAAAACTATTGGACCCTTATTACCCAGACGAACTCGAACACCATGATACAGTGTTTGACAAGATAGTTAAAACTGTTTAAATTAACATACGAGAGTTTTATACTGTAACGATTTGAGAATTTTATATTATTTATAACTAAGAAAGTGGTCTAAACTAAGACTGACAAGCACCTTTTAATGTCAATGGAGACATGGACCTGCATGAATCTCCTAAGGCATTTTCCAGATGAACACATCTCCACTTCTTCACAGATACCAATCTCATTAGCGATCTGCTCTACTGTAGCAATATTCTGTCCCTTAAGAGGGAAGTTGTGGGTTTGAATCCACAAGTGAAATTGAAGATCAGTTCCCTCTGTGGACTGCTCTCCATCATATTCCTCTAAAACAAGCCAGGACTTATCAAACGACCAAAGTTCCATAGGTAGAATCCTAGACCTTTCCTTCTCTTCCTCAAAAAAAAGAGAAATTCCTGATTCAATCTCACTGATCTCAAAGCTGCCACTAACATTCCAGAGAAAGGTAATCCGATCACGAAAAGCCCAACGATTACCAGAACATTTTGTAACCAGGCGGCCAAGGAGACTAAAACCAATTTCTGAACACCCTCTTTGTATATCATTGTTAGGAATAAATTTATTAGTAATTTCAATTTATATTTTGTTAGTTTTTGAGTGAATTGCTGGCTTTTATTGTATGTTTTTATGTTTATTTCAGTTTAAATAAAAGTTTAGTTAAATTGTGTCATTTTGATAAATTTTAGTTTTATTTTAATTGTTTAGTTTTAGTTTTACGTCATTTTGTTCATTAGTTGTATTTTACTTTGTTTTATATTATTTTATTGTATTTTATTTGTTTTTATAGGTTAAGAAGAGAACTCTTGAAGCTTGAATCAGTTCTGTTTCGTACCCCAGCCCCGCAATTTCCTCACCCTCGCACGCTAGCACGCACGGCCGCATGAATTGACACACAGGTGTGTGAAGACCCGACATGTGCTGCTACGCGTGTTCCTTTTCTTCCCCAGCTTGAGCTTTGCATAGCCTGCGGCCACAAGCATATTTCTTTGCCCCCATGCGTGTGCCTTTTTGGCTCATTTGGTGCTAAATTTGAGAATGATTTGGAGAGAAAATCCCCAATTGTTTTAGAGGCATATAAATACACAATTTTTAGGGTTTTGAAGGGGTGGAGAATTTGAAGGAGGAAGCACATGAGTAACAGCTAAATTTATAGAGAAAGAAAGAGCTTGGAGTTGAAGATTAATGGAGGATTTTGGTAGATTCTTAGAGGATTCAAGGTTTAAAGCTCGTCTCCACAAAGAGTTTCTTCTTCCCTCCTCTCTACCCCAATCTAGATTGAAATTTGTATTTGTATTTGTGTGTTGAACATATTTACTTTTATGGATTTCATAAAAAGATTAATAATGGATTTATCTATTTTTTTAAAAAAATTTGCTATTCTAAGGCTTGGTTTAGTTGGATTTGGATTATTTTGTTGATTGTTAATGTAATTAACATTTCAATTTCATTTGTGTGACTCTATGCTTAATGCTACTAGTTTATTTAGCCAACGAATTAGTTAATGCTATTTATGAAATTTCAATACTCGGAAGAGATTGAATCATTTATTGCTACTTGGGAAATATAGTCTATGTTGTTATTGAGACCCAAAAGAGCCAAAAACGTGTAGATAATCGACTGAGAGTCTTGGTTTTTCTTAGGACTAGAGGCAATCAATGCCTTGATAATCAAATTAAGGGTTGAGCTTAATGAATGTGTAATTAAACAAGCTAGATAGGGATATCAATTTGGGTATTTTCGCATAGAATCTCATTAGGCACTCGGTACAGGTAATGAGGTCAACTTAGGGCCCTAGATTAATGAATTGGATGGAATGAAGTTAATAATCCTGAAATAAGAAAAGCATAAGAAGAATTGAGCTAAATCAAGTCCCTAAACACATTATACATAGATTGTCGATATTGTAATTTATTTATTTTGTTTTTTGTTTTTTTAATTAGTTTCATTAGTATTATTTTTCTTTTTATTGATTTTACTTTGAATTCCAATTGCCTAAATATAGGTTTGTCATTGTAGTTGCGGTAATTAGTTAGTTTTTAGATTTTAATCCTCGTAGGAGACGACAACATAAAACTTATTAATCCTATAATAAAACTTGACCTTGTGCGCTTATAGGTTGGACAAAAAGTCTTCATCAATCCTAATTCTTTATTCCCACCGTATCTTCTTCTTCTGAAAAATACTATATTAACATAAAAATATAGTATTTTTATGTAAATACATGAATTTATCGATGTCGTTGCTAGATATCACTAACACTGGTGGCAACGTTGGTCGAGAAATACAATATTTATAAACAAAAATCTCATAAAACACTAAGGAAAAAAACAAAGAAATCAATAGGCAAAACATTTTGTTTTTCTTTTTTTCTTCTTTTTTTACAAATCAAAAACTGAAATAAAAAAAATACAAGGAAAGAAAAGAATAATTTTTTTTCCTCAGATCTTTAAGCATAGAAACTGCAACCTCAAAAACAGTTAATCAGATCAGAGCTGTCAAACGGTGACTAGAGCTCTCGGATGGTGACGATAGCACGGCTCAGACTTAGACGGCGATAGCAAGCATGAGCTTAGACTTGGATGATGACCGCGAGGCTCGAAGGGTGACAGCAAGCACGGGAACAGATGACGTCAAATCTCCATCAAATCTCTTCTCTTTTTCTCGGTTTTTCGGTCGCTCTAGCCCTGTGATGGTGACAACGTCACGTCGATCTTTGCAACGTGACGTAAGAAAGGGTGTACAACGTGACAGGATCGCAATTCCGATTGCATGTCTGGCCTCGTCGCCAGGAAATCGAAGACCGCCACGAGCCTGTCGGCATCAGCGAGGAAGTCGAAAGGAAAACTAGTTAGAGAGATGGAGTAACAAAGTAGAGAGAGACAACTGCGTTGGGGGCGGGTTTGGGGACAAAAAAAAATGGTATGTTTTATGACTAGAGATATTTTGTGCTTTTCATGCTTGTAAAAGTATTGATTAATACCGAATATATTATTTACTTTATAATATTAAAACTTGTTATATAATTTACTAAAGAATTAGCAAAATCTGCTATTTGCTACAATTTCTCAAAAAAAAAAAAAGGTAAAAACAAAAATAAAAATAAAACACTACTATTTCAACAATATTCACTACGAGTCAGTGTCAACACTTTTTCTTAAGCAGAGGTTTAGTATGGATTTGAACATCTCGGTGGAGCAGGGCAAAGCGAACGGTTCATCACCCCTGATCTGATCTTCGAACTGATTAAGCAGCGCTTGAAACAACGTTGACGACAAAAGCGTGATTGGAACGACATATCGTTCACGTTCTTCGCCCACATAAATTGGAAAGTACCCTACTGGGACTTCAGTTGCAGTGGGACTGATCTTCTTGGCACATAATTTCTTCACTTTGCATGCAAGCTTTTTCAACCTACTTAGTTTCTCCATGATCAGCGTTCAAATTAAAGCTTTCTTTGAATATCGTCGTTAGACTTGGGGAAAAATAAAAGGGCTCTTAAGAGGAGTAATGGTTGTTGCTCTGTAGGTTGAATCTTGTGATATTTATATATAGAGGAGGTGGAGAAATAAATGTTCGTGTTATAATAGAATTAGGATTTGACATTCGTGTAGGACGACTTCAGAAACAGCAATCTTAATAGTTGGATATATTTATCTTCTTATACCCAAAACTTATATTTTTGGTATTTTATCTTATCTAATATATACTTTTAGATTAGATTTATTATAACAATTTATATCTTACCTTAGTCAATAGTAGATATTGATTTTTAAAATAACTAAATTATCTTTAACAAAAAACTAAAACTTTCAAAAAATAAGAACAAAACAAAAACACACAAACACCCATTTTAAGATATTTTATACATTTTAAAATCAAAAACCTTAGTATAAATTTTTTTTAAGTTCTTAAAGTTTTCTTATTTTACAATTTAAGAGTATTTTATGTAATTTTTAGGTCAAAATTAAAAATTGATAAAAAAATTACATTCAAATATTAAATATTATCTAAACGTATATATTCGATAAGAAAAAAAATAAAAAAGTATAATATTTGAGTAAACTTTAAATATAAGATATGAACATAAAAATAACCTTTTCGTTAAACTAGCTGCGCGTCCCTCTTGGAAAAGTTGTTTTGGTATTGGCATCACCTGTTTGAGA
Organism: Artocarpus heterophyllus; assembly: GCA_025403435.1. Lineage (NCBI taxonomy): Eukaryota > Viridiplantae > Streptophyta > Magnoliopsida > Rosales > Moraceae > Artocarpus > Artocarpus heterophyllus. Next base: position 19,764,341 of record CM046343.1, read on the forward strand.
ATATGTGCGTGTGTGTGTATATATATATATTATGACGAAAATGCTACGCCCCCAATTATCCAAAGAATCTGCTCTTTTTTTCAGGTTGCTCGTGAACTTTGAACCATTACCACATCAAAAAAAAAAGGAAAAAAAAAAAAAGCCTCGCCTCAAAAGGACGTTATCACCTTGCCGCACTCTTCCTTAGAAAGCCACACGAAGCATTTGAATGCAAGAAAAACGCAAATTGTAGTCTTGTTAGTGAAATAATGCTACATATTGTTACAAGTTCTGAAACTTGCAATCATAAATCTCAACAAAGAAAAGACAACAACATATCCAAAGGTAGATCCATGGAAAGATCAAAAGAGCATATTTATGGCCCCAAGTTCATATGTGCTGTCATTCCAAATTCCAACCTTAAAGAAACCCAACTCTTGGCTCAATCTCTGTAAAACATATATCTATTGTGAAGCTACAGTCAAACCCGCTGTCAACAAGGGTTGAACTTCTTGAGGCAACTATGCTGCCCAAGTGCACATGAATTACATAAGGTAACAACTTCGCTTGCGACTCCGTCCACCGATGTTTGACTCTTTCAGTACTTCACTTTTTGCAGCCTCTTCAATGCAACAGAAGATTAATCCTTTAGAGCGAACATGAATTACATAAGGTAACAACTTCCTCCCATCAATTTCAATTTTCTCATAGAAGCAGAACATATTTTGTACATGCAGCTTCAAGTTGCAAGGTATCATTCAACCTTTGCCACGCCACCAATGGGCATGCTGTTCTCTGCCACAGTCTCCTTTACAAACCTGGCAAAAATTGTAAGAAACGCAATCTTAGGGAAATAAAAGAGGAAAACAATAAGATGCTAATTCGAGAAGCTTCAAACAAAATTTAGTTTCTCGTTGACGAGAGGTCCTCAAGTATTTCAAAGACATAACATACTTTGTCAACTTGTTCTGTGATGATTGCAAGATGTAGATGGAGAGAATAAACAAAAGCATGAAACCTGTTGCAGTGCAGACATGAAGATTTTTAGAGGCAGATTGATAAACATGCTCTACATATTTTATCCCGTTCTGTACAATTTATGCACCCATAATTTGTGCATCTTGTGAGGCAGCACAACTTTGTCCTCTTTTTTTTTTTTTTTTTTTTTAAACTCGAGATTGGTTTTAAGAAAAGGTTAGCAGAAAGGTCTACTTCACGTTTACCAGGAAAGACAAATTACAAACCCTGATCTTTCTTCCACCAGGGAAAAATAGAACAATATCTGACAATATGGGCTATAAAGCTTTGACAAACTCCGACCCTACTCTTCTCTTTTTTCCACATAATTAAAATAATAAGATATCAAAAGACCATTAACAAACTTTGATACCTTCATCTGATAGATAGGAATCCCTTTGAGTTCCTACTCTTGTGTTTACTTATGTCTTTGGTAATCACATGAAGTGGGACACTTTTTATAAGTTTCTGGAATTGGATAAGGCAGAACCAAATTCCCACCTCCAATCTAAGGAATTATTTCTTTTCCTAAAAAATGAAGCAACTAACTACCTTGTTTACAAAATATAACCTGGCTTAAACTCAATAATTTCCTTCATGCCACACAAGATTTCTGTTCTCAATAATAATAATAATAATAATAATAACAACGATGACGATGATGACAATGATCACAATTTCCTTCATGTCAGGGTATTTTTCTAGCGTTGTTATCTTTTAGGAACATGAACACAATTCCAGTAGTATGCTAAAATTAGTTTCATCCTCAACCAGGAATTTAATTAACGGTCTGTAGGTGGGCCTCCCTTAATTTAATTCCCGAAAGCAACACTAAACACCACACTTTTAAATGAGAAACCTATTTGGAATTCCCTTTCAAATCTTGTATTCCTGATCAGTGAACAATACGAGGATGAATTTAATCAATTTAGATCAGACCCCACCTGTTCAAGGAAACTTAGAGATGATTTTCCCAATTCCTAACGGTTAGATGAAATAACAACTGAAACATTTTATTTGTAGATAAAATTTCCAACTAATGCACAAGATTTATGTTACCCGATCCAAAGAGAACAAAAAAATCCAGAAGTCACATCAATCTCTGATTGCTCCTCCCTGAAAACACACAAGAAAGAATTTGTTAATGCAAAGCAGGATCCTAAGATTTTTACACCTTAAGAAAATGTAGTTCTTATGCCAGTCGTCTTGTCTAACAAAGACACATCATATAGAGATCTTAACAAGAGATACACTTCAAACTAAGACTAGAAGGTCAGGGAAGGTAATCACTTCCACCAACTTAGAATGTGGATCGTTCAGAGGAAAAACACCAGAATATTATGACGACACACTGATTTGTTTATGAGAAGAAATACAATAAGAAATATTAGATCTGATTTAATTTGTGAAAAAAAAATATATATTTTCCCACTTATTGGAGAACACTTAGAAGGAACATAATTATAGCATCCACTTACAGACACATCCAGTATAGTGATGTAAAATTCATTATGACAAGATAAAGTTTGCCCTTTCGAAAAAATTTACACGTCGAGCATAATAACGTGTCATATTTATAACATGCTAATTATGATACCAATAACCAATGAAAATAATGAAACAACAAAGGAAGTAATCCTGACCATGTAGATCTGACAAGAACATGCTTGGGCCAGGTTCGGGAATCCCAGAACTGTTGACGAATGTTTGGATGAATCTCAAGGTCTGTTAGAATACATAAATATAAAATTGATCAAAACCATCCGTTCAACATGAAAGACTTAGAAGATTATGCACTTTTCCTTGAATATCAAGAGTCCATGAGAACATAAAACAGTAGTATGTCCTGTTCTCTTTTCTCCTGATCAACAAAGCAACCAATATAAATGCTGGAAAATATTAAATCGTAACAAAATAAAGCACCTAAGCAATAAGACAAGCCTCTCTAGATGATACATGTGCATAGAGTGCCTTATAAAGTTCATAAAAATAATGACGATAAGCACTATTCCAGAAGGAAAAATACAACACCAAATGAATTATATTACATACAGTGATGGGGCATATTCACTACTTTAGCAGTGACACCAAGCAAGTCGCTTCCAGAGTACCTCTGCATCACATAAAAGTAATAACACATCAAATGGAAATTATGCTAGCGTATTCCATAATCTTCAGGACAAAAACTGCCATCAATATCACAAGTCAAAAATTCAATTTCGGGCTCCCCATTGAAGCATATCATCGAAATATTTAACAGGAGTCCAACTGTTCCAAATGCACATCCAACATCGGAACCTCTGAACTTTTACGATTTATCAAGAGAAGCCACGGAACTATAAACTTCTCCCTTCCAACTTGAAATGATCTGCATGATAGTCGTTTCTTGTTTTAATATGAAATTTATAAAGATAAAACACCAAGTTCCAAAATTGCCAAATCAGAATTCCAATCCTTATCCCAAAAGAATTAACATCTACATTTCCAGCACCGGGCACTCTTCTATTGTTCAAATGAATGTAAATGACATAAGGTCGGTCAACAATAGACAACATATTGAAAGTTTTCCAAATTCAACAACTACCAAAATAAAAATACAGTTACAGCTAAATAATTCGTCAGTCCCCGATTCCTTTTTTTTCTTTTGTTTCCAACTCAAGGTCAAAAAGAGCAAAGGAATATGAATTTGGACACGTCACCTCCAGGATCCATTCAAACTTCATGACATCAGAAAAGGGTTGAAATAAAACTAGCCTTCACCCTCAAACACCTCAATCTATAAATTCTCAAAATCTGTACCCAACTCACCATTTTTTGTTTCATTAGCAATAATTACAAAAACTCGCGGCAAAGTACTCACATTTTGTACGGATCAGCACCAGTGTAACCCACGGGCTTTTCTATTGGGATCAGAACCTATGCATATTCCAACCCAAATAAGAAATCAACATTTCTGACTGATAATCCCAAAGGGAAAAAAAACGAAAAACAAAATAAGAGCTGAAAAACCTACGTGAGAGAAATCGAAAGATCGTACCTCACGATTAACGGCAAAGAGTGGGCAATGGCGACCGATTACGTCTAGCCACGGCGTTCTCGACTGAACTTACGAAATTCAACGGAAAAAAGGACACAAAAATAGAATATCATGACCACCATTTGAAGTCTAAAAAGAAGAATCTTGAAGATTAAACTCCATACATGAATCTGTGAAATGGAATTAGAGGAATACGAACAGAGTGGTATTGACCCATCTTGCTCATGGGACCATATCGCCAGGCCTGTAAGCGAGAGAGTTGGAGGAAAGAAGCAACAGTAAGAAGAACAGCAACGCCATTGATCTCCCTCCATTTTTCACCATCTTCGGAATTTCTCGTTCCTTCAATCGAGACTCGAGAGATTTCAGCTTCTTCTTCTTACTATTCTTCCAAAATTCACAACCCAAGTCCCTAGTCTGTTGGAGAGATTTTGAGAAACGGCCTCCGGCCAAACAAATTTTTGAGAAATAGTCCACTTTTTTTGGATAATTTTTGACACTAAAAAAAGGTTTTTTGGACATCAAAACGGTTCCAGTTTTTTTTTTCAACATGTTGAGGTTCCTTATTCTGTTACAGTCATTTTTCTTTTTTTGTTAAAAAAAACTAAGACAATTTACCTGCACAAAAAAATATATTTTTTTTATTTCAAAAAAAAAGAGACCTTTTACCCAATTTGAATTTTTTTTTTGCCCTTTCATCAAAATCTTCCCTGTTGGTGTAGAGGGTATGCTTGCGGCATACGTACTAAACTTTACAACCTTTGGTATCAAGATTCCCGTTTTAATAATTTTTAGACATTCACACCTGTTTGTTTCGAGAACCTTTATATTTTTTAGACTTAAATTTAAATTTAAGTATTAAAATTTTTTTAAATATGTATTAGTTTTATTTAAAATTTAAATTTTTTAAGTATCAAGAATTTAAATTTTTAAAGTTTTAACTTCTTTTTAAATTTTTAATGCTTGGATATCTTTGTTATAGTAAAAATTAAAATTCTCTCGCCTATATTTGAAAAAAAATCATAACTTCTTTATTTGTTATCCAATTAATATAATTCTTTTTTCATTATGTTCTTAGTGAAAAGAAGAATAAATCAAGATCTATATTGCATCTTTTTAAGGATCAGTAACATTAAGATTTTATTAGATTTGTTAATAAATCAAAAACTATTTCACTACCTTTTCAAACACAAATTCTAATTTTATTCCATACTCAGATTAAAACTTAAATGCACATCTAAACGTCAATTTGGATAGCAATTCAAATCACTAACTCAAATTCTAATTCAAATCACATTAACTCAAATCAAATCACTAATTCGAATCCATTTATTAAATGGACCCTTAAGTTCTCAATTCCATTAGTTTTTATTTTAAAAATTTAGACACTCACATCTTTGAATTTTAGTTTGTTGACGTCATTGGTCTTTGTTACAACATTGAGGTCTTTAGAGTTTTAAGTTGTTGTCTTGACAGCATTAGCCTTTTTTTAAAAATTAAATGTTGCTAGAGATGTTAATATTTTGGGGGTTTTTTTCTTTTTTGGTGTCTTAGCTCCCAAAAATAATTTTTTAACAAAAGGGTTTCCAAAAGCTCTACTATTTTTGAAGTATAACTTTCTATTTTTTGTCCAAAAGTAATGTTAAAATACCTTAACATAAAATTGATTATGATAATTAATGACAACAAAGTGACTGGTTATAAATGGAAAATTAAAAACAAGAGATTCATAAATATCCTTGAGGAAATTAGTCATCTATTCCATTATATTTTAGGAAGTTGGTTAAATTGCACTATTGTTGTATCCAAATAATTTTAACGCAACAATTAATTGTTCGATTACTTACTTTTCTTAGCTAAAGATCTATAATAAAGTTAAGGAAAAGGTTCTATTCGGTAGGGTTTTTTTCATCTTTTGTTGGGACTTTGCTGCACACCCTCACACTTAGAGGAAGCAAGGCCAGAATCCAATGTCGCCCAAGGGCAGTTCCCTAGACTTCCAGCCCCTTGGAAAGGAATCATAAAGGTACAACACGTTTGGCTTTTGGGTTGAGGTGGCTAACTCGGGTTTTAGGGGAGAGGTCTAGCTCTTGCTTTCGAGTAGGAGGCCTTAGTTTTCTGGTCATGGTCGGAGATAGTCCCAAGGTGCGATAGATGGAGCTAATGGAAGGGTGTCTTTTCCTCCTAGAGTGTTTGGGTGTTACAGGGAGATTCGACACTTGCCTACATGCGGGGGGACATGGGCTTCTCGCTCTTTTCTCCTTGGATGAGAGATGAGCCAACATGCTTCATGACGATCCTACTCTCGGTGGAGCGGCAGAGTTGGTGTGGTGTGGGGGTCCTTCATTGATGAAGGAGAACGGTGGCAGGAGGCAGATTTTGTCAGTGGCATAACGGTGGTCTCATTCATTCCCGGTGGCAGTTACCTTTACTTGGAAGCTTTGTCGTAGTCTTTTGGGTTTTGCCTTTGTATTTTAATTTTTGTGTTTGGCAAATAAAGGCGGCGTCTCCGCTTCGTTGATATCTTCTATTTTTATGTTTTTCTGTTGGTTTGTAATAATAGAGGTGGTCTCCTCAATTTTGAGACTTATTTTATGTTCACTAGATCTAAGTCTAGGTAGGCGTTTATATCTGTCAGAGTTGTCTCTGGGCAGTGTAGGTGGTAGCCTTAGTGCTGTTGGGTTTTGTCGTTTAATCAATTGAAAGAATCCATTAATTGTAGGGACTTTGTCAAGAAGAGCTTTACATATGCTCGATTTCAGTGTACTAAGGTACTAACGTTATCAAGTTTTTAGCATATGTTTCTCCCACTAAGCGTCATCAAATTTTACTCATGGATTTGGTCACATTGGAGGGTTTTATCTCATGTATTATGGGGTCAATATTCATTTCTATTGTTTTTGTAACTCTGATTTGAGTTTAATGAAATTACCCTTTTAAAAAAAGATAATAAATAATATGTAATGGGATGATATGTAAATTGGACAACTAATTATAGTAAACTGTTCTTTTGTTAAATAGTTCTAATTTGGAACAAACTTATTCAAAATATATTGGAATTGATCGCCAATTTACTCAATGATATTTATGAGTTTCTTTTTCTTTTTCAGTTTAGAAATACTTGCTTTATTGTAATTAATTATTATAATTAACTTAATGCTAGAACATTTAAACATTATCTAAAAAAACAAGTTGTACTTCAAAAGTAGAGAGTTGTGGGTGACCTTTTTGTTAAAGAAAATATACATTTTTTGGACCTAAAGAATAAAAAGCCTCTAAATATTGACATCTTTTATGCCTTTTAATAGCAAAACTAAGATATGAACTAGCAGTGCCAACAAATTGAAAGCTCACTTGAACCCAAAAGTTTTAAAACAACTTTGCTATTATGTTTTCTCTCATAAAATTTAAATTATTACAATATTTTAAACTCAGGCGTTTGGTTCGAACTATGTTCCCAAATAAGTTATAAGAATTTAGGGCGCTCAATATCGAGATTGTTAGAAAGGGACTACAAGTATCAATGAATTAATAGTTTGGGAAATTAAACATTCAAATTCTTAAAATAAAGACTAAAGGTGCAATGAGATTAAGAGTTTGAGAACTTGAATGTTCAAATTCTTAAAATGGAGACTTAAATGCCAAATGTTACCAAGTTTTGGTATCTATGGCGTAAAAATCTCTTTGTAATAAAAGGAAAATAGAAGGGCTTTTTTTTGTACTAGATTAAGCAAAATGGTTTTTGAACAAAAAAAAAAGTTAACAATGAGCAAAAAAAAATGTTACATTGGCTTTTTTGCCAACATAATCCTTAAGACCAATTGATAGGAGGAATGGGAAGTAGGAAGAATGAAAAGAATGGAAATGATAGAGAATATGAAACATAAAAAGGATTATAGTAAGTTATACTTCACAATCATCAATCCTTTCAATTTTTATGTTAAAATGATTGATTATAGGTTGAAAGGATTGATTATAGTAGTATGCCTAATTACTATTTTGTCCATTTTACTCTTGTTAATAATTTCTTTTGGAAGGTGACACAATCTTTTTAACTCGAGTTAAATGAATGTGTTGGATCTTTCTATTAGTGAAATGATCTAAAATGGTTTTGCCGAGAGGGAGACCATTTCTTCATCTCTCCTATTCTTCCTTCCTTACCAATGAAGCAATAGATTGAGGCTCTCCCCCACCCCTCTCCCTCCTACTAAACACATCTTATCTTTCTTTTTAGGTATATAAATTATGATATTTTTGATGTAGCACCAATATGAAATTTTGAATATGGATAACATTTAAAGAAGGCAAATAGAACCCTAAGATACAAAATTAGAAAGAGAATAAAAACGCAAAACAAGAAACGAAAACTTAGGGCCCGTTTGGTAATGTTTTTAAAATAGGTGAAAATGGTTTTGTTTTGAAAAATGAAAATTTTTAGGGATTTGTGTTGAAAGTGTTTTTGAAACTTTTGCCTCAAAAAGTGTATAAAAATATTTCCAAAAATTCCTAAAACAATAACAAAGGGGGACTTAATATTTATTAATAAATCCTCTAATCTAAAAAAAAAAAAATAACATAAGTAATTCCATTTATAGGAGTAGCAAATCTTAAAAAAAGAAATTCGGAAGAAAATCTATTTCCTAATTTTAAAACAATACTAAAATATAAAGATAATCCTAAATAAATTCTAAAAAAAATAATATTTATAATATTAATTGTATCCTACTCTTATTTCGCATCATTCTCACTAAGTATAAGAAACTCGACTTGAAAAATAGAAAGAATCGTGAAGCAACAATATGGAATGTCAGAAAATCATCAATCTTAATCCGTGATTCTCAAAGGAGCCATGAAAACTTAATCTGTAATTAATAAAACATCCTTGTTATGGTAAAAACATAGAAATGCTTGAAGTTTTTTAATAACTAGTGGAAGCGAACCATTTTCATATTAAAAAGATATTCTAGTAAATATAATTAGATGCATTTTCAACAATAGATCCGCAATGGATCCTATGGATCGGGAAAGAGTCATCAACGACATGCACGAGATTTTTTTGTATTATCAGTCTCAATGTCGACTCGAAAATGGGGCACATATAGTGTGGATGCTTAGTTTAAGAAAACAATTTAAGTTAGGCAAAATTTTAAAACTTAAAATCAAATTAGAAATGAAATTAATTAAAGGTAATTTAATTATTTTCCTAAACTAATCTCTGAATGATAAAAGAATAAATAAGGACATTTTATCTTTAACTTCCACTTATTCATGTGAACAACCATAATTAATACAATTTACCCAAATTATTTAGAAGGTCAAATATTCTCTCCTTTTTTTATAGATATATATTTTTCAAAATAAACTACAAACACAAATTTTAAAACAAAGAATATGAATTGAAACAAACTAATGATCTAAATAAAACTTTAGGATTGCCAAAATTTTTAATTCTCATAGTGACCTACAATTTCACAAAATTTAGCAAAGTGCGTCATGGGGATAGTGTTCGGCTATACAATCATTTCACATATACCATTAAATTAAGATAAGAAAAGACAATAAAGTTGCATTGGTACAAACTGTCTTAGAAACCTGACACATGTCATAAGCCCGACTGAAGACATCATAGTATACATATTGACGACTTGTCAATACCATCTCGGTACTTACTTAGCACCACTCTTTGCTTTGCCTAGAAAAAGGTTAATTTAAAACATAAAAAATGAGCGAAAGGCCCAGTAGGATAACATGTAAACAAACTTTAACACATCAAAACAATTAAGGTATTTAAATAGGCAATAAGATAAACAAGAAAATAATTAGAATATTAAAGATTTTGCAAAATGTAGTAAAATGTTTAAGAAAGAGATGAGACAATAATAATTAAATTCTCCATTCCCAACCCTGTATATATATCATATACTTTAACATACTTACAATACGTCAACCAAGGCCCATGCTATGGAGCCCCTCGATCGAGGTTTATTTGTCAGGATCTTTAGATCTAGGGTCAAAAACATAATTTTCAGCAAAATGGAGTTGTAGCTGTATGTCAGCCGATCATCACGCTTGCATCCTTGCCAAATTCGAATTAGCCTTCAATACTAAAAGTCAACAGCCCTTATCTTGGCTGGCATTCAGAAAAGAAAAAAAAAATAAAAGGAAAAGAAAAGTTTAATATTTTTCCAAACGTGGGACTTGCCATAAGTTGATACTTCTCCAAACGCTATCATTAGATTCCAAACAAAGAGGAAAAAGAAAAAAGAAAAATATGATGTCTTCTTAGCTCCTGGAAGAATTGAAATGCAGCCAAATCAATAAAGTTGTTCCTCTGACATAGCTTGTCAGTTTTGTCTTAATTCTTATCATCTCAGCTTGCCTTTGTCCTATTTCTAGACCTGCTTGTTTATATTTTAATTTTAAAATATCAAATGTAGACCATTTTTTTTTTTTTTACTATTTTACTTATAAATCACTTGTCTGAGCATACACGAAAACGTCTATAAATTGCACGTAAACCTTAGTGTATTTTCTTCGTCCGAGAGTTAATGTAAATGCTAAGTTTTTAAACTCAACTTTATGCTAAATCTTGTGTCCACTCTTTTATCTATTTTAAGTGTAATATTCTTAGTAAATTATATCACTCTTTTATCTATTTTAAGTGTAATATTCTTAGTAAATTATATTTAAGTTATGTTTTTCGTTTATTTTTGTTGATTTATTTTCAAAATATGTTTTTAAATTCCTTTTTAGCTAAGGGAAGAGGGAGAAATTTTGGTTAATTTAACTTAGTTATTTTTGGTTTTTTCTACATTTTTTAAGCCATTATAATGTCAAAATCATTTAAGAAAAATTAATAAATTTAGAGTTATTTTAAGTTATTTTCTTGCAAAATAGGAGGGTTTGATTTATTGTAAACATAAAGTGACAAGAGTAATGCTTACGCATACTTTAATTAGTCGTCGACAGAGAATGATATGGTAAATGCTTATAAACTATTTTTAAGGTAAATAACTAACTTTAAATTTTATATTTATTTGTTAACTTGAATTTTTACTATATTATAGACATGAACTGGCACATTTAATACTTGATAATTCTTGATTAATTGTAGATAGACGTGACATATTATATTCTTAAACCTTTTTAGCAAATACTTTTAGAGGAACTAAAATGTAATTTAGAAACCAAAATTGATTCTTTAACCTTAACATTTTCATAATTATTGTTTTTTTTTTTTTAAATTACATACATTTCTTAAACCTTTTTAGCAAATACTTTTAGAGGAACTAAAATGTAATTTAGAAACCAAAATTGATTCTTTAACCTTAACATCTTCATAATTATTGTTTTTTTTTAAATTACATACATTTCTTAGTGTTAAAATTCCAAAATTAATTTTAATTTTTTGTTTTAAAATTTGTTAATTTTCCATGTAAATTCGGTAACCCACAAAAATCATAATACTTGTAAAACTTGTAAATAAACTGCAAATAATCTGTAAATAACTAACTTTAATCCTTAAATTCAGTAAATAATTTAATCGGATAACATAATTAATATATTGGACTTTGCAACATCTTTTCCCTGTGGGATCATCCTCAGACTCACCGAGACTTCATTACTTGGATAACCTTATACTTAAAGTTATATCGGATTGCACTTTTCACTTTACCTATGGATACTAAGGAAGAAAGAGCCTAGATTCATTCTTCCTGGGTCGATGCCTGAGCGGTTGATAGGGGCAGACTATAAATTCGTTGTTAATATGTCTACTCTGGTTCAAATCTTGCTCGGCCCAATTTCAGGGTCTAGTATTTTTACAAAAAAAAAAAAAAAAATGGAATAAAAGTGGATGAGAAGAAAGTTGAAGGTAAATTAAGGTAGTACTTGGGAATTTTGCATCACAAGCTCTACAAGGGATTCTAGACTAATTGATGTATTTAGGGAATCTAAGCCTTATTGATGCCTATTATCCCACATAAACCCTAGTCATTCATTACAAGCTTAACAAACACCTATTGATCCTAGTGGTTTGTTGTCCAACAGTAGAAGATGTTGGGTTTGGTGCCCTAAAAGCTGTGACATTGTACATATTGTTAATAAATAAATAAAATGACATTTATTATTATTTTGGTTGATTATATGTATTATGAATACATTTATAAACATCAAGAAAATTCCATGATTATTTATGTGACTATAAATTTAGCATATAAGTGTTATTTGCTTGGGGATAAAATTTATAGATAATAATCTAAATAGTCCGTAATAATTAATTAAAGTTTGGGATCTTTAATTAAAAATTACAAGTACGGTCCAATCTCATCTAAAATTATATAGTCATTATCCGGACTATTAATGTAGAGACATTGGGTTGGAAGTATTTTATATAATGAGATTATATAGGACTGGACCAGATAAATTATGAATCTCTAATAATAATCCGTTACAAATAGAGTATTCAAATTTATCACTATGATGATCATATATTTGACAGTCTTAATCCTGAGTATTTATTAGACTCCTATTTATTACATTATGTTTTTTGACTTGTATGGTAAGATTTGTCTAAGCACAGATTGTAACTTAGCATCTTGGAAACATAAAGTAATAAATGGCTGGGAATAATATTATACAGATATGGAATCCATTCCTTCCCTATGGAAGTTAGAAAAATAGTTCTCTTGAGTGATAATTCAAGGTTTGAACAATAGAGCGCTCGTTCATAATAAGATTATGAATTAATTGTTCATTAGAGAATTATTGGAACTCAAGGATAAAGAGGTAATAAGAGAGGTAAACGGAAATTGAACCTAGCTCTTATTATGAACTATTTATGGAGGACTGACTTATATGTAATGATTATATCAATGGACTACTCGTTAATTTTCTTTGAGTAATTATACTATAATCTCAAGAGTTCAGTTTCAGGTTTTTAGTGGAGTAACACTGAAACTAATAAATTTGGCACATTAATTAAAGAGTTTAATTAAATGTCAAATTTATTGGAGCTTGGGTTATAGGTCCATAGGTCCCCAATACCACCTCTGTAACACTATATTGGATTATGTATAGAATGAATTATACATGTTTAATTTAGAATTTTTGAATTCTGAATTAATTTTTCACACTTGAATTATTAACGTGACACAGAAAAATGTTTTCTGTGACACATAATATAATGTGATAAATGTTGTCACATTTAACTGAGCATTAGTTAATTAACTGTAATTGTTAAAATCTATTCTTAAATAAATATGATTTATTTTTGAATTTAGATTTGGATATATATATATATATATATATATATATGGTTTTGAACCAAATCTTTTTATATATATATATAAGATTTTATAATATATTAATATATATATATATATATTAATATAATATTATAATTTTAAAAAAAAAAAAGAAAAAAAAAAAGAAAAGGGGAAAGCCGTGAATGAGATTCACGCTTCCCCCAACACACACACACATATATATATATACATATGTGAAGACCGAATCACAGGTTGTGATTCGGTCAAAGAAAGAAAAAGAAAAAAAAAAGGGAAAGTTTTTTTTTATATATGTGCATATGTGTGTGAAGTGTTGACCGAATAAGGATTCGGGTAACAAGAAGTGAAACGAAAAAGAAAAGAAGAAAAAGGAAAGGAAAAGAAAAGGGAAAGAAAAATGACTAATGGCTCAGTTATAAAAAGGAAGAGATAACAGTTATCTCAGTAATTTTTTTCATATAATTTTTAAAGAGAAAAACTGAGAGTTCTTCTCTAAAGAAAAAGGTCTGCTATCTCATGTGTTGAGTACATAGCAGATTCAGAAAAGTGTGAGGATAATTCATTCTTGCAGTTTGACGCCCACTCGTCTTTCCATTGGTGTGGAGGCCTGGTTTGGAAGATCGTGGTGTCAAAGAGGAAAGCTAGGATACCCTGATAGTCTTCAAAAGGTTAGTAAAAAATTCCTAAAGCTTTCTGTAATTAAAATTATATATCTATTCCCAATAAAACAAAGTTTTCAAAAAATTTTTGTTTGTCAACGATCCGTTCCTTCCGCTGCGTTCCATGTTTTAATTCCAACAAATGGTATCAGAGAGGGTTATAGCATATATAATTTTAATTAAACATGATTTTATTTTGATGATATCATGTTTTTGATGCATGTTTGTGGGCACTTTGCATCTTTGTTAATTTTATTCATGTGATGAATGGTTGTTTAATGAAAGGATTTTTGGTCGTTAATTATATGGTCCTTTTGGATTAATAATTTTATTTTCAGTTTGATTAGATCAATCTGTGTAAACCCATAAAGGGGTATAGGCTCTTTGTAATTTATTATTATTATTTTTTCTTCTCTCCTCTCTTTCACTTGCTACACGTGGAGCGATGAAGAAAAAGATGTCCATTGGATTTTTTGGCCCAGTTGAGAACTATGGGCCTATCAGATTTCAAAGGCAATCCAACAAATCGTTGCACAATAAACCATTTGATGAAGACCACAAAATTGGAGCAGGGAATTATGTATAAATTACAAGAAGACCTCTGTAATTTTATTATTTTTTTATTTTTATTCTTTGGGTTCTAATTTTAATTATCCAAAAGGACCCGGTCAAAAATTCATTGTTTATTTTCATTTTTATTTTCATATGATGATTGAGATAACATGTTCATGCATGATAACATGTCATCTAGGAAAGTGTCCACTTATAGTTATTGTAACATGACATGCATACGCTTAGCATATTATTTTTATAAAGGAGTTTATAAAATGATTTAATATGTGTTAGCATTAATTTAATGAGATTAAATTAATTGGGTTGGTTTTATAGAAACTTAATTTAATTTATCAACCAAATAATGTGAATTTAGTTTTAACAGTTAAGACTTAGTAAAATTCACATTAATTCTAAGTTATCTAATTTTAAATTGTTTAATATTTGGTAACTTAGACAATTCATAATAAATTTAGATTTTTAGAAAATCTGGTAATTTATTTATGTGTAAATAGAATGAGATTCTATTAACACATAATATAATCTAGTAATTAAAAATTGTTTTTAACTACTAGAATTATGAAACATATGATGTTTTGTAAGATAAAACACATCTTCTAAAATAATGAGTGGGAGAAGGTAATATGACAATATAACCTGCGGTCTCCACTATTAGTACAACACCGTGAGATTTAGGTGGCGCCTCGCGACGCTTTGATTTCGTCCTCCCTACGGAGGGTGTCCATTTAAATCAATATCAAGGTTGGCTTCCTTGAGATAGGATTTTATAATGTATTTCAAAATTGACCTACCCTACGGCGGCAATTTTGAGTTAAGTTGTTAAAATCCAAAATAGTGGGTTACACTCATAAAGACATAATTAAATTGTTAATTATATCTTGACCAAAATAAACGGTTATTAATAAATATAGAAAATATGAGATATTTTGAATATATTTATTAATTGAGAATGTCTCAATTCAATTCATAAATAATTTGACCTACCCTACGGCGGCACTTTATTTATTAAAATTGAATAATCGTGGAATTAGTAAAATATTTTTTGTGTTTTTCATATGCATCATGCATCACGTTTACTATTCCAAAACATTTATGATGTTTATGCAACCATTTTAATTTATGCTATTTTATTTATTTATTACAGCGACAATGTCTAATCCAATCATCGCAATTCTCTCAAATGAAAAATTAACCGGAGATAATTTTGTCAAGTGGAAGAGTAACATGAACATTGTACTAATTTGCGAAAGTTACAAGTTTGTCCTGACGGAGGAATGTCCTCCAGAGCCTGCTTCCAATGCTCCTCGTAATGTACAGGAAGCATATGATCGTTGGATCGCGGCAAATAATAAGGCCCACTGTTTTCTTTTGGCTGGGATGTCTGACGTGCTTAGGATGAAGCACAAAAGCATGGAGACCGCTTATGAGATAATGCAGTCTCTGCAAGACATGTTTGGTAAACCTTCTGAAAAGGCACGCCACGAAGCCGTTAAGGCAGTAATGAATGCAAAAATGAAGGCAGGGATTTCGGTCAGAGAACATGTTCTCAACATGGTTAAACTATCTCCATGAGGCCGAGGTCAACGGGGCTATGATAGATGAAGCCACACAGGTGGGGACGATTTTAGAAACCCTCTCCCCTGCGTTCCTTCAGTTCAAAAGCAACTATTTCATGAACAAGCTGAAATATAACATGACTGAGTTGCTTAATGAGCTTCAAACCTTCGAGTCTATTTCGAAAGAAAAGACTAAAGAAGCTGAGGCAAATGTTGCAGAAGCTCAACCTTCCTCTTCTGCCCAAAAGAATAAGAAGAGGAAGGGGACTGAAGGAAGTGGTAAGTCTAAGAATGGAGGGCAACCTAAGAAGAACAAAAGCAACAACAACAAAAGGAGCTCCAACCAAAAGAAGCCTAAAGGAAAATGTTTCCACTGCGGCGTAGTTGGGCACTGGAAGAGAAACTGCAAGAAGTATCTTCAGGAGCTCAAAGAAAAGAAGAACAACGGTAAATCAGATTTACTCGTTTTAGAAGCTTGTTTAGTTGAAGATGATACTTCACCTTGGATAATTGATTCAGGGGCAACTAACCATGTTTGTTCT
Organism: Artocarpus heterophyllus; assembly: GCA_025403435.1. Lineage (NCBI taxonomy): Eukaryota > Viridiplantae > Streptophyta > Magnoliopsida > Rosales > Moraceae > Artocarpus > Artocarpus heterophyllus. Next base: position 19,780,988 of record CM046343.1, read on the forward strand.
TCTTTGCAGATGCTTAGTTCTTCAAGGGAGCTTTCCGACGGGGAACAAACGATGAGAGTGGGAACGGGAGAGGTTGTTTCGGCAAGAGCAGTGGGAGTTGTTAAACTTTATTTTAGAAATAAGTTTTTAATTTTAGACAATGTTTATTACATTCCTTGTTTTCGTAGAAATTTGATTTCTGTTTCCAGGTTGTTTGAACAAATGTTTAATGTTTCTTTTAATAATAATTATGTTAATATTTCTAGAAATGGTTTGGATATTTGTTCTGTGCATCTGGAAAATGGGCTTTACACCTTAAGGCCCAACGAAAAAGCACTGCTCAATACTGAAATGTTCAAAGTTGAACAACCTAAATCCAAGAAGCAAAAGATTTCTTCTAATAATGAAACATACCTATGGCACCTTAGATTAGGTCATGTCAACCTTGACAGAATTAACAGACTGGTAAAGGAGGGTCCTTTAAAAGAGCTGAAAGTTAGTTTTCTACCAGTTTGTGAATCTTGTCTTGAAGGTAAAATGACTAAGAGGCCTTTCTCTGCAAAAGGCGAAAGGGTCAAGGAACCACTTGAGCTAATACATTCAGACGTCTGTGGTCCAATGAATGTACAAGCTCGTGGTGGTTACGAATATTTCGTCACATTTATTGACGATTATTCAAGGTATGGTTACATATACCTAATGCAAAGGAAATCTGAAACTTTTGGAAAGTTCAAAGAATTCTAAGCGGAAGCTGAAAAGCAATTAGGTAAGACGGTGAAGAGTCTTCGATCTGATCGAGGAGGAGAATACCTTGATACTGAATTCAAGGATTATATGATAGAACATGGTATTCTATCACAACTCACCGCACCTGGAACACCACAACAAAATGGTGTTGCAGAGAGAAGAAATAGAACGTTGCTTGATATGGTGAGATCCATGCTTAGCTACTCATCATTACCCACTTCATTTTGGGGATATGCACTACAAACTACAGTATATCTTCTAAACATAGTTCCATCTAAGTCTATTTCAAAAACACCTCTAGAGTTATGGAATGGTCGCAAACCTAGTATGCGACATATCCGTATATGGGGGTGTCCAGCACATGTGCTGAAAGGTAAGACTGGGAAGTTGGAACCACGTTCTGAAGTATGCTTATTTGTGGGATACCCAAAGGGAACGAGGGGAGGTTTGTTTTATAGTCCACAGGATAAGAAAGTATTTGTATCAACAAATGCCACTTTTCTCGAGAATGATTATATGACAAACTATAAACCTCGTAGCAAAATTGTACTTGAAGAGTTACTTTCTGATCAGATCAGACCGCAACCGACAACTGTTGTCGAAGGACAAAATGAGGAGGCCACATCTTCCTATCAGAATGTCATACCACCTCGACGTAGTGGGAGGGTTGTGAGACCACCTGCTCGCTATAGGGAACTTGGAGAAGCAAATGTTGCTATCTCTGATAATGGTGAAGATGATCCATTGACATATCGTGATGCAATGGAAGATTCTGAGAAGGAAAAATGGCTGGAGGCTATGAACCTTGAAATGGAGTCCATGTACTCCAATTCAGTCTGGGATCTTGTAGACCTACCTGAAGGGATAAAACCCATAGGGTGCAAATGGATTTACAAGAAGAAAAGAGGAGTGGATGGGAAAGTTGAGACTTTCAAAGCTAGGCTTGTGGCAAAGGGTTATACCCAAAAAGAGGGAGTTGACTATAAAGAAACTTTCTCGCCTGTAGCTATGCTTAAATCCATTCGGATTCTTTTATCCATTGCTGCTTGTCTTGATTATGAGATATGGCAAATGGATGTCAAGACTGCCTTTTTGAATGGCTATCTTGAGGAAAGCATCTATATGGTGCAACCAGAAGGGTTTGTAGTTAAAGGTCAAGAGCAAAAAGTTTGCAAGTTGCAGAGGTCCATCTATGGACTCAAGCAAGCTTCAAGATCTTGGAACTTGAGATTTGATGAAGCGATCAAATCTTATGGTTTCGATCAAAATATTGATGAACCTTGTGTTTACAAGTACATCAAAGAAAAGAAGGTGGTCTTCTTGGTTCTTTATGTAGATGATATCCTACTCATTGGGAATGATGTAGGCGTATTATCTGATGTAAAGAAATGGCTCGCCAGCAATTTCCAAATGAAAGATTTAGGAGAAGCAAGTTATGTTCTTGGAATCCAACTCATAAGAGATCGCAAGAACAAACTATTGGCGCTGTCTCAGGCATCGTATATTGATAAGGTGCTTATCAGATTTTCGATGCAGAACTCCAAGAAAGGTAATTTGCCTACACGTCATGGAGTTTATCTTTCAAAAGAGCAGTGTCCTAAGACACCTCAAGAGGAAGAAAATATGAGACGGGTACCCTATGCATCTGCAGTAGGAAGTCTAATGTATGCCATGTTGTGTACAAGACCTGACATTTGCTATGCGGTGGGTATAGTCAGTCGGTATCAATCCAACCCAGGATTAGATCATTGGGTAGCGGTTAAACATATTCTCAAGTATCTTAGGAGAACGAGAAACTATATGCTAGTTTATTCTGGTGAGAATTTGATTCCCATTGGATACACTGATTCTGATTTTCAATCAGACAAAGACACACGTAAATCTACGTCTGGATCAGTGTTTGCTTTTGGTGGTGGAGCCATAGTTTGGAGAAGCATCAAACAATCTTGTATTGTTGATTCAACTATGGAAGCAGAATATGTGGCTGCTTGTGAAGCAGCTAAAGAAGCTGTTTGGCTCCGTAAGTTCTTAAATGATTTGGAAGTAGTTCCAGACATGGATAAACCACTCATACTATATTGTGACAACAGTGGTGCAGTGGCAAATTCAAGAGAACCTAGAAGCCACAAAAGAGGAAAGCATATAGAAAGAAAATATCATTTGATTAGAGAGATAGTGCATCGAGGCGATGTGGAAGTTGTGAAGATAGCGTCGGAAAACAACCTTGCCGACCCTTTCACCAAGACGTTACCTGCAAAGAGCTTTGAGGGACACTTGGAAGGCTTAGGTCTTAGAGACATGTCTCACCTGCTTTAGGGCAAGTGGGAGATTGTTGGGTTTGGTGCCCTAAAAGCTGTGACATTGTACATATTGTTAATAAATAAATAAAATGACATTTATTATTATTTTGGTTGATTATATGTATTATGAATACATTTATAAACATCAAGAAAATTCCATGATTATTTATGTGACTATAAATTTAGCATATAAGTGTTATTTGCTTGGGGATAAAATTTATAGATAATAATCTAAATAGTCCGTAATAATTAATTAAAGTTTGGGATCTTTAATTAAAAATTACAAGTACGGTCCAATCTCATCTAAAATGAAATAGTCATTATCCGGACTATTAATGTAGAGACATTGGGTTGGAGGTACTTTATATAATGAGATTATATAGGACTGGACCAGATAAATTATGAATCTCTAATAATCATCCGTTACAAATAGAGTATTCAAATTTATCACTATGATGATCATATATTTGACAGTCTTAATCCTGAGTATTTATTAGACTCCTATTTATTACATTATGTTTTTTGACTTGCATGGTAAGATTTGTCTAAGCACAGATTGTAACTTAGCATCTTGGAAACATAAAGTAATAAATGGCTGGGAATAATATTATACAGATATGGAATCCATTCCTTCCCTATGGAAGTTAGAAAAATAGTTCTCTTGAGTGATAATTCAAGGTTTGAACAATAGAGCGCTCGTTCATAATAAGATTATGAATTAATTGTTCATTAGAGAATTATTGGAACTCAAGGATAAAGAGGTAATAAGAGAGGTAAACGGAAATTGAACCTCGCTCTTATTATGAACTATTTATTGAGGACTGACTTATATGTAATGATTATATCAATGGACTACTCGTTAATTTTCTTTGAGTAATTATACTATAATCTCAAGAGTTCAGTTTCAGGTCTTTAGTGGAGTAACACTGAAACTAATAAATTTGGCACATTAATTAAAGAGTTTAATTAAATGTCAAATTTATTGGAGCTTGGGTTATAGGTCCATAGGTCCCCAATACCACCTCTGTAACACTATATTGGATTATGTATAGAATGAATTATACATGTTTAATTTAGAATTTTTGAATTCTGAAATTAATTTTTCACACTTGAATTATTAACGTGACACAGAAAAATGTTTTCTGTGACACATAATGTAATGTGATAAATGTTGTCACATTTAACTGAGCATTAGTTAATTAACTGATAATTGTTAAAATCTATTCTTAAATAAATATGATTTATTTTTGAATTTAGATTTGGATATATATATATATATATATATATATGGTTTTGAACCAAATCTTTATATATATATATATAAGATTTTATAATATATTAATATATATATATATATTAATATAATATTATAATTTAAAAAAAAAAAAGAAAAAAAAAAAAAGAAAAGGGGAAAGCCGTGAATGAGATTCACGCTTCCCCCAACACACACACACATATATATATATATACATATGTGAAGACCGAATCACAGGTTGTGATTCGGTCAAAGAAAGAAAAAGAAAAAAAAAAAAAAGGGGAAAGTTTTTTTTTATATATGTGCATATGTGTGTGAAGTGTTGACCGAATAAGGATTCGGGTAACAAGAAGTGAAACGGAAAAGAAAAGAAGAAAAAGGAAAGGAAAAGAAAAGGGAAAGAAAAATGACTAATGGCTCAGTTATAAAAAGGGAGAGATAACAGTTATCTCAGTAATTTTTTTCATATAATTTTTAGAGAGAAAAACTGAGAGTTCTTCTCTAAAGAAAAAGGTCTGCTATCTCATGTGTTGAGTACATAGCAGATTCAGAAAAGTGTGAGGATAATTCATTCTTGCAGTTTGACGCCCACTCGTCTTTCCATTAGGTGTGGAGGCCTGGTTTGGAAGATCGTGGTGTCAAAGAGGAAAGCTAGGATACCCTGATAGTCTTCAAAAGGTTAGTAAAAAATTCCTAAAGCTTTCTGTAATTAAAATTATATATCTATTCCCAATAAAACAAAGTTTTCAGAAAATTTTTGTTTGTCAACGATCCGTTCCTTCCGCTGCATTTCATGTTTTAATTCCAACAGAAGAGAGTGGCAAGAAATACAAGCCTATGAAGTTCGGAAAAATTTTCCTAACTTAGAGATCCACCCCTATTTACTTATTTACATAAACCTATTTGAGTTGCACTTGTTTATATATAATTGGCTAAACACACATATTTCCCTAACTTAGAGATCCATTTCTATATACTTATTTACATAAACCTATTCGAGTTGCACTTGGTTATATATAATTGGTTAAACACACACATGTGAGGAGTCTTAGGTAGGGTGAGATTAGCATTCAAGTTTAAATTCTAAACTTTTGAAATGATTCAAAGTTTTCATTGAGCTATAACTTACGTGAGATCTTTGAGGCCTATTTGCAATACAAAATTGGATCAATACTCAAACATATTTTTTGTCTTTTGTGTTTTGTGTCCCAGGTGTTATCACATTTATATGTTTCTTTTATTTTGTTTTGCTCAGACTAGCAAAATGTTAAGTTTTTGGGTATTTGATGAGTGAGTTTTACTCATAATTTAAGTATTGTTTAAGCTTAATATTTAGTTAATTCTCGAGGTTTTTATGAGTTTTATGTGTGTTTTTGTGCATTTTTTTTAGATTAGGTAATAATATTAATCATTGATATTTTGAAGTGGTTTGGAGGCATTGACAAAGGTTTTTGAGGCTTCTTTAGCATAATAAATGGTGCCTGGGTACCACAATTGGTCGTTGCAATGCTCGTGAGTGGACTTCGGGATTAGTGGCAGAACACCTAGCACTTAGGCGCTTGGTATATAGTGCTGTAGCACTACGAATATTGAGATGGAATGCTAAGAGCGCCTAGGCACTGCACTAATGGCGCCGCTGCGCTACATCACAAGGAAAGACGTGTTTGAGGCCTAAAAACATGTAGAAACTTGCTTGTTTTTGTTCCCAAGCCTCTCAACCTATAAATAGGTATTCTTAGGGCTTTTTAATAGGACATTTTTACTATAGACTTTGGAATGCAAATTGGAGTAAGAGGAGGCTAATTTTAGTACGAAGAAGAAAATGGCAAATTCTAGAGATAGATATGCTTAATTCTCTCCTAAATTAGTTTTTTTTTTCTCTCTTTCATTATGATTAAAGACTGACTTTATTTTCTTTATTTTTATGATGAACTAATTTATTTTGTCTAGAGGAGAGATGTAAACTATGCTTGATACAATGTTTTGAATGTCAATTTATTTTTTATGAGGTTTTTCATTGTTTATTTGTGTTATTTTGTTCTTTATGCTTCTTAATTGATTAGTTATTAATTGAATCATTTAGTGTTTAGAATTCGGCACTCGAAAGAGGGAATTGTAGATGTGACCTAAAAATAACACAACCTAGGATTTTATAGAGTTCGAGAGAGCCTATAATTCCTTTGAAGTTTTTTTTAAGAACCATAGGACGTATTAAGTTCTTACTTTTTTTTTTTTTATTTTGAATAGGGATATTAGAAATCATAATTTAGTCTATGTCAAAACGTTAGATAACGTTATTCTCAGGGAATTTTAGTCTATAATTTACTTTTTTTTAGAATAACATTAGATAAAGGTAGCATCTTGTGAGAGCCAAGTTAGAATATATCAAAACCAGCTTGCTGCATGTACGTCCTACATTCAACAATTAAACACTCAACTGAGCATGCGATTTCCTATAATGTACTTTCCACAATTTGATCCAAATATTGTATTTTCTCTCCCTCTGCCATCACAACAAGTTTTGTAGTAGGATGATGATGATGATAGTGAAGACGATGATGATGCTTATTATCCTATGCTACCTGGAGACCCAAATTATTAGACTAATAGTTTAAACCTTTAATTTATGTATGAATTTATATTTTAGAATTCAATTTTCATGTACTAGTGTACGTTAGACTATATGTCCTACAGATTAAATGATGTAATTGTTTTTTTAAAACATTTAATCAATAAATAGTTTAATATTTATTTTATAATCATATTATGTCCTCTTTATATTCATTTTTGTTGAATATATAATAAGCAAATAATAAGTTTGAGACTATCAATCTAAACCTTAAAAATCGTATATATAATGGACAAAATATAAAAGACATGAATCTTAAGGTAATAGTCTAAATAATAAAAAGTCCGTAATTAAGCGAATAAAGTTGGGTGCTTTATTCATGTTAAGATTGTTATGCCGTCCACATCTCTCATGGGAGATGGCTTGTCTTGGTCATTGAAGTTGAACTTTGCAAGTACAGACATTGGTGTATTATCATTGGTGACAATATATTGGATCATGACTAACATAGGATTAATTTAGTTCATAATTTCATTTGAATAAATTAATTCACTTTAGACAATCATATATGTTATATCTTACTCTTAAAATGAATTAATGAGTGCGTATTCTTGACTTGTGTCTTTTAATGTACCAAAGGATGACATCTTAAATTATATAAAGGTATTCATGCCGGTATATTGCAGACATGACTTTTGATTGACGTAGACTCATTTTTCATATGTATGAAATTTATAGCTCTTTCGTAGAGTTAATTATATTCTATTATAGGCATTATAAAGTAATTGGATCTGGAGTGCTTAACCATTTGGATACATTTGTGTAAACAAATGATACTATTTATATTGGTTATAAATAGTAAGTATTCCAATAGTGAGATAATGAAACATAAGATAAATATAATCAGGAAGGTAAAACAGAATTTATTCTTAAGCCTATTATGGACATCCTATGGGGATGTTGCATATTATGATATGTCATGGACTTATAACTTATTAGTTCAAGACTACAGCTTTAAGCTTTTAGTGGAATAGCTTAAAAGTTGATAATTATAAAATGTACATGTCGGGGACATATAAATTTATAATTATAAGAGCTTAATCTATATATGTCTATCGTATCCCCTTTACTAGCTCACATATTTTCCTATAATGACACGATGTGGCTTTCCTATAAATTGGTAACTTATGTTAATTCTCTGGTTAGTTCAAATTTGGTTGATTGTATGATAAATCATGTTAGTTTATTGGTTGAATTAATTTCGTAAATGAATTTAAGATAAAAATGTTAAATTATTAAAAAATATTTTATTTGATATGAGATTATCTATATATTACTGTTTTACTCAAACAACTTCTCTATTAGGTTATTTGAATTAAAACTGAGGCTTTATGAAATATTCTTTTATTGAATAAAATATAAACATTCTAGAACTGGGTAGAACCGGTAGGCAGGTGGTGTAACCTTTGTTACATAAATTAGGCAAACCGGCAGGCTGGAATTGAGGACTTGTAGGCTGGTGGCCATAACGAGTAAATAAGTTACACATTTTTCACACGTTTTGATGCAGATTTTGATTAAAAGCTCTATTTAAATAGAATTGAAGGCCTATCAGCCACTATAAATAGGATACCTATACCTATTGTTAATATTCATAATTAGAGAAATCTAGAGAGAGAAACTCTAAAACTTCATAGAATCATTGTTCAACATCTAGAATGATAATTCTTGGTTTTCTCTTGTGGTTGTAGGAAGAAGTTACTAAGAGGAGAGTCAAACGACATATGTCCACTCACACTTCTATTGTGACATAGAGAATAACAAAGAAGATTAGTGGATTGAGGCACATCTGGACGTGATTCTCAATAGTGGTGTAATGACAGAAAAATTTATTAGTTTAAATTTAGAATTTGATTCGGATTTAAAAAATGAATTTTTTCGATCAATAGAATTTTGTATAGTTATGATAAATTGTGAAATATTTAAGAGAAATATTAATGTGTATTATTTATGCAGTTTGGAGTCTTTTAAATATGCAAATTTTTCAGTCTACGTGCTCACAAATTTATAAAACCCTTAAAATGAAATTTAGATCACAATAACTATAATTTTTGTGATATGAACTTATGAAGGAAAATATGTGAAATAAAATAGAAAATCATGCCATAGTCCAAAACAGTATAAAAATTTTCAGTTTATCGGTCAGTTAAACTGGTAAAAGATTTATGTGTTTACGACCTAATTGTTGTTGGAATATAGTGTAAAGAGATACATAAATGTGAATAGTGTACAAAACAGTGTAATTATCCAAAAATTGCCTAAACTGTTGGAAACAAAGTGCGCAGCGGAATTTTAAAAATTTTTCATTAGAGTAATTTCCAAAACACAAGTTTGACATGTTATATGTATAAATTAGATAGATCTTACTAACCTCAGTGTGTTGAAGAACCTCCGCAACCTGTATAGAAAAGTAACCTTCTAGAAGAGCCTCAACCAACTGGTCTTCTTTGCTATTCTCTATCCACAACCGGAGTGAGTGTGGGCTCACACGTACAGCTCTTCCACCGGTGACTCTCCTTCCAACCAATAGAGAGAACCCAAAGCTAGTGTTCGTGATTTGTGAACAAAAGCTCTCAGTGAGTTTTTAGATGCGCACTAGAAGAGTATCATTCTTAATCTCTCAAATTTATCTTAGTAAATCATGAGACTCACTCCCTTTTTATACCTATTGGTCTTGGGGTCAGTCTATATCAGATTAGGTCTCAAAAACTCGAAACAGAATCAAGTTCGGATCAATATCTGACAAGATCCGCGTGAAAAACGCGTAATCTTATCTCTGCTGATCGGCAGGCTGAACATTCTGATCGGCAGGCCAAACAGGCCAGTTTGGCAGGCCGAACACGTCATCCGGCAGGCCGAACTCTCGAGAAAAAATCTCCGCGAATCTTTTATTTTCCACCCGAGATTCTAAAGGATAAAATCTCAGTTTTGATTAAAATAACCCAATAGAGAAGATATCTGATCAAAACAAACTTTATCAAGATAATCTCTAAGAAAATAAATCAATTCAAATTAATTCTACAAGTTTATCTTGATCTAATTTGTCCAAAAAATTAAATCAACCGATAAACAGACAAGAATTATCTGATCGCAATAATTCAACAAGTTTATCTTGAACTAATTTCTTACAAAATTAATTCAACCGATAAATAGACATGAATTATTTGATTCTTACAAATTTTAAACCAATCTGATAAATCCGACATAAGTCACCAATTATTGAAAAAGCACGCCGTGTCGTTACAAGATTTTGTAAGCTAGCAAAGGGGACCAAAATGGACCTATAAAGTTCAAGCTCATGATAATCATAAAACCCAATATCCCAAATATACATTTTACAATTATCAACTCTAACGCTACTCCATTAAAAGCTTGGAGCTGCACTCTCGAACTTTATAGAATTACGAAGCTCGTGTAGCTAAGTCTCCATGACATATCATAGTGCATCGTATCCCCATATGATAATCCATAATCGGCTTAAGAACAAGTTTTGTCTTACCTTCCCGATCATTTTAATCTTACGTTCCATTGTCTCACCATTAGAAAACTTACCATCCAAAGATAGTATACCATTCGGTTACACCTATGTATCCAAATGGTTGAGCGCTCTAGTTTTTCAATTACAGGACAACGCATATAAGAGGATATCATTACTCCTAAGGAGGAGCTATGGATTCCATATCTATGAATAACAAGTCTACGCTATCAAGAGTCATGCCTTCAACGTTCCGGCATGCATACCACTATAGAGATGTGGGTGTGACACCCGTTATTCTCCTAACGGGTATTGAGGTAATTAAATTAATTTTTAATGTATAAAAAAAAATTGCTTCATTTAAATTTATTTTATAATATTTATTTTTATCTATTTTTAAGTTTTCTAAAATTCTCCTATATTTATTTAGTATGATTACTAAAAAGCCTTAGAACTTCTAATAAATCTCAAAAATGTCATATTGGCATTATGTGTGTTAAAGTCTTTAGATGAGACATAAGGATATCTTTTCCAACTACTCTTGACCCTCATTTTCTTTATTTCCTCCGTGACATGCTTCAACATGTCTCCTCTATAATTGTTTCTATCACTTCTCTTCAAAGACTTCATCTTTTCTTCCTTTCTCTTCCACGGTTCCCACACTCTTCTTCTCATTTCTTTGCTGAAGCAAAATACTTAGAGAACTTCTTCAAGGCAGCCATAAAAATCAGCCACCATCACCTCCATTTGAGCAAGAATTTCAGTCATACCGAAGTAAAGGAACCTGTTTTGAAGCCATTTCAAGCTTCCAACTAACCATAATCCGAGGTTAGAATCTTATGAACAAATTTAGTCTTTCATTTATAAATTTTCTTTTATACTAAAGGATTATTCAAATTTGCGTTCTTAAACCTAAGTATATGTTTGTTGCTATTTTGGAGCATATGTATGAAGTCTAAGTGTATATGCCCTAGACAGAAAATTTATATTGTTAAACTTTGTAATACCTCTATGGGCAGTGGTTATTTCTTGAAATTCTAAGATTAAATTAAAATAAATTTTATGAATGTAGTTGTATGTTGTGCTTTAGTTTTAATTGTCCTTATGCACGCCTTAGGATCAAGGGAGTATGGAGCTAACGTTAATTGATTCCAGGATTAAGAGACTGTTGATAAGCTTAAAAGGTAGGGATTCTATTACTCATCTTTTGTGAGGTTTTTATAGAATTAAAATTGATTGTTTTGCCGCAATATATATATATCTATGTTGAACTGATATTATATGTGTATCACATATGAAACTATGACATGGACTCGTCTTGTATTGTACGGCGAGGAACATAATGAATTGACACATGTTATAAATTGAGAAGCATGGTTAGGAAAATTAACTCTATTAATAATGATTTAATATAGAGAAATTGTGAGACATGAAAAGGGCGACGGTTACGTCCTTGGGCATGAATACCCTAAAAGGTAAAGTAGGGGGAAGGCGATGACGCTTCCTTGGGTTGAAAGTCCCAGAACACACTGTACAGGAATTGATTTGGTGAGGACTCGGGGCTTGATGTCCCCTCACCGGAACACCCTTGGAATGTTTATAGGGTGATCAAGTGCGCCCATTTGGGTTTCGATGAGTTGAGTGATACTCAATTTAACATGGATACCTAGGAACAATGATGATTGGTAATATTTGTATAAATGTGTAATTATGACACTTGGTAATGATTAACTACGGTATCCATAAGATGTGATCATAATAAACCTCATAATCTGAAATATGATGTGACTTACTAACCATGCAGATTTTAATGTGGTAATGATAGAGGTGAGTAATGGCTTTCTCTACTGAGCATAGTGTTGCTCATACCCTTATAGTTTTATCTTTTCAGGACTCACTAAGTGTGAGGTGGCTACGAGAAATATAGTTGAGGAAGTGATGTAGCTATATTACATTGGGACTGCTTCAATTGTTGAGAATGTTCTTCATGATAATGTAAGCATCAATTGTTACTTTCTGTGACTGTATTACAATGTGTTGAGGGTTAAAATGATGATGACAACAGTTTATATTATTAAATTTAAGGTGCTACATTAAAACTGTGGTTTATTTGTCGTTTATATTTTTATTTTTGAGTTGAGAGTTTTCATTTAAGTCCCGGGCAAATTTTATTTTTAAGGTTTTACTTTTATTATTTATTTTTATTTTATCTCATTAAAAACTGTTAACCCCCATATAGGGGCGTTACAGAATTTTTGGTATCAGAGCCTAGGTTCGGTTAACCTAGGGAGTGTAGCACCACTTTAAAAAAATATATTTTTGAGATGGTTTTGAAGCTGAATTTTCATTGTCATCATCAAAATGAACCTTCACATTGATTTATACAGTCTAGAAGGATGTAACATGGAAAGGCCATAGAATGAAAATACTAATAGGTTATATGAGTACAATAATTATATAGAAGGAAAGTATTAATAGTTATGAGGGAATGATAATTATATGGAATGAGTTTATAAGTAGAATGCTTATGAGAGATTCGTATAATATTTGGATCTATAAGCATATCTAATTCGTATAAACGATGAGAAATTCGTATAGATACGAGGATTTAAAAGCCTTTTGTCTCGTGAAAAACAATAAGAAATATAAGGCTTGATTTATTGATTTTAAAGTTTGACATAGATATGCCAAATTTTTCGTAATTGATTCAAACCTAAGTAATGATTATGTGTGGATTCGATGGAGCACATAAGTGTCAATGTCTTTTCTTAAAAGTTCTATATATTTGAGGAATATGATATAAGTTGGGAATCATGGTATTGAATCTTGAGAGAGATAAATGTTAGACTTTTGGTCTGTTGAGACTGTGTAAAGTCTAGAATGCATGAATCTCAAAATTGGAATATTTCGTTACGTACATTGTATTTAAGTGTATCAGTGAATCTTTGGTTACCTAAGGTTTTGTTATATGAGGAAATTATATATTGTATGAGTAGAATTGTGGGGATTGTAGATGTTCTTAAGTAGTAACATCTAGTGTCTTTGTTCATTGATATGGTCTACTGTTGAAAGACGTAAATCGTATTGATTTCAAGGTTAGTCACATTCTAAACCCTTGGTAGCAATGATGATGAATCCATTGATAGATGTTGAGTATTAGGAATAACATATGGGTGTATGCATTGTTCAATAAGGTTTTGATTAAAACAAAATTATTTGAGTTGCTGGAAGATTATGTTGTTATGAAATGATTTTAAATATCATTCAGGAAGATCCTTGTTGTCGTTAAATTAGATTTGTTGTTTATAGTTAACTTTATCTATAGTGGGCTTTGAATTGGGTTTAAGATTTATACAAATTGGTTTTCAATTTTATGTTTGTTATTTAACTCGTTCTAAATGTGTTAAGGCCCGAAACAACCTGACCATTTTCAACTTAGAACATTTGGGCCTAGTTCAAATCTTAAATCAGTTTGATTCACACTGTCTCTCCCACGTGGTCTCTATACGTGTCATATACAGTGGTTTAATTATTGTTTACAATATACGTTTACTGTGCATAGAGCTTATTTCTCCGAGTTCACTTTTTCTCTCTTAATTTGTTATTTTCTCTCTAAATCGCAAATCCTCTTCTTTTTCATTAAAAATTCTTCTTTTCCTCTAAAAGAAGAAGGAATTCTAGGATTCTGCAATTTACTATCTTAATTTTTCCTTTCTATTTACTCTTCTTTCATCTCATCATGGACCCAAAGTACCAACACCTGAGAAAGTATTTCCCATCACTCTCCCAAAAGATTCTCAGAAAGAAATACAAGGCTAGAATTACTCGGTTGTGGATTCTTATGCGTTTTGGTATCCCTTGTGATGTGAGAATGTTAATAGAGGGGAAAATCCGTCCGAGTGACTTTAGTCAAGATGTCGGTTTACCAGGAACAGGTACCAGTCGTAGTGCAATGAAAAGAAGAGCTCGTGCCATCGTGGTCACTTGTAACAAATGTGGAAGACAAAATTGTAACGGTAAATGTACTTCACCTGGTTATATGTCTACGAATAGAGAGGATAAAATAAGGTTTTGTAGGGATGGACTTTCAAAGGAGAACTTGGATAGCATCCATCCTCCTCTCCACGGTCACCCTAGTGGATATGTTCAAGGAGCTATTTTTAAACTCTGGCCTAAATTTTATACAGAAAGACAACGCCTCAGGAATATGGTATTTCTAGATCCTGTTTGCCAAGCCATAAGAAAACTGGATGGGGAATAAGTCATCGCTCTATAAAGGTTATTTAGTCTTTACTTATTTGAAGCAGTTTTAGCTGATGTTCAACAGTTTGTGTTTTTCTTTTACTCAGAATATTTGCTTTTGTGTTTGAAATAATTGTGATTATTAGATTGATACAGTAAGTGTTAATATCTTATTTAATTTATGATTTTCTTAAATATATATATAATAAAATATATTATCTTATCAGACACGTTACATACGGTACAGTAATATGTTTGAATTTTGAAAAGCTTATCCAGATATTTCAAGATTTGTGTCTCAAATTTCAAAAGTTCTACAGTATTTGTCGTTTATATTAAATTTCTAGACTTGGTGTATATTTGTCAAAAAGTCTACAGTTGTGTCAAGAGGGTCTTTCTGTCGAATTGTTCTCAATTGTCAAAAGTTATACAATTAGAGTCTAATCTTTTTCAAAAAGTGAATCAGATTTTCTGTAAACTATCAATCACCTTATCTTACTTTCTTATCCGCACAAGATTTTGTTTAAATCTTTGGATTACCTTTTCATTACCTACTCGTCTATCTCTTTAGCCCTTTTTGTATATTTCTCATCTTTAAAATCTCATGTAGAACCCGAAGTCTAAGTGGAGCAGACATTAAGCAACCACTTCTATAAACCAAATATGTCTACCTCCCAGTCCACGAAGAAAATAAAGAATGTCTGTGTCTTTTGTGGTTCCAGCCTTGGAAAAGATAAAGCTTATTTAGAAGCTGCAAATCACTTAGGGCAAGTCCTAGCACGCAAGAAGATTAACATAATCTATGGGGGTGGTAGTATAAAAATGATGGTAAATATGGCACTAGCAGCTAGGTCTAGCGACGCTACTGATGTAAGAATTTGGCCTCATATTCCAGTTGAAGGAAACCTTTGTAAGGAAGCCATAGGTAAGGGAGAAGGAGTCAGGAGTATCCCTAAAAATTTTAAAGACATAATCTATAATTCTGATGCTTTTATAGCATTACCTGGTGGTCTAGGTACTCTTGAGGAAATATTTATAGTTGCTTGTGGGCAATTGTTGGGCTTTTATTCCAAACCTTTGGGACTGCTGAACGTAAAGGGTTTTTATGACGGTCTTTTGAAATTTCTAGATTACGCTGTGGAAGAAAACATCACTACAGAATCGGAGAGACAAATCTTTGTCACTGCTTCAACAGCTGAGGAATTGATAGATAAAATGCAAATCATACATCCAGAATCCGACACTGCAACATCCAAGCTTGAATGGGAAAGGGAAAGCCGGGAGCGGCCAATTGATTTGAATCTCCATCTGTAATCTTTTTGTTTTATCTTTGGCATGTAGGCATGTGTGTCCGTATTTCGTGTGTTACGAATAACCGTTTGCCTTGTATTCTGTGTTTCTTGTGGTACGTTGTTGTTCAATCTTTTAGATTCATTGAGCCTAATGCCGGGATGGCTGGATACGGAGTACTTGATGCTCTCGAAACGCATCCTTCTTAAGGTCCGATCTTTTGTTTATCGATGTTTTTGTATCCTCTAAGCATGCATGATATGGATAGCTGGTATACGGAGTGCCTTGTACTCTCGAAACGTATCCGTATCATGTTTGTAATGTGTAATATTCTGTTAATATTATGTGGAAGTACCAGAGTCAGTTATGGGGATATTCTGTCATGAGGATAGCTGTTTAATGAAAAATATGTCGGGTATGTTTGCAACTCTGAGATTCCGTTTAATATCTCTATGAGTAAGTTTAATGTATAGTTTTGAATAAAAGTGTTTGTGATATATGTTTTATGATTATGTTTTAGTTTATTAGTTGAGGTATGAAATCAAATATATTTGACTTTTCCTTACTCAAAAAGGAAAAGGAACCTAAAGATGAAGTATATAAAATTTCTCTGGCAATCTCCTTAAATGTGATTGTAAATCACAGTCCATGGACAATGAAGGACTGGAATCATGATATGGTCAATATGTATGCCTGATCAGATTCTTAGACTATTATACGGTGTTATAAGTTGAAACTTGTCAGAAATACTCTCATTGAGGGATTTAGGAGTAAGATTTATTATGCAAGTAAATAAGTGGAGATACGATAACTTAAATTTGGAGGACAAACAACATTAACGGTTTAGACTCGGAATTGGAATCATAATGGAATTAAAATTTTTACTAGTATTGCTAGAATTGAAATTTCGAGGACGAAATTTCTTTAAGGGGGGTAGAGCTGTGACACCCGTTATTCTCCTAACGGGTATTGAGGTAATTAAATTAATTTTTAATGTATAAAAAAAAATTGCTTCATTTAAATTTATTTTATAATATTTATTTTTATCTATTTTTAAGTTTTCTAAAATTCTCCTATATTTATTTAGTATGATTACTAAAAAGCCTTAGAACTTCTAATAAATCTCAAAAATGTCATATTGGCATTATGTGTGTTAAAGTCTTTAGATGAGACATAAGGATATCTTTTCCAACTACTCTTGACCCTCATTTTCTTTATTTCCTCCGTGACATGCTTCAACATGTCTCCTCTATAATTGTTTCTATCACTTCTCTTCAAAGACTTCATCTTTTCTTCCTTTCTCTTCCACGGTTCCCACACTCTTCTTCTCATTTCTTTGCTGAAGCAAAATACTTAGAGAACTTCTTCAAGGCAGCCATAAAAATCAGCCACCATCACCTCCATTTGAGCAAGAATTTCAGTCATACCGAAGTAAAGGAACCTGTTTTGAAGCCATTTCAAGCTTCCAACTAACCATAATCCGAGGTTAGAATCTTATGAACAAATTTAGTCTTTCATTTATAAATTTTCTTTTATACTAAAGGATTATTCAAATTTGCGTTCTTAAACCTAAGTATATGTTTGTTGCTATTTTGGAGCATATGTATGAAGTCTAAGTGTATATGCCCTAGACAGAAAATTTATATTGTTAAACTTTGTAATACCTCTATGGGCAGTGGTTATTTCTTGAAATTCTAAGATTAAATTAAAATAAATTTTATGAATGTAGTTGTATGTTGTGCTTTAGTTTTAATTGTCCTTATGCACGCCTTAGGATCAAGGGAGTATGGAGCTAACGTTAATTGATTCCAGGATTAAGAGACTGTTGATAAGCTTAAAAGGTAGGGATTCTATTACTCATCTTTTGTGAGGTTTTTATAGAATTAAAATTGATTGTTTTGCCGCAATATATATATATCTATGTTGAACTGATATTATATGTGTATCACATATGAAACTATGACATGGACTCGTCTTGTATTGTACGGCGAGGAACATAATGAATTGACACATGTTATAAATTGAGAAGCATGGTTAGGAAAATTAACTCTATTAATAATGATTTAATATAGAGAAATTGTGAGACATGAAAAGGGCGACGGTTACGTCCTTGGGCATGAATACCCTAAAAGGTAAAGTAGGGGGAAGGCGATGACGCTTCCTTGGGTTGAAAGTCCCAGAACACACTGTACAGGAATCGATTTGGTGAGGACTCGGGGCTTGATGTCCCCTCACCGGAACACCCTTGGAATGTTTATAGGGTGATCAAGTGCGCCCATTTGGGTTTCGATGAGTTGAGTGATACTCAATTTAACATGGATACCTAGGAACAATGATGATTGGTAATATTTGTATAAATGTGTAATTATGACACTTGGTAATGATTAACTACGGTATCCATAAGATGTGATCATAATAAACCTCATAATCTGAAATATGATGTGACTTACTAACCATGCAGATTTTAATGTGGTAATGATAGAGGTGAGTAATGGCTTTCTCTACTGAGCATAGTGTTGCTCATACCCTTATGTTTATATCTTTTCAGGACTCACTAAGTGTGAGGTGGCTACGAGAAATATAGTTGAGGAAGTGATGTAGCTATATTACATTGGGACTGCTTCAATTGTTGAGAATGTTCTTCATGATAATGTAAGCATCAATTGTTACTTTCTGTGACTGTATTACAATGTGTTGAGGGTTAAAATGATGATGACAACAGTTTATATTATTAAATTTAAGGTGCTACATTAAAACTGTGGTTTATTTGTCGTTTATATTTTTATTTTTGAGTTGAGAGTTTTCATTTAAGTCCCGGGCAAATTTTATTTTTAAGGTTTTACTTTTATTATTTATTTTTATTTTATCTCATTAAAAACTGTTAACCCCCATATAGGGGCGTTACAGTGGGAGTCACCCATTGGTACATCAAAAGACACAAGTCGAGACAACAGGCCCACTATTCATCTCAGGATTAAGATACAATACAAATGAGTGTCTAAAGTGAATCGATTTGCCAAGACAGAATTATTAATCCAAATCAATTCACTTTATGTCCCGATCCAACACATCGTCACCTATGACAACGTGCCAATGTTTTTATTCACGGAGTCCAACTCCGATGGTCAAGACAAACCATCTCCCATAAGGGATATAGACAACATAACAATCTTTACATGAATAAAGCACCCAACTTTATTCCCTCGATTGCGGATCATATGTTTTAGACCATCACCTTAAGAATCGTGTCTACCGCATAATCATCCCATCATATGCCCAATTCTTAAGGTTTAGACTGACAGTCTCAGACTACTGTTTGCTTATCATACATTCAACAAATATGAACGTAAAGAGGACAAAATTTGGTATATATATATAAATGAATAAATTCTTTATTGATAAAAATATCTCCAAAAACGTATTACATTTTTACTCCTTAGGGCATACATGTCTAACATAAACACATATAGTTAAGCTACTATGTTGGGATTAGATAGTTTAGATTAAAGTAAGTATAATTTTCGATAGTTAAAGAGAATATCTCCTCAATTGTACACTGATAGTATAGGAAGAATAAAGTGTAGTTCAAAATTAGACTATGTAAAAGTATATAGGACCCCTAAAGTGACACTCCAAAGGTAAAAAACTTGCTACCTCCCCCACTAAGTGGAACCCGATTTACCCTAAAAATTTGATGCAAAGTTTGATTGCAAAAAAAAAAAAAAACCCCATAAGTGATGATTAAGGGTGTTTAATGACTTAGATGGAAAATATCTTTTTTCTCCAATGGTTTGCAAGAACCATGAAGAACACACTTGTATTTTTTTTACCTAAAACCGACCATAGCCTTTCCATGTCCCTCTCAATATTTTCCAAAAATTCAACCTCCAATCAAGTTTAAAATCAAGTCCAAGTGTTCTAGCTCAAGAGTAGTCACTTTTGAAGGTAAAAATCCTAACTTCTCCATGTGGGTTTTGGTGTTTCTTCTTGAGGCTTTGATGGGTTTTAAAGGGGACTTTGTAATGGTTTTGTTCAGAAGGAGTAGCAAGGTTTTGAGCTTCACTAAGGAGGCTCAACAGTCTAGGGAAACACTTGGTAAAAACCCTAACCTTTGCTTTGAAGATTTGTTGGTCTTCATGAAATTTTATATATGTTTTGTACTAAGAATGGCCTATGGCATATGAAATAGACTTTATGGCATGATGATATTATGTGTCTTATGTATGATTATGTTGATGCATGTTAGAAACTAGGGTTTTAAGCTTTGAAAGAAAAAGCTTAGTGAACTTTGCTTGAACACAAAGTTATGATGATTTTCAAAAAATGAGGTTTTGATAAGATTAGAGATCAAATTATATCCTAAGGAAAACACGAGATTTGTAAGTTTACGAGATAAACAATTTTCGTGAACCAAAAATTTTGACAAATTTTAGTAGGGTCATATTGAAAAGTTTGCGTTTTTTGGGGCAGCATTGAAAATTGACTAAAAATCCCATTGTAACGTCAAAATTTGATCAAAGTTAAAATGCAAAAGTTTAGATATCATCGAAGCTGCTAGGGATTAATAGCGGTTTGCAAAAATTTTGCACAGTTTATGTGATGAATTTTATAAGTTTTAGTCACAAAAATTTCAAAAATGGTGCTTAAAAGAAAAACACTTTGAAATAGAAGGAATTTAACTTGGGTACTTTTGAAAGTTCTAATCCTTGTGAAAAACCAAGCCTGATCGTATAAGATAGCCATTTCTGGGTCAAGGGGGAAAAAAGGTCAAAATTTTCTTATTTCCAGTTAAAGCTACAATGTTTTGTTAAACTGGATTTTTTGCAAGAAGAAAACCAACGACTTGTTTTCCTACACTACTATTGAGAAACTTCACTGCTATATTAAGTATTTTTGAACTATGATATTTTGATGAGAACTGTTATGAATAATATGGTATGTAATATAAGTTAAACAGGTATAGTAAATACTTTTGACAAAAATGTATTTGTATAAAAATAATGTTACTATAAGTTAAAGTTTTGAGGAAAAAATTATTCCATACTTTTGTAACTAACTAAGTTTAAGTAAAGATAAATGTTAAGTAACAGCTCAAAATAGTCAGATTGTCACAAACGGCCCTGTCAAATGATTTCCTATCAAAAGTACGGTTTCAATTCTATAAAGGTTGAAAGATCTTTCATTAATTTATGTTATATAGCATGTCTAACTCATTTTATAAAAAAAAGCTTTTTTAAAAAAAATTTTAAAATTCCGCCGCGTACATGTTTTCCAACAAATGGTATCAAAGCCGTAGTTTTATGATGTTTATGATCATGCTATATACATAAATTATGTGATCTTAATCTCTTTTATGCTTGAATTTAATTTTTTAGAGAGTAGACACTCTAGGATTTCTATATATTTATATGTTGTTATGAGATTATGTGATGAATGATATTAATTAATTTTTGTTTTAATTTTTTTAATTAACTAATTTTTGTTCGTTATGGTTCCTTAGAGGATAAAATTTGTATTTAGGTTTTTCATGTAATTAGGTGGCGGTCTATCATCATCATCTAAGATTTGTTATTTTATTTTATAGAAATTTTATAAATTTTCTATCAAAATATTAAAGACGAATCTTGAAGATGGAGATGATTACGGTTTTGTGTATTTTTGGTGTTTATAGATTTTTCATGTTTTTGAATTATTGAAAAGAAATTTAAAACTGTAAAATTCTGTTTTAAAAGAAAAGAATTGAAAAACGCTAGTTCAACGTTGGATCGGCAGGCCCGTTACTCTATGCCAGTCAGTCAGATACTTGGTGTCGGCTGGCCTGTTGTTGAAAGAAGGCACGGTTCAGTATGAAACCAATCGGCTGGTCATTACAATAGGCTGGTCTCCGGCAGAATTAGTCTTAAAAGCAGTGTGTTTTTGGAGTAGTTTTTTATCTATTTTTGAAGCAGTTCTTAAAAATATGGAATTTTATGATAATTAGAAAAATAAATTTCAAACTGTATGATATTGAAATTGAAGATAGATGCCACATGAAAAGGAATACAATGAGAAAAAACAAGATGAAGAATCGATATATGTTTCGATTTAAATTTTGTAATCTTTATTTTCTTTTCTCTAGAATAGTACTATAATATTATGGCTTATTATTATATTGCTTGTAGTTTGCATATTGCGTTGCTTGTTTGCTTTATAATATGTTTTGTCATGTATGTTAATAACATGTCATGTAAAATAGGGAGTACCACTAATAAAAAATTGTTCATGCATGTTTTTAACATAAAACCTTGTTTTTCAAAGTATGGAGTGGGAGAATGTTTTCAAAAAGAGGACCTAATGTAACACCTGCCTATTTCATGTAACAGAATTATGTAATGATAGTAATGACGTTAAGTGTTATCCATATTTATTTATGATATTATTGTCACTAACCATTTATTTTAAGTTTTATGACAGGTGATGATCGCGTGGAATTGATATGCTAAAGTGTTCATGTTAATTACAATGTATGTTTATTTATGATGTTTCAGACGTCACACCTAAGGCCTCCATCGTTGCTTGAGCATGTTTTATCATTGTTCACCCCTAGGTGGATATTATAAACTATGGATCAAGTAGTTTAAGCGATGGTTAAACACTCAAGATTAATTTTATTATTAACCACCCCTAGGAGCTCTATAAATAAAATTAATGATCAAAGAAATCGATTATTAGTATATGCTAGATGAAGACGAGTCTTAGATGGTATGTTTCTAATTGAACTTGGCAAGTCTTCCCTAGGCGACTTGTTGAATTCTAAGTTAGAAATTATCATTGCAAGGTTGTGATTTTTTCAATATCTTAACACATAAACACATTATATGCTTGTTTATATTTTTGTGTTATCTTACTAAATTAATATTGTATGTTTGCTTATGTTTAATATATGAATTTTTTATTGTATAGCGAAATGTCTAAAAACGCATTATCATTAATACTTGACAAAAATACACTAAATGACGAGAATTATAATGATTAGAAAAGGAACCTGAAAATTGTCTCATCCTTTAGGAAACTCAAATTCGTGCTAACTACACCCTGTCCTCCTGTGCCTACCGGCGAATCCACTAATGAGCAAATCTAAATATATGATCGTTGAAAGGATGCTGACGATCAGGCCCGCTGTTACCTTATGCCTAGCATGAATAATGCACTTTTGGCCCAACATGAAGATCATGAAACTACTCGTCAAATCATGGATAATCTTAAAGATATGTTGGGGGCCAAGCCTTAACAAAGTAGCAAGGGGCTATTTAAAAGCTTCTTAACTGTAGATAGAAACCAGGACATCGATGAAAAATCACATGATATTTGTCATGGGTTATCTCGTTGAGGCTCATACCCATGGAGTCAACATGAACGCTGAGTCACAAATGAATATGGGTTTTGAGACTCTTTCTACTTCATCCCATTTAAAGCTTTACACAATTTGAGCAACAGACAGGATGTAACATTGAATGAGCTGATGAAGCGGTTACAAGAGTTTGAAAACTTGATCAGGGAAGCTCTAGCTAGTGGAGAGCTAAACTTGGAGGTTGTGTCTGGTTTTTTAGG
Source organism: Artocarpus heterophyllus (assembly GCA_025403435.1). Taxonomy (NCBI): domain Eukaryota; kingdom Viridiplantae; phylum Streptophyta; class Magnoliopsida; order Rosales; family Moraceae; genus Artocarpus; species Artocarpus heterophyllus. The sequence goes on from CM046343.1 coordinate 19,804,495, forward strand.
AAATGGAAGGAAACAAAAGGCCAAGAAATAGAAGTCTTTTATTTCATCAACCAAGGCCAAGAATAAGCAGAAGAAAACAAGGAACCTGAAGAAGCTCACGTGCTTCTTTTGTGGAAAGGTTGGGCACATAAAAAAGAATTACAAGGACTTCCTAGCTAAAGGAGGAAAGTATGAACTTCTTGTTGTTGAAACATGTTTAGTTGAAGAATCAAGTGATACTTAGGTCATGGATTCTAGAGCCATTAACCATGTTTGTTTTTCTTTGCAAGGGTTTAAGCAAATGAGAAGCATGCTAAGTGAGCACTTCACATTGCAGATGGATGATGTGACCTAGTGTTACTTAAAGCACTAGAAGACGTCTATCTTTATTTTGATAGTTATAGGAGTTTAATTTTGCAAGATTGTTTTTATGTTCGTAAACTTAAAAGGAATTTAATTTTTGTTGCTTTTTTATTTAAGATTCTTATTCGGTTTCTTTTAATAAAAGTGGTGATTCATAAAAACAAATCATTTGTAGTTGATGGATGCAAAATAATCTATATTTTATCATACCAAAGTTGTGCTTACTGCTAAACACTAAGATTAATGATAACTCTAAAAGTCTTAAAACTTCTCACTTTAATAAGATTTATCTTTGGCACTTGCAATCAAGTCATATTAACTTAAGCAGGATTTATAAGTTAACAAGGGATGGACCTCTAAATCATTTAAAGGTAGAATCTATACCACAATGTGAGTCTTGTTTGGAAAGGAAAATGACTAAAAGACTATTTAGATCTAAAGGAAATCAAGCTAAAGTTCTAGAACTTGTGTACAATGATGTTTGTGGTCCTATAAATATCAAGAAATGATGAGGGTATGGGTATTTCGTCACTTTTATTGATGACTACTCGAGATATGGGTATGTTTACCTCATGCATCAAAGTTTTTGACAAGTTCAAGAAGTTTTTTTAGCAGAAGCGGAGAAGCAATTAGTAAAACCCATAAAGCACTTCGATCTAATCGAGGTAGAGAGTACCTCTTCGATGAGTCCTTAGGACACTTTGTAGAGAATGAGATTTTTTCCAGCTTGACTGGGCTTTGCACTTTGTAGTAGAATGGAGTGGCTGAGAGAAGAAATAGGACCTTGTTGAACACGGTTAGGTCTATGATGAGTTACTCTACATTGCCATTATCTTTTTGGGATATGCCCTAAAAATTGCATGTTATCTTTTGAACAACATGCCTTCAAAGTCGGTTCCTAATTCTCCTCACAAGTTGTGGATGAGTATGAAGACATTTTTAAACCATATTCGTATAACAGGATGTCCAGCTTCTGTCTTGGGTAAGAAAGCAAATAAGTTGGAAACACGTTTAGAAATTTACATGTTTGTAGGATTTCCAAAAGGGACAAAAGATGGCTATTTCTATAACCTAAAAGGAAATAAAGTCCTAGTTTCAATGTATACGATATTCCGTAAGGAAAGTTACATAAATGACTTTAAGCCTTGTAGTGGAGAGGTACTCGAGGAGAGGGCGAGTGATATGATCTCTCCATTAGTTCCCCACAAAAGTGATCCAATCAATGTGGAAAATTTGGCCAAACAACAACCTAGGTAGCTTTAGCATAGGAGGAGGATAGGGCGTCAACTCCAGAGGTGTATGTTCAATGGTGAAGCCTACTTGGCTGAATTGGTTGAACATGATAGGAACCTTGCACTTATAAAGAGGCCATAGAGGATGTTGATGGAAAGCTCTAGACAAAAGCAACGAACACTGAGATGAAGTATATAAAAACTAATCAAGTTTGGAAGCTTATGGACCTTCTTGAAGGGGCAAAACCCATAGGATGTAAGTGTGTCTATAAGAAAAAGTGAGGAGCAGATGGAAAAATTGAAACATATAAGGCTAGGCTGGTAGCAAAGGGATACACGAAGAAGGAAGGAATCGATTACGAGAAAACCTTTTCACCTGTAGCTATGCTTAAGTCCATCTGCATTCTCTTGTCCATTATTGCTGCTTTCGATAATGAGATATGGCAAATAAATGTTAAGATGGTATTCTTGAATGGCCATCTTGATGAGACCATTTATATGATACAAAAAGACAGGTTCAAAGTTAAGGGTTAAGAGAATAATGTTTGCAGGTTGCTAAATTTTATTTATGGACTTAAACAAGCTTCCTACTCTTTGAACATAAGATTTGACCAAGTGATCAAGACTTATGAGTTGAAAAAAATCTAGATGAACCGTGTTTTATAAACACATTAAGGATAGGAAGGTGGTTGTTCTATTGCTTGTAACGCCCCTATATGGGGGTTAACAGTTTTTAATGAGATAAAATAAAAATCAAAAATAAAAGTAAAACCTTAACAATAAAGTTGCCCAGGGCTTAAATAAAAACTCTCAATATCAAAAATAAAAATATAATCGACAAATAATCCACAGTTTAATATAGCACCTTAAATTTAATATTATAAACTGTCGTCGTCATCATTTTAACCCTCAACGCATTGTAATACAGTCACAGAAAGTAACAATTGATGCTTACATTATCATGAAGAATATTCTCAACAATTGAAGCAGTCCCAATGTAATATAGTTACATCACTTCCTCAACTATTTTTCTCGTAGCCACCTCACACTTAGTGAGTCCTGAAAAGATAAAAATATAAGGGAATGAGCGACACTATGCTCAGTAGAGAAAACCATTACTCACCTTTAGGTTTTTATCATTACCACATTAAAACCTGCATGGTTAGTTAATAATTATCATTATCCAGATTATGAGATTTATTATAATCATATTATGTGGATACCATAGTTAATCATTACCGAGTTTCATACATATACATATATACAAATATTATAGTTCATCATTATTCCTAGGTACCCACGTTTAATAAAGTATCACTCAACTCATCGAAACCCAAAATGGCGTGCTTGATCACCCTCTAAAAATTCCAAGGGTGTTCCGGTGAGGGGACATCAAGCCCCGAGTCCTCACCAAGTCGATTTCTGTACAGTGTGTTCTGAGACTTTCAACCCAAGGAAGCGTCATCACCTTCCCCCTATTTTACCTTTTAGGGTATTCATGCCCAAGGACGTAACCGCCGCCCTCTTCATGTCTCACCATTTGTCTATATTAAATCATTATTAATAGAGTCAGTTTTCCTAACCATGCTTCTCAATTTATAATATGTGTCAATTCATTATGTTCCTCGCCATACAATACAAGACGAGTCCATGTCATAGTTTTATATGTGATACTCATATAATATCAGTTCAACATAGATATATATATATTGCGGCAAAACAATTAATTTTAATTATATAAAAACCTCACAAAAGATGAGTAATAGAATCCCTACCTTTCAAGCTTATCAACAATCTTTTAATCCTGGAATCAATTAACGTAAGCTCCATACTCCCTTGATCCTAAGGCGTGCATAAGGACAATTAAAACTAAAGCACAACATACAACCACATTCATAAATAAATCATGTGTAAACCTATCTTACTAGTATGCCATTAAAGCTTTTATGTAAATCTCTTTTGAATACCACAGTAAACAATTTTTGTCTTAACACAATATATAATGTGAACAAGTGATCTATATGTTTTAGTCCCTAATAAGATTCATCAATCACTTAGGATAATATTGGAAAAGTTGCAAGACATTAAAGAATTAGGTGGTGAGCAAAGATGGGTTCTTGGTTCAGGTTAGCAACTGGTATACCATAACAAACTGGCAGGTTTACTAGTTTCCAATCCGAAAATTAAATAATTCTTAGAAAATAAAATATAACTCCGATTTAGGTTTATGATAGCTCGTTAGAAAGCTTAGGATGCTAATTTTCAAATATGCAAACCAATTCATAAAATTCATTTTAATTTAATCCTAGAATTTCAAGAAATAGCCACTGTCCATAGAGGTATTACAAAGTTTACAATATAAATTTTCTGTCTAGGGCATATACACTTAGACTTTATACATATGCTTCAAAATAGCAACAAATATATACTTAGGTTTAAGAATGCAAATTTGAATAATCCTTTAGTATAAAAGAAAATTTATAAATGAAAGACTAAATTTGTTCATAAGATTCTAATCTCGGATTATGGTTAGTTGGAAGCTTGAAATGGCTTCAAAACAGGTTCCTTTACTTCGGTATGACTGAAATTCTTGCTCAAATGGAGGTGATGGTGGCTGATTTTTATGGCTGCCTTAAAGAAGTTCTCTAAGTATTTTGCTTCAGCAAAGAAATGAGAAGAAGAGTGTGGGAACCGTGGAAGAGAAAGGAAGAAAAGATGAAGTCTTTGAAGAGAAGTGATAGAAACAATTATGGAGGAGACATACTGAAGCATTTCACGGAGGAAATAAAGAAAATGAGGGTCAAGAGTAGTTGGAAAAGATATCCTTATGTCTCATCTAGAGACTTTAACACACATAATGCCAATATGACATTTTTGAGATTTATTAGAAGTTCTAAGGCTTTTTAGTAAACATACTAAATAAATATAGGAGAATTTTAGAAAATGTAAAAATAGATAAAAATAAATATTGTAAAATAAATTTAAATGAAGTAATTTTTTTTATATACTAAAAATTAATTTAATTACCTTAATACCCGTTAGGAGAATAACAGGTGTCACAGCTCTAACCCCCTTAAAGAAATTTCGTCCTCGAAATTTCAATTCTAGCAATACTAGTAAAAATTTTGATTCTATTATGATTCCAATTCCGAGTCTAAACTGTTAATGTTGTTTGTCCTCAAATTTTAAGTCATCGTATCTCCACTTGGTTACTTGCATAATAAATCTTACTCTAAATTCTAAATCCCTCAATGAGAGTATTTCTGACAAGTTTCAACTTATAACACCGTATAATGGTCTAAGAATCTGATCAGACATATATATTGACCATACCATGATTCCAGTCCTTCATTGTCCATAGCCTGTGATTTACAATCACATTTAAGGAGATTGCCAGAAAAATTTTATATACTTCATCTTTAGGTTCCTTTTCCTTTTTGAGTAAAGAAAAGTCAAATATATTTGATTTCATACCTCAACTAATAAACTAAAACATAATCATAAAACATATATCACAAACACTTCTATTCAAAACCATACATTAAACTTATTCATAGAGATATTAAACGGAATCTTAGAGTTGCAGACAAACCCGACATATTTTTCATTAAACAGCTATCCTCATGACACAAACATTCAAACCAAATAATATACTCATATTTCATATGGAATATCCCCATAACTGACTTTGGTACTTCCACATAATATTAACAGAATATTACACATTACAAACATGATATGGATACGTTTCGAGAGTACAAGGCACTCCGTATACCAGCTATCCATATCATGCATGCTTAGGGAATACAAAAACATCGATAAACAAAAGATCGGACCTTAAGTAGGATGCGTTTCGAGAGCATCAAGTACTCTGTATCCAGCCATCTCGGCATTAGGCTCAATGAATCTAAAAGATTGAACAACGACGTACCATAAGAAACACAGAATACAAGGTAAACGGTTATTCGTAACACACGAAATACGGACACACATACCTACATGCCATAGAGAAAACCAAAAGATTACAGATGGAGATTCAAATCAATTGGCCGCTTCCGGCTTTCCCTTTCTCATTCAAGCTTGGATGTTGCAGTGTCAGATTCTTGATGTATAATTTGCATTTTATCTATCAATTTCTCAGCTGTTGAAGCAGTAACAAAGATTTGTCTCTCCGATTCTGTAGTGATGTTTTCTTCCACAGCGTAATCTAGAAATTTCAAAAGACCGTCATAAAAACCATTTACATTCAACAGTCCCAAAGGTTTGGAATAAAAGCCCAACAATTGCCCACAAGCAACTACGAATATTTCCTCAAGAGTACATAGACCACCAGGTAATGCTATAAAAGCATCAGAATTATTGATTATGTCTTTAAAATTTTTAGGGACGCTCCTGACTCCTTTTCCCTTACCTATGGCTTCCTTATAAAGGTTTCCTTCAGCTGGAATATGAGGCCAAATTCCTACAACTGTAGCGTCACCAGACCTAACTGCTCGCGCCATATTTTCCATCATTTTTATACTACCACCTCCATAGATTATGTTAATCTTCCTGCGTGCTAGGACTTGCCCTAAGTGATTTGCAGCTTCTAAATAAGCTTTATCTTTTCCAAGGCTGGAACCACAAAAGTCACAGACATTCTTTATTTTCTTCGTGGACTGGGAGGTAGACATATTTGGTTTATATAAGTGGTTGCTTAATGTCTGCTCCACTTAGACTTCGGGCTCTACATGAGATTTTAAAGATGAGAAATACACAAAAAGGGCTAAAGAGACAGACGAGTAGGTAATGAAAAGGTAATCCAAAGATTTAAACAAAATCTTGTGCGGATAAGAAAGTAAGATAAGGAGATTGATAGTTTACGGAAAATCTGATTCACTTTTTGAAAAAGATTAGACTCTAATTGTATAACTTTTGACAATTGAGAACAGTTTGACAAAAGACCCTCTTGACACAACTGTAGACCTTTTGACAAATATATACCGAGTCTAGAAATTCAATATAAATGACAAATACTGTAGAACTTTTGAAATTTGAGACACAAATCTTGAAATATCTGGATAAGTTTTTCAAGATTCAAACATGTTACTGTACCGTATGTGACGTGTCTGATAAGATAATATATTTTATTATATATATATATATTTAAGAAATCATAAATTAAATGAGATATTAACACTACTGTATTAATCTAATAATCATAATTATTTCAAACACAAAAGCAAATATTCTGAGTAAAAGAAAAACACAAACTGTTGAACATCAGCTAAAACTGCTTCAAATAAGCAAAGACTAAATAACCTTTATAGAGCGATGACTCATTCCCCATCCAGTTTTCTTATGGCTTGGCAAACAGGATCTAAAAATACCATATTCCTGAGGCGTTGTCTTTCTGCATAAAATTTAGGCCAGAGTTTAAAAATAGCTCATTAAACATATCCACTAGGGTGACTGTGAAGAGGAGGATGGATGCTATCCAAGTTCTCCTTTGAAAGTCCATCCCTACAAAACCTTATTTTATCCTCTCTATTCGTAGACATATAACCAGGTGAAGTACATTTACCGTTACAATTTTGTCTTCCACATTTATTACAAGCGACCACGATGGCACGAGCTCTTCTTTTCATTGCACTACGACTGGTACCTGTTCTTGGTAAACCGACATCTTGACTGAAGTCACTCGGACAGATCTTCCCCTCTATCAATATTCTCACATCACAAGGGATGCAAAACGCATAAGAATCCACAACCGAGTAATTCTAGCCTTGAATTTCTTTCTGAGAATCTTTTGGGAGAGTGATGGGAAATACTTTCTCAGGTGTTGGTACTTTGGGTCCATGATGAGATGAAAGAAGAGTAAATAGAAAGGAAAAATTGAGATAGTAAGTTGCAGAATCCTAGAATTCCTTCTTCTTTTAGAGGGAAAGAAGAATTTCTAGTGAAAAAGAAGAGAATTTGCGATTTAGAGAGAAAATAACAAATTAAGAGAGAAAAAGTGAGCTCGAAAAAATAAGCTCCTATGCACAGTAAATGTATATGTAAACAATAATTAAACCACTGTATATGACACGTATAGAGACCACGTGGGAGAGACAGTGTGAGTCAAACTGATTTAGGATTTGGACTAGGCCCAAATGTTCTAAGTTGAAAAGAGTCAGGTTGTTCCGGGCCTTAACACATCTAGAACGAGTTAAATAACAAACATAAAATTGTAAACCAATTTGTATAAATCTTAAACCCAATTCAAAGCCTACTATAGATAAAGTTAACTATGAACAATAAATCTAATTTAACGACAATCAAGGATCTTCCTGAATGGTATTTAAAATCATTTCATAACAACATAATCTTCCAGCAACTCAATTAATTTTGTTTTAATCAAAACCTTATTGAACAATGCATACACCCATATGTTATTCATAATACTCAACATCTATCAATGGATTCATCATCATTACTACCAAGGGTTTAGAATGTGACTTACCTTGAAATCAATATGATTTACGTCTTTCAACATAGACCATATCAATGAACAAAGATACTTGATGTTACTACTTAAGAACATCTACAATTCCCACAATTCTACTTATACAATATCTAATTTCCTCATATAACAAAACCTTAGGTAACCAAAAGATTCACATCTAAACATCTATAACTTAAACATTTTATCGTAATTATCGAAAATTATTATAAGTGCCTTAAGTATTATGATTTACTTAAGGAAATTCCTATTGGTCATTTTTTTTTATATTACATCTATTCATAAAGATTCACAGACACACTTAAATACAATGTATGTAACCAAATATTCCAACTTTGAGATTCATGCATTTTTGCCTTTACACAGTCTCAACAGACTAAAAGTCTAGCGTTTATCTCTCTCAAGATTCAATACCATAGGTTCCCAACTTATCTCATATTCCTCAAATAAATAGAACTTTTAAGAAAAGATATTGACACTTATGTACTCCACCAAATCCACACATAATCATTACTTAGGTTTGAATCAATTACGAAAAAGTTGGCATATCTATGCCAAACTTTAAAATCAATAAATCAAGCCTTATATTTCTTATTGTTTTTCATGAGACAAAAGGCTCTTAAATCCTCGTATCTATACAAATTTTTCATTGTTCTATACGAATTAGATATGCTTATAGACCTAATATTATACGAATTTCTCATAAGCATTCTACTTATAAACTCATTCCATAGAATTATCTTTCCCTCATAACTATTAATACTTTCCTTCTATATAATTCTTGTACTCATATAACCGTTAGTATTTTCATTCTAGGGTCTTTCCATGTTACATCCATCTAGACTGTATAAATCAATGTGAAGGTTTATTTCGATGATGACAATGAAAATTCAGCTTCAAAACCATCTCAAAAGCATTTTTTTAAAAGTGGTGCTACATTCCCTAGGTTAACTGAACCTAGGCTCTGATACCAAAAATTCTGTAACGCCCCTATATGGGGGTTAACAGTTTTTAATGAGATAAAATAAAAATAAAAAATAAAAGTAAAACCTTAAAAATAAAGTTGCCCAGGGCTTAAATAAAAACTCTCAATATCAAAAATAAAAATATAATCGACAAATAATCCACAGTTTAATGCAGCACCTTAAATTTAATATTATAAACTGTCATCATCATCATTTTAACCCTCAAGGCATTGTAATATAGTCACAGAAAGTAACAATTGATGCTTACATTATCATGAAGAATATTCTCAACAATTGAAGCAGTCCCAATGTAATATAGCTACATCACTTCCTCAACTATTTTTCTTGTAGCCACCTCACACTTAGTGAGTCCTGAAAAGATAAAAATATAAGGGAATGAGCGACACTATGCTCAGTAGAGAAAACCATTACTCACCTTTAGGTTTTTATCATTACCACATTAAAACCTGCATGGTTAGTTAATAATTATCATTATCCAGATTATGATATTTATTATAATCATATTCTATGGATACCATAGTTAATCATTACCGAGTTTCATACATATACATATATACAAATATTATAGTTCATCATTATTCCTAGGTACCCACGTTTAATAAAGTATCACTCAACTCATCGAAACCCAAAATGACGTGCTTGATCACCCTCTAAAAATTCCAAGGGTGTTCCGGTGAGGGGACATCAAGCCCCGAGTCCTCACCAAGTCGATTCCTGTACAGTGTGTTCTGGGACTTTCAACCCAAGGAAGCGTCATCACCTTCCCCCTATTTTACCTTTTAGGGTATTCATGCCCAAGGACGTAACCGCCGCCCTCTTCATGTCTCACCATTTCTCTATATTAAATCATTATTAATAGAGTCAGTTTTCCTAACCATGCTTCTCAATTTATAACATGTGTCAATTCATTATGTTCCTCGCCGTACAATACAAGACGAGTTCATGTCATAGTTTTATATGTGATACTCATATAATATCAGTTCAACATAGATATATATATATATATATATATATATATATATATTGCGGCAAAACAATCAATTTTAATTCTATAAAAACCTCACAAAAGATGAGTAATAGAATCCCTACCTTTCAAGCTTATCAACAATCTTTTAATCCTAGAATCAATTAACGTTAGCTCCATACTCCCTTGATCCTAAGGCGTGCATAAGGACAATTAAAACTAAAGCACAACATACAACCACATTCATAAATAAATCATGTGTAAACTTATCTTACTAGTATGCCATTAAAGCTTTTATGTAAATCTCTTTTGAATACCACAGTAAACAATTTTTTGTCTTAACACAATATAAAATGTGAACAAGTAATCTATATGTTTTAGTCCCTAATAAGATTCATCAATCACTTAGGATAATATTGGAAAGGTTGCAAGACATTAAAGAATTAGGTGGTGAGCAGAGATGGGTTCTTGGTTCAGGTTAGCAGCTGGTATACCATAACAAACTGACAGGTTTACTAGTTTTCAATCCGAAAATTGAATAATTCTTAGAAAATAAAATATAACTCCGATTTAGGTTTATGATAGCTCGTTAGAAAGCTTAGGATGCTACTTTTCAAATATGCAAACCAATTCATAAAATTCATTTTAATTTAATCCCAGAATTTCAAGAAATAGCCACTATCCATAGAGGTATTACAAAGTTTACAATATAAATTTTTTGTCTAGGGCATATACACTTAGACTTTATACATATGCTCCAAAATAGCAACAAACATATACTTAGGTTTAAGAACACAAATTTGAATAATCCTTTAGTATAAAAGAAAATTTATAAATGAAAGACTAAATTTGTTCATAAGATTCTAACCTCGGATTATGGTTAGTTGGAAGCTTGAAATGGCTTCAAAACAGGTTCCTTTACTTCGATATGACTGAAATTCTTGCTCAAATGGAGGTGATGGTGGCTGATTTTTATGGCTGCCTTAAAGAAGTTCTCTAAGTATTTTGCTTCAGCAAAGAAATGAGAAGAAGAGTGTGGGAACCGTGGAAGAGAAAGGAAGAAAAGATGAAGTCTTTGAAGAGAAGTGATGGAAACAATTATGGAGGAGACATGCTGAAGCATGTCACGGAGGAAATAAAGAAAATGAGGGTCAAGAGTAGTTGGAAAAGATATCCTTATGTCTCATCTAGAGACTTTAATACACATAATGCCAATATGACATTTTTGAGATTTATTAGAAGTTCTAAGGCTTTTTAGTAAACATACTAAATAAATATAGGAGAATTTTAGAAAATATAAAAATAGATAAAAATAAATATTGTAAAATAAATTTAAATGAAGCAATTTTTTTATATACTAATAATTAATTTAATTACCTTAATACCCGTTAGGAGAATAACAGGTGTCACATTGCTCTATGTAGATGACATTCTGCTTATTGGCAATGATGTAGGGGCTTTGTCATTGGCCAAAGTTTAGATAACCAAGCAGTTTGACATGAAAGATTTAGGTGAGGCTAATTATGTTTTGGGTATCTAAATCTGTTGTGATAGGAAGTATAAAATCATAGCTTTATCTCAAGCTTGATACATGACAAAATTTTCAAAAAGTATGCAATAAAAAATTCTAAAAAAGGTGGGCAACCATCTAGGTCTAGAATTACTCTTTCTAACAAATATTGTCCACAGCCAGATGAAGAAAGAGAATACATGAAGAAGGTAACTTATGCTTTGGTAGTGAGTACTCTTTCAATCCTACTTGGATTCAAGGGGATCGATTCGGGTTCTGTCTTTACTCCTAGAGGAGGCGCCATTGTTTGGAGAAGTGTCAAACAAAGTTGCACTTCTAATTCAACGATGAAGGCTAGGTACATGGTTGCTAATGATGCTTCAAAAGAAGCTATATGGCTACATAAGTTCCTTAGAGATCTTGAGGTCGTTCTTGGTATGGATAAGCCGATAACGCTGTACTGTGATAATAGTGCAATGATAGCTAATGCCAATGAGTTAAGATTTCATAAGAAAAGTTAGCACATAAATCGAAAATATCATGTGATAAAAGACTTTATAGAGATTGGAAATATTATGGCATGCAAAATTGCATCTGAAGACATAGTTGATCCTTTCAGGAAGACACTACCAACAAAGGGCTTTTAATAAGTAGGTAGTGGCTATGGGGATGCAATACACATCACATTTACTCACTTAGGGCAAGTGGGAGATTGTTAGACTATATGCCATAAGGATTAAATGATGTAATTGTTTTTAAAACATTTAATCAGTAAAGAGTTTAATATTTATTTCATATATCATATTATGTCTTCTTTATATTCATTTATGTTGAATATATAATAAACAAACAAAAAGTTTGAGATGATTAATTTAAACCTTTAATATCGTGCATATGATGGACAGATTATACGGAATACATGAATCTTAAGATGATAGTCTAAATAATTAAAGGTCTGTAATCAAAGGAATTAAGTTGGGCGCTTTATTCATGTTAAGAGTGTTATGTCTTTTACATCCCCATCGGAGTTTGACTCTGTGAGTAGAGACATTAGTATATTGTCATTAGTGATAATATTTCGTTTGAATAAATTAAATCACTTTAGACAATTGTTAATACCTAATTTTTTGCAAGGCGTAAATCGAAGCCCGCATCCCATGATATAGCCCAAGTTATGGTAGTTGATATGTGAACCTAAGCTATGCTTCAGGGAACTTTAAGTAGACCGTGGTTTGGAAAACCAAAGAGCATAAATGGGATCATTTTATTCAGTCCAATTAGACTTTTTGCCCACTTGGGGGGCTATAAGTCTATAAAGAGTTAAAATAAAATAAGTAGTGGGGGAAGTTAATCCGAAGTCAACCAAAAGGTACCATATTCCACTCTAAAAATAGTGCCCTTTAGGCCTAAACTGGTTCACCCGATGTTGTCGTCCCATCAGGTTACCTAACCGAATCAGCCTAAGTAGGTCACTTGATCGGATGAAAAAGCCATAGAAAACAACAAATATGGCCCTTTCCTTTCATTCAACTAGGCATCTTTTTCCCAAAAACCCAAACTTGCACAAAAAAGGAGAAAACAATTTCTCAAGCCTAATTGTCCCTTCTTACAAGCCACCCTAATATAATATGTGCATTAGGTGACCTTACAGAAGTTAGAAATAGGCTGAGCATCTTTTCAAAACCCCCTTGGAGGAAGTTTTCTCACATCAAGTGACTGCCCCATTTGGCCTAAAGCCCCCAACTTTGGCTGAAAATCACTCTACTAGAGACCTAGAATAGCAAGGCCTTAACTAAACTAGAAAATATCTGGTTTCTCAAGGTATATCATCCTTGCTTATAAATACGCATCAACCTAAAGGCATTTAACACTCTTAAGATTCTCAACACTCATATAACTCTCTCACAACCATCACTCTTTAGCCAAAATAGTAGCCACACCTCTAAAAAATGCCCTCTTAGCCTAGAAACACTCTAATCTTCTCATAGGAAATCAAAAGCTCCATGGTTTCTGATGAGGTCCATCTAGATCAAGATTCTAGGAGTTCCTCTTGATGACCTCAATAGAGCAATAAACTTTCCAAGGAAACACCTTCCATTAGGACTGAAATACAAATATCTATGGCTATACTAAACTCCCTTAAGCCAACTCCATCTTTGGTGCACTAAACAACACCACCAGAGGCATCGTGCTCCTTTACTGTTTAACACAACCCTACTAATAAACCTGTCCTTGGCTCCACAAACTCGTTATGTTTCTCTTACACACAGACTGCTCGCTTAAAGATCTCCTTCTATCGAGTCTTTATTGCCATGGGCCTGAAATCGCAACGAGTGTAGCCCTTGGAAACTCCTCTCCTCGAAGTCATCTAGGTTTAGCCCGTGCCCAACCAGGGCCAACACTTGTTGCTTGCAAAGTTGAAAACATTGGCCATTTTTCATGTCAGGGACGTGATCTCACTCTCAATGGTCTCTGCCACCTGACACGCTACCACATCACTTGTGACTTGGACCAACCAGAAAAGACCACAAGAGTCATACACTCCATGTCGACAAGCCCGACACGAAAGAGCACCAACATTTCATGAATCCACTAGGGAAGCTTGACTAGAATTCCTTAATGGCTCCATCAAAAGTGAAGAAGATGAGGCCAACACCAGAAGGAGACTCACCTGATGCAAAGGCATCTATGTCTGTCACCAACCACGAGGCGGGGACTTTAGAAAAGGCCAACCCAATTGCTTCTGAACTTAGTGGTGTCATCCAAGAAGTTGCTAAGGCCCAAAATGCTATTGTGTTTAGGATAAAAGACCTAAGAGACTTCCTCATCGGAAATAATGCATCGGTGACTAAGGAAGCAAAAGAAGAATCATAGCTACTGAAGAACTTAAAACCCAAACATGAGGAGAAGCAAAAGGGGACTTTCTTACCTAAACTAATGTGCTTTTGCTTTTGAAGAAGCACCTTTACAACAACCTTTCTGAAGATTTGGAGTTCATACCAAGACCACCTTACCTAACCGAGCTGTACAAGAAGACATATTTGAAGGCACGAGACTCCAAGTTTCGTTCTTTATGATGGGCATAAAGGCAATTTTAAGGAACACATAAGTTAGTTTCTAGACTCACTTGGACAACACACCGAAGACAAGGACCTGAGGCATACACTTGGTACACCACCTTAGCACCAGGATCTACCCACACATGGGAAGAAATGATGAGTCACTTCTGCCAAAAGTATTTTCAAAATAAAGAAAATATCACTACTATCACACTGAGCAACAACAAAGAACTGGAAAGCACCTGGTGGACTACGTTCAGAGATTCTAAGGACATTTCTTAGATTGTTATAATGGTAATGGTGAAGAATTCCGTGGCAGTCCTTTCATTGAAAAAAGAAGAAATGGAAGACAGAGGAAGAAGCACGTCCGTAGGAGACTGATCCCAAACCACACAAGGTAGTATAGGAAACCTATAAAGGCAATGACTAGACTTACTAGTGTACATACAGTGCACTAGCACACAATGGTGCCCCTCTTCCCGAACCTGAAGGATGGGGTAATGAGTTTGAAGAGGAAGGAACATCCAAGATGTTCTCTTTAGCAACCAAAAAGCCCACTCTTGAGGAAGGAGAATCGTTAAGTATAAAGGCAATTCCATCGGGGAAGTGGGTACATCTGGAACCCTTGAAGTATGGTACGCAAGGAAAGAGGAAGAGATTTAAAGGGGTTATGCCAACTAACAAAGAGAGCCAAGAACAAACCTTTACGCGTGTACTCAATGGGTAAACTCTCAAATCACCCACTGGACCTATAGTTTGAGAATAATGATTCGCTAATAGAAGAACCTTGGGAGGAAAAATCTATATGGACATTGACGACACAAACATGGAGGAAGCACCGTACTCGGCACCTGAGAAAGTATGTTGGAGTCCATTGAGGACACCTCGCATGTGCACGTTGGAGCATCAGGAGAAGGTCAACCACCTAAAAAGGAAACCATCGGGAGAGAAATGGTGGCCACAAGAGGCCATTCTAGAGGTGACAATTTTGACTCGAAAGCTCCTAACATAGACCCTTCTAAGGCATTAACCTCCAACACCAGTTGTTATGATGAATTAGGCTTGGACATGGACATTTCTGATGACAAAAGCCTCGAAAAAGACTACTACTACCTGGAAATATCTTACGCAAAATAACTCGATGTCGAGCCTTCTGGCATGATAACCTTCAACACAGACTGTTATGATACATCAACACCAAGGATGGCATATGCGTATTCAATGTCTTTGGACACGTATCAGCCAAGTGTAGTGCCTCTAATGCCTTCCCTTGATGAGATATAAACTGATGTGACCTGACTAGATGAAGCAGCTATTAGAAGTCCTAGGGCTATTGGAAGTCACACGGTAAAAAAGCAAGGGCTAAACAATGTGCTTCCTTTGAGGGATGTACTGGAAGAAGAAAGATTGCATAGGGCCTCCAAGAAGGCCACACTAGACTCAATTGACAGAAGGCCATGGCATTGAGCACTTTTGGGAAAATTTGAAGAGGTGGTCTATCGGGCAGAACTATATAGCCTCAATGAACATAGGACTAACTTCGGGACATTTCAAGGGTTGGATAATACTTTACGTGACTTTCTGCAAATGCTTACAGAGCTACCAAACTTAAAAAAAACCCAGGCGATGACTTGAATGATGTGGATAGCCTTATGGATCACTTCGAACCAAGTGCCTTGAAGAAAAGAAGTCCCCATGCTAACAATGGTGTCAACAAACAGACTCCTTCTCCAAGGAACTCTCTCAAGCCTAAAGATGCGGTTGCTATGGTGATATGCCCTAAAGGAGCCGAAGAAGATAATGAAGAAAGCACTAGCCAACATTCTTCCACTGCACGAGCCCTTCATCGAAGTCTGAAGTTTAAATCTCTATTTGACCAACTCAGGTATGGACCCTAAGCTCGGCTAGCGACAACGGAAGCTCTCATAGGAATTTCGGCGGACTAAGGCCTACACCAACAAAGTACATGTAAGCCAGGTGTTCTAAGAGAGCAAAATTCGGTGACCTTCACCAACGAAGACAAGGAAATCTCTTATCCTGACGACAAGTGGCCTTTATGCCTTAATGTTTGGATCAATAACGTGCACATTCGAAGGGCATTGGTAGACATAGGTCTTCCTTGAACATTATTCCTTTGTTCGTCCTTGCTGCTGCCATAAATACCTCGTAAATAGATCACAAAGATGGAGGTACACATCTTCGGTTTCGAAAACTCTTCTGAAACCTCCATCAATTGTATCCAACTTAACCTTAGAGCTGGGCTTCCTAGGTCACAAACAAAATTTCATGTCTTAGACATCGACACAAGCTATCACATCCTACTTGGGAAGCCATGGCTCAACAAACACAAGCTTGTTTGCTCCACTTACCATCAATATGTAAAGGGCTGGCTCAGATTGAAAGTCATTCGCATCCCAACAAATCAAACCCTTTTCGACCAAGATGAAGCTCACTATGCCAAAGACAAGTTCTATAATGATTTTACCACCAGAGGAGGAAACAGTATGGCCAAGCTGATCGGGACATTGTTGCTGCCATGGGATACGGTAAAGGAACTTGATGATGATGACCTTGGCAAAGTGCTCGACAAGAAAAGGAAAAAAGAGGAAGCAGCCATCCGATTTGTCAAAGCCACTCTACTAGATGGGAGGACAGTATTGATTATAATGGCATGGGGGGCCTGACCACGAGACATGGGAGGGTCCTAAGTCTAGAAAAGGAGAGGAGTCATGTTTGCACATAGAAGAATATGCACCCGACAAAGTAGCTCATGAGGAGCAACCAGCACCTACGGTCAGACACATGCAAGACGGAACCAATGCCATCATAGAACCTTTTGAAGAAGTGGACTTAAGTGACAATCCAACCATCCAAAGACTGGTATCCATTGGAACCCAACTGTCACTGGAGGAGAAAAGTCAATTAATCAACTTGCTAAAGTAGAAATGCCTGGGTTAGATCCTAATATGGTTTGCCATGCCTTGAACGTATCACCCGATGTGAAGCTCATGAAACAACCGAGATATAATTTTCATCCAGAGGTTGAAGTACAATCAAGAAAGAAATAGAAAAGCTGATTAAGGCAGGGCTCATCAAGCCAATCAAACACCCCATTGGTTAGCCAATATTGTTTAGTAAAGAAGAAAAATCGTCAAGTACCTGTTTAAGTGAACTTTCGAGATCTCAATTGAGCCTGTCCAAATGATGAATTTCCTCTGCCAAACATGGATACTCTCATAGATGCCATAGTGGGACATGGTATGCTCTCTTTCAGGGATGGGTGTAGTGGGTATAATCAAGTTAAGAAGACCAAGAAAGACGTCGAAAAGAAGGCTTTTTGCACTCCTTTTGGGAATTTTTATAACACTGCCATGCCATTTGGGGTTAGGAGACTGGCTTTTGAAGAAGGCAACAGAGGAGATGCCAAACTTGAAGCACCACCAGAATGGAACCAGGTCCACCGCCTGAGGCGTCACAACAAGTACGACTATCTCACCCATTATCTTCTTTTGGGGTTTTATTAAAAAAAATAAAAAAATATATAGTAAGAGTCGTAAAAGGGATGAGCAATATGCATATGAGAAGCATGGTTTGCAAAATTATCGTTATTAACATATCATGAATGAAATGTTTTTCAAAGAAATTTCCTCCATACTACATGATTTAGTGTTTTACTTTTTCCAAAATTATTTGCTGCCTAAAAAAAAGAGGGAAAGAAAAGAAACAGAATCGTTATGAAAAAAAGGAGAGGCTGGTAGTCCTTAAACATTTGTCATATGCATATATCCCTTGCTCATCTAAAAGAAATAATGATGATGAAAGTAAAACCCCAAAAAAAGCTAAATGATTCATGAGTCGGACTACCACTCGACGCGGACTAAGCGGGCGCCTAATGAAGCCAACTACTGAACCCAGAAAATGACAAGAAAACAGCAAAAGAAAAAAAAAAAAGGCTAAGGAATCTATGGGATGGACTACCACCCGACATGAGCTATAGTGGGCGCCTGATGAAGTCAGTAGTTAGAGAAAGTCCTCCCTTGAATGAAGTTGGAGGGACCTTTAAAAAAAGAGAATAGGACTAGAAGGGAGAGAATGAAGAGGAAAAGCAATATGAGGGCTACCAATGACTCAAAACCAGACCTAGCAAAGCAACATGTACCTGATAAAACTATTTGTGATTTACGTCTGAGCAAGATGAACAACAAGAAAGAAGAAAGAGCGGAATAGGTCATCACTAGATGAAGTACAGATGAAAAAAAGAAGAGAGAAGGTAGTGTCTCTAGATAATACCATCACCAGCACAGAAAGGGAAGCTCCTGTTTGTCATCAAATAAAGTACACCAAAAAATAAATAAATAAATAAAGCCACGTACACGAGAAGTTCTTTATCATCACAAAAAAAAAAAAAAAAAACTGGGAATAGATTCAACATCAAAGTACTGCTCAAGATACCGTTATCATTATTACCATACAAAATAAGCAAGTCAAGCAGGTTATGTGAGTTTACAAGGATGGCAATGTTCCCCAAAACATCAAAAAGCACCAGCCAACAAAACAAAAGGAAAGTTAGCCCTATGGTGAAGTATAGTCAAGTGTTCACCCAAGCAAACAGACCATCATTCAAGTGCTCAGGGGACTCCATATCATCGGCATCACCTGAAGATCCTGCCTCTGAATCAAGAGAAGAAGACCTAGCAAACTCACTTACGCTCTGCTAGCTTCCTCTCTAATTCTGCTATATCGCCTCTTAAAGTGGAAGAATGCCTCCTCCTCCTCCTAAACATGGCAAGCATAATACTCTGAACGCGGGAGAACAGAGGTGCAGCCTTGTACCCAAAATCCTCGACATCTCGGTATATGTCTCTCCACGACAAGACAGTGGTCTCGGTGATTTCATCAAGGGAAGAGTGATGAAGTTCGATGAGAGCTGAGCCTAGACTGCTAATATGCAAGAATGGACACCACTAGATTAACTACGTGATGGAATAAAATCTAGACTATTGGCAATGGTTGTCATGAAAAATGGGATGGTCTCAAGTAGCACACGCGCATCCTAACATGACAAAGTTTGAACAACGACACTCGCTGCCTTGAAGGAATCTAAAAAGGTCCCAATGTTAGAGTCCCATCGAAGAAGGGACAAGTTCTCAGGGGCCACATCATCATCTGAAGTGGTCAGAACACTGCCTGGTTTTTTAGTTGGGAGACTGCATCCTTCCTCAACTTCAGCCAAAACGTCATCTTAAACTTGGGGTCCGAGACTTCTTGGAGGAGTAATCTCAATGGAAGGAAAAACGCAACCAGTATTCTCCATGATTAGCCCATTGTCACTAGACGCACGAAAGGTACTATCATTCTTGTCATTGTCATCCTGCAAAAAAGTGCGGCAACAAAATGTCAAAAAATATATACATATAGAATATATATGATAAACATTAAAGGCGTGACAAGAAACAAAATAATGCTGTATGATACAGCTAACTTGGCGTTACAGGATGAAATGGGACATATGGCTACCTCGGTGCTAAAAGCGCCGGGATGAACTCGGGACAAAAGACTACCTCGGCGCTAGAGGCGCCAACATGAAACGGGACATACGGCTACCTTGCCGCTAGAGGTGCGAGGATGAAATGGCACATATGGCTACCTCGGCGCTAAAGGCGCCAGGATGAACTCGGGACAAACGGCTACCTCGACGCTAGAGGCGTCAAGATGAAATTGGCCGGGATAAAAGGGATAATGGCGCACTCGAGCGTCAGACGCAATTCCAGAGTTGCAGTCTCTTTAGAATTGGGGCTTTCTTTGCCCTTCTTCCCACCTCCGTGTTGTGAGAAACATGTTCAAGTTAGTAAGAGGTTGCATGCAATAAAAAATGAAGGAAAAAATCAACGGACCGGGGGCTAGACCATCGTCGACAAAGGGACGATCCGAAAGGACCAGCTTCTAAGCTTCGGCGAAGAAACAATCTTGGTGAGTGAAAGTGTCATCTTCAAGCTTCGATATAGGGATTTATTTGCCGGAAGAAGCATTGGCAGCTATCACACCTGAGGAAAAGAGATAAAGGAACAGCATCACTGCATCAGCTATCATTTCATGGGCAATTTGGCACCACACGTGGAACAACATGGAAAAAAAGAGAAAATAGGGTCATCAACTAAGCATGGGCGGGCATTTTGATTTAATATGCCTCAACATGGTTTGGCTAAAAAGAGAGAGAGAGATAAAGTCCCAAATAACAGCGCAAGCTGTGAGTTGTTTTAATCATTCATAACAACTTAAAAAACATAAACAACGGAAGCAAATGAATCGCATAGTACCTCCTGTTATTGACGCGAATTCAGCCCAACTGCGATAATGTTTTTACAGTGTGTTTTTGGAATTTTGAGCACTCACAATCTTCTCTAGATAGTGTGGTTTTTTTGTTTTGAACTTCGTTGTGTGCTCAGGGGCCAAAAATAGGTTTTGTTTTATATCTGTGACCATCACACGATTGTGGCGGTTTTCACTGTCCAAAAAAACCACACACTACCTTGGTGCAGTTGATGCTGGCGGTTGACGTTTATTTTGAACGTTCCACGTGAGCCAATCAGGGTCTAACATTCTCCCACTTGACCCATATATTCCATAAACTATTACAATAAGAAACAAAATACATAAATCATAGTAATAAGTTCTCTAAATAACAAGTATTATCTTCTACGTATTACAATATATCTTGTCTCTTAAGATTTGTCCATGTAACTTAATAAATAAACCCTATGTTTATTCTAGGTCAAACTTTAGTGATATTTCTTAGAAATAAATTTGTGCACTTAACTGAAAATGAAATGAGAAAATATCATAAATATAGAGTTTTACTACAAAGGTATAAGGCAAGACTCATTGGGTAACATCGAAATATATAAGGCAAAACTTATCGCCAAAAGGTTCACTTAGAAGGAAGGAATTGACTATAAGGAGACCTTTTCTCCTGTGTCTAAGAAAGATTCTCTTCGTATTATCATAGCACTCGTCGCTCATTTTAACTTAGAGCTACAACAAATAGATGTGAAAATAATATTTCTCAATGGTGATCTAGAGGAAGAGGTTTATATGAAATAACCAGAAGGATTCTCCTCTAGTAGTGGTGAGGAATTGGTGTGTAAGCTTAAGAAATTCATATATGGGTTGAAGCAAGCCTCCCATCAGTGGTATTTAAAATTCCATGACATGATCTCTTCATTTGGATTCGTGGAGAACATCATGGATTAGTGCATATATCAAAAAGTTAGTGGTAGTAAAATTTGTCTCCTGGTCCTATATGTGGTTGACATTTTGCTTGCAACCATTTACAAGGGTATGCTACATGAGGTGAAACAATTTCTCTCTAAAAACTTTGACATGAAGTATATGGGTGATGCATCCTTCGTTTAGGCATTAAGATACATAGACACAAATATAAAGGGATTTTGGGTCTGTCTCAAGAGACCTACATCAACAAAGTTTTGGAGAGATTTTGGATGAAAAATTGTTCACCAAGTATAGCTCCCAATGTGAAAGGTGAAAGGTGACAGGTTCAATTTGAATTAATGCCCTAAAAATGACCTTAAAAGAGAACAGATGCGCAACATTTCATACGCTTTAGCTGTCAGAAGCCTTATGTATGCTCAGGTTTGTACAAGACCTGACATTGCATTTGTTGTAGGAATGTTGGGCAGATATCAGAGTAATCTAGGATCAGACCACTGGAAGGCTATAAAAAAGGTAATGAGGTACCTACAAGGAACCAAAGACTATATGCTCATGTATAAACGGACTAACAACTTAGAGGCCATTGGCTACTCTGACTCTAACTTCACTGGCTACATGGATTCACAAAAATCGACTTCTGGATACATTTTCATGCTAGCTGATGGAGTTGTTTCATGGAGGAATGCCAAGCAGACTGTGACTGCTACTTCCACTATAGAGGCCGAGTTCGTATCTTGTTTTGAGGCTACCTCACATGGTGTGTGGATCAAGAGCTTCATTTCTGGGCTAAGGATTGTGGATTTTATCTCTAGGCCATTAAGAATATTTTGTGACAATTCAGCTGCTGTTTTTATGGCTAAAAACAATAAGAGCGATAGTCGAAGCAAACACATCGACATTAAGTATCTAGCCATAAGGGAACGTGTTAAGGATAGAGCAGTGGTCTTCGAGCACATTAGCACTGAATTGATGATTGCCAATCCTTTAACTAAAGGCATGCCACCAATAAAATTTAGGGATCATGTAGACAAAATAGGACTTGGTTCCTTGTAGGTACCTTATCACCTTCTTTGCAGCTTTCCAGTGGTTTGATCTTGGATTACTCTGATACCAAATGTGAGTTGTTTTAATCATTCATAACAACTTAAAAAACGTAAACAACGGAAGCAAATGAATCGCATAGTACCTCTTGCCATTGACGCAAATTCGTCCTGACTGCGATAACGTTTTCATAGTGTGTTTTTGGAATTCTAAGCACTCACAATCTTCTCTAGATGGTGTGGTTTTTTTGTTTTGAATTTTGTTGTGTGCTCAGGGACCAAAAATGGGTTTTGTTTTATATCCGTGACCATCAAACGGTTGTGGTAGTTTTCACCGTCTGAAAAAACCGCACACTGCCTTAGTGCAGTTGATGCCAGCAGTTGACGTTCATTTTGAACGTTCTACGTAGGCCAATCAGGGTCTAACACAAGCGTCACTATAATAGCGTCCTAACATGGTCAGGTTCAAAAGGAAAAGAACGTGATGATGTTAGCAAGGCGTAACTATTCAAAACAACACACCAACACAAGCATAACTCAAAGAAGTGAAAGCCAACATGAGCTTGAAATACGGCAACAAAGGTAAACCAAGCAACGAAAAGAAAAAGTGAGAAGAACAATGGCTTAAGGGGGTCAGGACCTCAACATCGACGAGCTCAGCGTCCATGGTGAAAGTCAAGCATTAAAAAAAACACAAAACAATGCACAAGTGTGACAAAATTATCGTGGCAGGAAGACAAGTACAAACACATACATCACCAGCAGAAATCTTAAAAATTCACCATCAAAGCAGTAAAAAAAAAGAATGGAAAAGTGCTTTCAATAAGTTTTAGGTAGCCAAAGCAAAAATAGAGTGATGGCAATGATTGAGTGTCCTAAATGTATAACAGCGGGCTTTGAGCAACACCGGAAGCAAGACCAATCAAGAAACAACAACAGAAAGAGCAACTATGTCACAAACTTCTCAAAGCGAAGGCATTTATCAACAACAAGACAAATTTAAGATCATTTTTCAAAATATGTGCATAGTGAAGTAAGTAAGCAAGTGTCCTAGCAGAAACTCACTTCCAAGAATGCACATAAGAAACTAATGGCCAAGTGTTCAAGTTCAAACCCACTTCCAAGAACACACTTAAGCAAGTAATGGTCTAGTGTTCAAGTTTAAGATCAATACAAATTTCCACTTCCAAAAGACATAGGCAACCACAAAGTTTGAGCCAAGTTAAGTTTGCACTTCCAGAAGGCATAATCAGCCATAGATTCAAGTTTAAGGCTAAGTTCCACTTCCAAGAGGCATAATCAATCACAATTTCAAGTTCAAGTGCAAGTTCAAGCTTTATTTCTAAAACGCACATGATCAACCATAAGTTCAAGAAACACAATAAAGCACCATGGACAAGGGAAGAGAGACCTGCAACAACAACAACGAGAATATGCAAACCCCATTGCAGGTAAACAATTAGCATAACAGAAGGAAAAAAACATGCATTACCAACAAAGGGCATCATTCAAGCCCTAGAATGACAAATACCGTGCAAAGAGGCTTTTACAATAGAGATTGTGTTTGAAACATAGGGGCTTACCAAGCTCTTCGGAGGTTGAGGCGATCCCAACGACGGTAGGTGGCGTGACAGCGAGCGACAGTAGGTCCAGCAAAAAAAAAAAGAACCAAAAGAAGAAAAAGAATAGGAAAAAGAAAGAAGAAGAAAGAGGAAAGGCAAGGACACTGATGATAAAGGATGGCAAATGACAACGGTGTCCTAATAGGTGGCCAATGGTGGGACAGCGTAGAAAGGTGGCTGGTGGCGAGGCGAACTTAGCGGTTACATCTAATTCCAATTCCAATTCTAGGAATGGAAAGAAGCAAAAGGCCAAGAACTAGAAGTCTTCTATTCCAGCAAAAGGCAAGGATAAGAAGAAAAAGAAGAGGAACCCGAAGATGATAAAGTGCTTTTTCAGTGGGAAGGTTGGGCACATTAAGAAGAATTATAAGGACTTCTAATCTAAAGGAGGTAAGTGCAATTTTTGGATATTGTAACTTATTTAGTTAAAGAATCAAGTGACACTTGGGTCATAGATTCTAGTGCAATTAATCATGTTTGTGTTTCTCTACAGGGGTCTAAGGAAACTAGAACTCTTCTACATAGGCACTTCACATTTCGGATGGACGATTGATACTTAGTGTTGACTGAAGTAGTGGGAGACGTCAAACTTTATTTTGATAGTTATAGAAGTTTATTTTTGAGAGATTGTTTCTATGTTCCTAAAATTAAAAGGAATTTAATTTATGTCCCTTGTTTATTTACAGATTCTTATTCAGTTTCTTTTGATAATAAAGTTGTGATTCATTAAAACAATTATTTTATCTGTAGTAGATGGATGCAAAACAACCTATATTTTTCAAACCTAAGATGGACTTACTGTTTAACACTGAGATTGACGATAACTCTAAAAGACTTAAAACTTTTCACTCTAATAAGACTTATCTTTGGCACTTACGACTAGTTCATATTAATATGAATAGGATTCAAAGGTTTGTTAGAGATGGACATTTAAGTCATTTAGAGATGGAATCTATACCACAATGTGAATCTTGTTTGGAGGACAAAATGACTAAAAACCATTTGGGTCTAAGGGCAATTGAGCCAAAGGGGTTCTAGAACTTGTACATAGTGATGTTTGTGGTCCCATGAACATTAAGGTACAAGGAAGGTAAGAGTGTTTTGTCACTTATATTGATGATTACTCAAGTATGTGTATGTCTACCTAATGCATCATAAGAATGAAACTTTTGACAAGTTTAGGGAGTTTTAAGCTGAAGTGGAGAAACAATTAGGTAAACCCATAAAGGCATTTCGATTCGATCAGAGTGGAGAATACTTCTTTGATGATTTCTTAAGACACTTGTTAGATAATAGGATTTTATCCTATTTCATTGTGCCAGGCACTTTGCAGTAGAATGGCATGGCTGAGAGAAGAAATAAGACTTTGTTCGACATGGTTAGATCCATAATGAGCTATTCGACATTATCTTTATCCTTTTTGGGATATGCACTACAAGTAGCATGTTATCTTTTAAAGGATGTGCCTTAAAAATTGGTTCCTAAAATTCCTCACGAGTTGTGGATGAGTAAGAAGACATCCTTAAACCATATCTGCAAATGAGGATGTCTTGCTTATATCCTATACAGGGAAGCGAATAACTTGTAAGCACATACAGAAGTGTGTGTGTTTGTAGGATATTTAAAAAAGACTAAAGGGGTTATTTTTATAACCCAAAAGAAAATATATTCATGTTCTCAACGAATGTGATTTTCCTTAAGGAAAGTTACATGAACGACTTTAAGCATCGTAGTAAAGTTGTACTCGAGGAGTTAACTAGTGATTAGATCACTCTAGAGGTTTCGGTTGAAACCAATCCAATCAATGCAATAAAACTGACCAAACAACAACCTAAGGAGCTTTGGTGTAGTGGGAGGATCGAGCGTCAACCTAAGAGGTATATACTCAATGGTAAAGCTTACTTGGTTGAACCAGTTGAACATATCCTTACACTTACAAAAGGCTATGGAGGATGTTAATTCAAAACTCTAGACAGAAACTATGAACACTGAGATGAAGCCTATGAAGACAAAAGTCTGGGAGCTTGTGGACCTTCCTAAATGGGTAAAACCCATAGGGTCTAAATAGGTCTACAAGAGAAAGAGAGGAGTATATGGGAAAGTTGAAACCTATAAGGCTAGACAGGTAGCAAAGGGATACATGCAAAAGGAAGAAATCAATTACGAGGAAACCTTTTCATCTGTAGTCATGCTTAAGTTCGTCCTCATTTTCTTGTCCATTGTTATTGCACGCGACTACGAGATTTGGCAAATAGATGTCAAGATGGTTCTTCTGAATGGCTATCTTAATGAGACCATATATATGGTATAGCCAGATGGGTTCAAGGCTAAAAGTCAAGAATGGCTATCTTAATGAGACCATATATATGGTATAGCCAGATGGGTTCAAGGCTAAAAGTCAAGAGAATACATCTGTAAGCTACTAAAGAATATTTATGGAATAAGCTTCCTATTCTTGGAATATAAGATTTGATCAAGTGATCATGACTTATGGGTTCGAAAAAAATGTGGACGAACTATGTGTTTCAAACACATTAAGGATGTGAAGGTGGTTTTTGTGACTACTCTTTATAGACAACATTCTGCTTGTTGACAACAACATTGAGGCATTGTCATCGGTCAAATAGTTTTATATGAAGGACTTTGGTGAAGCTAATTATATTTTAGGTATCTAAATCTTTCGAGATAAAAAGAATAAAATGATAGCTTTATCCCAAGCTACCTACAAAGATAAGATTTTTGACAAGTATGCAATGCATAATTCCATGAAAGGTGGGCAACCATCTAGGTATGGAATTACTCTTTCTAAGAAAGACTCTCTAAAGTTTGACGAAGAAATAAAATACCTGATGAAGGTGTCTTATGCTTCAATAGTAGGTAGTCTCATGCATGCTATGTTTTGTACACGACTAGATATATGTTATACATTCGAGAAAATGAGTCGATTTCAGTCAAATCCAGGACCAAACCATTAGGTTATGGTCAAGCATATTTTTAAGTACTTGAGAAGGACCAGAGGTTATATGCTAGTGTATTTTGATGAGAATGTAACACCTCTTGGTTACACTGATTTAGATTTTCAATCTTGTCTGGATTCGAGAAGATCGACTTCAAGTTTTATGTTTAATCTATGAGGAGACGCTATTGTTTAGAGAAGTGTAAAGCAAGATTGCACTTCAGATTCAACGATGGAGGCCAAGTATGTGGCAGCTAGTGAAGCTTCGAAAGAAGCTATATAGCTTTGCAACTTCTTTGGGGATCTTTAGATAGTTCCTAGCATCGGTAAGCCATTGTCACTATATTGTGATAACATTGTAGCGATAACTAATGTTAAGGAATTAAGATTTCACAAGAAGAGTAAACATATATATTGAAAGTATCATGTGATAAAGGACATCATGGTAAGTGGAAATGTGACAATATGTAAGATCGTGTCTGAGGACATTATAGCCTATCGAGGCTATGGGGATGCATAACTTACCACATTTACTCAATTAGGACAAGTGGGAGATTGTTGTATTAGGTGCCTTAAGGATTAAATAATGTAATAAGTTTTTTGAGACATTTTATCAATAAAAATTTTATTAATTATTTTCATATATCAAATATTGCCCCATTTATGTATATTTATGTTAAATATATGATAAGCAAACAAAAGCCTGAGACTGTCAGTCTAAACCTTTAAAATTATGCATATGATGGACAGATTATGTGAAAGACATGAATCTTAAAGATGATAGTTTAAATAATAAGGTCCACAATCGAGGGAATAAAGTTGGGTACTTTATTTATGCTAAGATTGTTATGTTGTCTACATCCTTAACGGAAGATGACTTGTCTTGGTTGTCGGAGCGAGACTCCACGAGTAGAAACATTGGTATATTATCACAGGTGACGATATATTAGATCAGGATAAAAAGTTGAATTGATTTGATTAATAATTTCATTTGTTTAAATCAATTCACTTTAGACAATCATATGTATTATATTTTAATCCTAAAATAAATTAATGGGCCTGTATTCTTAACTTGTGTCTTTTGATTTTTCAAAGGGTGACAACTTGAATTTAATAATGGTACGCATATCGGTACGTTGGAGACACGACTCTTGATTGGCATAGACTCCTTATTCATAGATATAGAATCTATAGCTCTTTTGTAAAGTTAATGATAATCTCTTACATGCATTATCCTATAATTAGAAAACTAAAGCGTTCAACCATTTGAATACATAAGTATAACCAAATGGTATTCTATTTATGGGTAGTAAGTATTCTAATTATCAGATAATAGAATGTAAGATAAAAAGAATCAGGATTATCTGTATAGGACTATTTTAATCAGATAACTTCTCTATTGGGTTATTTGAATTAAAACTAAGGCTCTATCGAACATTCTCGTGTTAAATAAGATACATAAAGATTTCTAGATCAGTGTCGACCGGCAGGTCGATGTTCAGTTCAATAGGCTGGTGGAGCATAAATCATTACACAAATCCATACAGCCAGCAGGCCGATGGTATGGATCAGCATGCTAGTGACTAGGTTTGGCATGCCAACCAAGCGCAAATCTTGTTATGTGTTTTGATGCGGATTTCTATCCAATTTCGAATTTAGAAGCCTTGTCTTAGTGGAATTAACTCCCAACTACTACTATAAATAGATATTTGTTCCTATTATTATTTAGATCACCAGAGAAATTCAAGGAGAGCATTCTAGTGAGAGAAACTATGAAACTCCCAGAGGGCTATTGTTCAACATCTTGAACTTTAGCTCTTGTTTTTCTCTTGTGTGGTTGGAAGGAGACATTACTAGGAGGAGAATTGAATGACATGTGCCCACCCACACTCCCCTTATGGAAAAGAGAATAGCAAAGAAGACTAGCTGATTGAAGCACTTCTAAACACGATACTTGGTTACAGTTTTATGGAAGTTTTTTTGTTAGAAATGCGATTTCAATTCTAAGAGGTACATAAGATCTTTTATTAATTTATATAAGTAGCATGTTAAACTTATTAATTGGAAAAATATTGATTTAAAGTTTTTAAAATTCTGCTGCGTATCGTTTTTCTAACATAACCCCCCTAGAATTCTGTTTCATACCCCTCTTTGAGTCCTTTCTCTTCCTATTTATAGTGTGCCTATATAGTCAATTAGTTTTTGATATCCCCTCAATCACATCCTTCCAGCTTCTCTCTCTTTGATGTCATGTCCCTCATGCCTTAATATTCGGACACTAAATGTTGTTGTGGTTGTGGGCAATTACACTGTCATGCTAACGGTATTTACCCCATCATGACAATGGTCATGGGCAGTTACCCTATCCTTTTCTGAAAGTAGTGGAAAATAGTTTCTAATTGCAATCCTCTGTGGTTCTAGTTATATAAAGTCAAGTTTGATAATTCCTAAACAAAATGTTGAGTTATCATCTCTAGGCTGGGGATCAGTTGTTCCTTAACAAATATGTTGAGCATTCCACTCTAAAGCAGGGCTTAGTTGTTCTTCAACAAGAATGTTGAGCTGGCTTAGTTGTTCCTCAAAAAGAATGATGAGCTATCCACTCTTAGGCAAGGCTTAGATGTTCTTCAATAAAAATGTTGAGCTATTCGTTGTTCCTCAACAAGAATGTTAAGCTATCCTCTCTTTGCTGAGGCTTACAACTTATTCCTCAACAAGAATGTTGAATTACCCTTCTAGGCTGGGGCTTAGTTTTTCCCCAAAAGGAATATTGAGCTATCCCCTCTTAGGCAGGGCCTAATTGTTCTTCGACAAGAATGTTGAGTTGGCTTAGTTGTTCCTTGACATGAATGTTGGGCTATCCACTCTTTGGCAAGGATTAGCTGTTCCTCAACAAGAATGTTGAGCTGTCCCCTCTAGGATAGGGTTTCATTATTCCTCAACAAAATTGTTAAGCTATCCACTTTTAGGCTAGGGCATAGTTGTTCCTCAACAACAATGTTGAGTTATCCCCTCTTCGCCAGGGCATAGTTGTTCCTTAACAAGAATGTTAAACTATCCCTTCTAAGCCGGGGCTTAGGTGTTCCTCAACAAGAATGTTGAGCTATCCCCTCTGTGTCAAGGCATAATTGTTCCTCAACAAAAATGTTGAGCTATCCACTCTTAGGGGCCTTACTTGTTCCTCAACAAGAACGTTGGGCTATCCCCTCTTTGCCAAGGCTTACTTGTTCCTCAACAAAAATGTTGAGGTATCCTTTGTTTGTCGAGACGTAGTTATTCCTCAACAAAAATATTGAGCCATCCCCTCTTAGTCCCTTGGATAGGACTTAAGGATTCCATGAGAAGGGTGGTAGAAATTTCCTAGATGGAAATGATGAGCTATTTTTCCTAAGTCCTTAAGTCAGGACATGGTGATTCTTAAAGAAGGATGGAAAGCATTCTTAGACGGAAATGATGAGCTATCCTCCTACTAGTCCTAAGACAGAGGACTTGGTCATTCCTTGAGAGGAACCTTTAGAGAAAGGGGAAACATTTCCTAGACAGAAATGTTAAGCTATCTCTTGGTCAAGGGTTTCCTACCATTAAGACTCCAAACTTTAGATTAAAGAATTAAGGCTCAATTACTTTGCATTGATGGCATGGATAACAGAGTTTGATTAAGTATTGTGTTTATTACCAATATTGACTTCATATCAATTGAAAGCATCCACTAATTTTAGGAATATTGTCAAAACAGATTTACATGTGCTCGATCTTAATGTATTAATATACTTTTTTGTTATTTTGCCTCAAGTGTAGTACTCGAGAGATTCTTAGTTCATCATACAAACAATATTTAAGAATTATAATATACGTGTTACGAGGACTATTATTTAAGTCCAAACTTTATGACAAATTCCATAAAAATAGATATGGGATTTTTAAGACTAAAATCATGCCATAGTCTTATTCTAAATATGAATAATATGAAGATAAGAGTTAGTCGATAAGCAAAAAACATAAGCTTGAAAGCTTTATTGTTGCAAAATATATTGCAATGGAATTTTAAATGGAAATGCAGTTGAAGAAAATACTGTCTTAAAAATATGAGAATAATACAGTATAGAAATTAAGCAGCACCAAAATTATATAGTATTAAAATAATACAATATAAAAAGTATATTGCATTAAGTTATGCAGTGTAGAAATTATACTGCACAAAGTTAATCAATATGAAAATTATACTGTATAATGTTAAGCAGTATAAGAATTATACTATATAGAGGATATGGATAAGCATGGAAGCATATGGGAGTCTACAACAGTGTAGGAAAATACACTGGCAATATAGAAACGAGTACTGGCAGTATAGGAAGAATACAGTGCAACATAAATTTGGATTATGAAGAAAGTAAAGTGGGGCCCAGTAGGTGACACCCCAAATGTAGAAAATCTTCCACATCTCCCCCTTGGAAAACCGGTAGAGACAAGTGTTATGGAGCCAAAAGTTTTTTCATTTTAGTCCCTAGAATAAGCCCTTAAAAGGCCAAGGACTTAAGTGATAAAAAAGTTCACACACTATCTCCATCAAATTTTCATGCAACCTTGAAAAACAAACCCATTTTCTCCATCTCCCTCTACATATCCCTTAAACATTTTGCTAAATATAACCTCTAATCCATTCTTGAAGCAAGTTCAACAGTTCTAGTACAAGATTTTGCAATGTTGGAGGTAAAAACCCTAACTTTTTCATGATGTTATAGGGTTTATGTTTAAGTTTTGATGTGGATTTTTATAGAATATATTATGGATTGTTGTTAAAGGAGTTTAAATTTCAAGAACTAGAGAGGAGTATCAAAAAGCTTGAAAATCTTTGGGTAAAACCCTAAACCCTAGGTTAGAAAGTTTATGTTTTTATTAAGCACACCAAGTGTTTGATGCTTAAACATATGATATGTATAGACTATGCCACGTAAAAAGAACTACGTGGGATGTTTTGTCTATGTGCCTTGTGGATGATGGTGTAATTGAAAAATTGAAAAACAAAGGCTTTAGGCTAAAAGTGAAAGTATGACAAACTGACATAACACAAAGTTTAAGCACTTTAAGTGTTTGATTAAATGTTCTTAGTCATGGCATGTAAAGAAAATGTTATGATATGATTATTTTGAGCAATAAGTAATTGATGATGTGTTTGAAAGGGTTAACCCAAATTATGCAAAATTATGTCACAAAAGAGTTTTTTGGGCAATTTTTACAAGATTTAGATGTTTAAGGTATTTAAAAGCTGAACTAGTTTTCGAGCTTAACATGAGATTTATTGAAAACATCAAGATGGACAACTTTTATGAAGAAATCTTCCTCAAATTCCACTCAAAATAAGCCAAAAAAAGAGGAATTTAATTTTTGCCTGTTTGAGAAAATGGCTAAAACTCCATGAAAATGTGGTTTTGAAAAAATTTAGAACACAAAAATTCTAGATCTCACCAAAACTATTAAGCTTTATGAGCAGTTTGGGAAAATTTTGTATAAATTTTAAGTTATGAGTTTTATAAAATTTAATCATGAAATCTCAAAATGATTAAATGAGGAAAGTGTTTTGAAATTGTTTGAGTTTGACTAAGAAACTTTTGTAAGTTTTAATACTTGTGAAAACTGACCATTATGGTATAAGATGGTTATTTTTGGTTCCAAAGGCAAAATTGTCAATAATTTGTGCTTCAGATCAAAACCATAAAATCATGTGAAACTAGTTTTTTAACTATGCAAAGTTGGTTTTCTTTACTGCTGTGAGAAAATGAGTAATCATGAGTTCTAAGATCAAAGGAATGTGAGAATTTTCTAAGAAAAATATGTCAAAGGTAAAACGGTCATTTATCAAAATGTCTAAAATGGACCCCTAGTCCTCTGATTTATCTAAACATCCTTAGAAAAAAATGCCCTGTAACATGTTAGTGGCGAAATTGTTCAATGAGAAGAGAAGTTTGACTAAAGAATGTTTAAGTTAAGCAGTTTAGAAATAAACCGACAATGTAGTTTCGGTATAATTTTTAATTAGTTGGGTGTCGATTGTATAAGACACAAAGTTAACTAATATGAAGAAAAAGGATAAACTAAAAACACTAGAGCAATATTCAGATAAGTTTCAAACCTCACCTATGACATGAAGAAAATGATTTTCAAATGCTTTCAATATGCTTGAAATATGTTTGCATTTGTTATGTATAATGTTTTAAAGACTAAGTCATGATTTGCAATGTGTTTACATTTGTTATGTTTATAGTTTCAGACATTAAATTATGTCATTCAATATGTTCACTAAGATTACAAGATCAGTAGTCTAAACCCATAAATTAAGATAAGAGAGTATCGTATCATCCTTCTGACCCAAAAGGAGATTCATGTTTAGTTATGTTACAGATTTAATGTTTGATAGTTAAGCGTATTCGACACATACACTTTAGCCCATAATTCAAGATAAGATGAGAATGATGATAAAAAGTTCTTAATTAAATAGAATCACGTGTATGCTATCGATTGCATTCCTTTTAAGAAATATTTTTTACGAGTAATATTTATGTGTGAGATTTTAAAAGAAATGTTTATATGAAGAATGTTTTGTGAAAAATGTTTATGAGAAATGTTTTATGAGATATGTTTCAAGAAAGATGTTTTACGAGAAGCATTTTTTGAAAAATATTTTATGACAAAAGTATTACAAGGTTCCATGAGGATGTTTTATGAGTAACATTTATGAAAAATATTTGACGAGAAAGGTGAGCTATTCTAGCCTTTTGGCAAGATTTCCCACAATATAAAATAACTAGGTGGGCTATTGCTCAATCTATCTAAACATATCCCACAAATAAATTCTATTAGTATGGATTATTTATTTATGCTTATTTATGAACTCTAATTGTTCACTTTACATCTTTAACTTAACTAGGGCCTAAGTAGTCGTACCAAATGTGCACATGGGTCACCACAACGCTGAGACCGTAACATAACTTAAAACTGCCCTTGCATTCGGAGGTTGGTACGACACTTTCTTAACTAATTTAGTGAATCATTTACCAATTCTTTAAAGTTATGGTGGCACACCATTCATGATGTTTAATAACTTAAAACAAGTTCATTATAATGCAAGGTTAAAATGAAATAAATAGAATTTTCGTAAAATTTTATGTCTATGCCATAGGTAGGGTTCGGAACTTACTTGGAATTTGCTCTGCACTTATCCAATTTTTTGATTCCCTTACTATCCATCTCAGTGTCTTGCTTAGACAATTGTATCGTTATTAGCTAACTTGTTTACTACCGACTATTTGCTATAACAAAACTTATTTTCTCTTATCTTGCATTTCTTTTTCTTCACTAACAGATTATGGAAAAATTCCTACTTTTTTTATCTCAGAAGGTTCTAGGTTTGTTCAAGCCGTTTTGTGACAAATGATGTTTTTGCCCTCGATGGGCTTTAGAAAACTTTTCGAGCTCATTTTTGCTAAATTGCTGCAAAATTTTACTTATTGACTACGGAGCAATAAAAACGAGTCGTCAAATTTCTTTTTGTGGTGAAAATCCATTTTTACAAAACTTTGCAATTTTAACACGAATTATAAAAATTCTGACAATTTTGCCCCTAGAACCTAAAACGATCATTTTATACCTTTGAGCTTGATTTTTCCGATGGATTATTAGTCTCTAAAGTTTCTAAGTCTAATTCCTTAGTTTCAAAATGTTTAGCTTTTTAACACATTTTTTGAATATTTTTGCAATTAAAACTTGCAAAATTCGTAACTTATAAACCGTGCAGAATTTGCGAGAGTCGTCTGCTATTTCAAATAGTGTTGATAAGTTCTACAATTTTCGTATTTTGAATTTTTCTAAAGTCTACCTACACAATGGAGCTTGCTGCCATTTTTCAATTCTACTGAACTTGAACAAGTCTTTGCAATTTAGTTCTTTCAAAATTTTATAAAACTTTGTTCACAAAAGTTGTAAATCTCACTATTTAAACAAGTTTCAAATCTTACTTAGAAAATAAATCATGTTTGAGCACATAAAAATTTTATTTTTTTGAAAATCATCCAAACTTTACATTATGCATATTTTTCCAAACTTTATTTTCAAGCACATAAACCTTAGTTTCTACTTACTCCACACCATTACTAAGCACAAAACAAATCATATAAATATGCCATAATGTCCTTTCAACATGCCATAGTCTATATGTAATACAAATATACTCAAAATTTCATTAAAAAAAAAAAAAAACATTCAAGGCAAGGTTTAAGGTTTTTGTAAAGGGTTTTGTGAGATTGTGAGCCTCTACAATAACTTGATCTTATCTACTTTCCTAGATGTAAGTCATGATAAGAATACCTCCATCAAAATCCCTCCAAAACCCAAAGAAAACCTAGAAACACATAAAGAAAGTCTAGGATTTACCTTCCAAAATGAACAATTCTTAAACTAGAAGTCTTACACTTGTCCTAGAGCTTGGTTGAAAGATGTTTCCTTGAGAAAATTTTTGAGAAAAAATTTAGAGAAATGGCTCAAGGGCTGCCGGTTTTGGGAGGGTAGAAATGGAGTTGTGTTTGGTTCTTTGTTGCATGAAAATGATGAGTAAAACTTGATTTTTTTACAACTTTGATGACTCACCATTATTAGTCATCACTTTGGCTTATTTGTGGTGAAATTTTTGCTGTAAAATTCAAACACAACAAGAGGTGAGGTGGCTAAATCTCTTCCTTTTAGGTGTCCCAATGGTGGGTTCTACTAGCTTTTTACATAGTGCAATTTTGCACAATACTATATTTTTCCTATACGGTTAGTGAAAAATTTTAAAAGTATGCATTCAAATACTCTAGGATATAATGACTCACCTATTACCCACCTTCTCAAACCCTTACAAAGTATTTCATATATCTATGTTGGTACCTTATCAGTATACATCAACTATATACCCCCTTTTCTTTTTTTATGTATCTTTCTATACTGTATTCCATCAACTATTGGATTGCAGACACAAAACTCTATTTCAATTTATCTAACTGACAATTAACTATTTTTATACTATTTTAGATTATGACATAATTTTATACTTTATGTACAGATTTACTCTTTCCTAATTTATACCACAAAATTAAAATTAATGTGATATAAATTTCACCTTAAGAGTATTCCATAAATTTTTTTAAGTGTTTAAACTCACAAAATTTTTATATTCAAAATACTCTAAATTGCACAAACTCATAAACATAATACACATTAATACTATTTGTAAATAATTTATATTTTATCGTAATTTTACAAAATACGATCTATTGGGGAAAATTCATTGATTAACTCCAAATTAATTAATTTTTTCAAGCATTACACTTCAAACCCAAATTACATCAAAAATCTTCTATAATACTATGAAAATGTATTTTTGCGCTTTAAGTTTGTGAATTCTTTTTTTTTTTAAAGGGTGTTGAATTCAATTTTATTACATACTTAATTGATTTAGAAAGAGAATAAAATAGATAAAATGAAGACAAAAGCAGGGAAAAAGTATTTTTAAAAAAATCTATCATGTAATTTTAGTTGAAAATTTTTGCTCTATTGTACACCTGGAAAGAAAAAATCTGAATTTGTGGCTCCTCCCATATCCATCACATTGCCCCTTAATCTATTGCTTTTATTTTATTGGCAAACAACCTCAATCATCATGCAGATTAATGTTTTACATTTTGATCAATTACTCAATTTCACAAATTTTATGTAATTTAATAATTGAAGTCAAGTGACGCTAATAGTTTAATAAGCAATGTCAACGTTTCAATAAATGGGGGGTAAAGTAAAACATAAGAATTACAGAGGATTTTCGTGGGTGATTGAACAACATGATGAGGCCGTTTGTTTTAATTTTCTTTTATTAGGGTTATAATATTACCAATTCTTTTTTAATTTAATTTTATTTATTTATTTTTGCTTTTAAAGATTCATTCTCTAAGAGTTCATTGCTTTATGTCCAGTGTTTATTATTATTCTTAATGGTTTTAATTGTCTAATCATCAATTAATTGATGAGGAGACCTATAATGATACCGACAAGAGATTTATAGAAATAGCTTATTATAATAGACATCGTGGGTTTCATGGGGCATAGAAATATAGCAACTTGACTTGGGGGTTAATATATTAGGATATTTTTGACGTAACTTAAGAGAGAGCATTGAATAGGTTAGGTTACTCATCCTTTAAATATTGCAATAAGCGATGTTAATAAGAATAATGAATTAAAATTAGATTAATTTTGATGAAATTAGATGCCTTAGTTTTTATTCATTTGTGTCCTTTTTATTTGTTTATTCATTATTTATATTTTGTTTTATTATTTTTTTATCTTATTTTCGGTCGTTCAAATAATTTTAGAGTTTCAATTTTGGTATTTAATTAAATTAACAAAATTCTAGTGGGAACAATACTCTTATATTCACTACTTTATTACTTGCCTACGATTCCATGTACTTGCGAGTTTTCACAACATTGGTGCTTCTTTTTTTTCAAAGAAAATATGTTAAAACTTGATAAGTTCTATGTTATGCTCTAGCACCCTGCACCGATAACTGACGGTAGTTGGCGCTTCTTTGTTTCAAATAAAATATGTTGGAACCTAGTAGGTTTTATCTTTAGAACTTATCAAGTCACGTTGCTATACCCCACGTCAACGACCAGAAGTAATTAGTGCTTCTTTGTTTCTAAGAAAATACGTTGGAACCTTGTAGGTTCTAGCTTTGGAAGCTATCAAGTCATGCTCCAACACCCCATTCCAGTTGGTGCTTCTTTGTGTCAAAGAAAATATATTGGAACCTGGTAGGTTCTAGCTCTAGAACCTACTAGGTTACGCTTTGGCATCTGGCACCGACGACCAGAGTAGTCTACCACATGAGGAAGTGAAAAGGAAGAGTAATTTTGACTTTTAATAAATCATATTTTTTAATTAAAAGAAGGAAGTATAACTTGGACTTAATAAATCATCTTTTTAATTAAAGGAATAGTTTTGAAAAGAGCTTTTTAAAAGGGCAACCTTTAAAATGTGCTTCTTTAGGAAGGCATTCTTGCGTCTTACTCAAAATTAGAAAAAGTCTTGAAAGAAAGAATTATGTTCCTTTTAATGGGTGACTCTTGCAT
Source organism: Artocarpus heterophyllus (assembly GCA_025403435.1). NCBI lineage: Eukaryota > Viridiplantae > Streptophyta > Magnoliopsida > Rosales > Moraceae > Artocarpus > Artocarpus heterophyllus. Next base: position 19,843,076 of record CM046343.1, read on the forward strand.
GTTTACATTTTAAACTTGTAGTATGTCCATAGATTCAATAAATATAGTCGGCATTTAAAAATTTCAAAAAGATGTATCTAGTATAGTGGATATCAAACTCCTTCTTTTTAGGTTTGAGGTTCAAACCTTTAGAAAGGAAAATAGAGATATTCTTTAAATGCCTTTAGTCCTTCATGTTCATTTGCCTTTCTCAAGCTTTGAACCTCAAATTTAGAAGCGAAATAAGAATTTCACAACTAGTAAGGTAAACACTTATTTGAGGTCAAACCTTTAGAAAGGAAAATAGAGGTATTTCTTTAAATGCCTTTAGTCCTTCATGTTCATTTGCCTTTCTTAAGCTTTGACCCTCAAATTTAGAAGAGAAATAAGAATTTCACAACTAGTATGGTAAACACTTATTTGTGCATTTATTATGTTTATACATGTGCTATAAATTTGTAAATGTACACTTACATGTTTAAAATTTAGAAAATTTATATAACATTTCATTTATTGGGTAAAACAGTTAGAATGTTTGTTTTGTCTGGTTTTTCTTGAGTAGGAAATACAATAAAAATATTATAGGATTACTAGCTTGCAATGTTCTGATACTTTCTGGTAGCAAGCAAATAATGTGGGACCCACCCGTAATGTGATGGATTTGACCAGGTGCGCCACATCTACAATAAGCCAAAGCATTTTCTTAACCATCTACAAATCATATGAAAGTCAAACTAAAATTGTATGGTACCTATCAAGGGAGAAAAAGGGCAAATTCCCTTATAAAAATCCCCACATTTACATAGTAATTTTATGATAAGTAACAGACAGTAAACGTAATTAGAGATATAAGAGAAAGGGAGTATAAAGACCTTCTCAGAGAATGTGTAAGAGACTGTAATATGTCTCTCATATGTTATAAAATCAAAGACACACAAGAAAATATGAAAAATAAACATTTTTAGTGTATTTAGCTACAACGTGTACCACCACAACACTCAAACTTGAGGCCACAGTGCTTAGGAGCACGAATAACAATCATGGCAGAAAGCCCAACAACTCGGTGCTAGGGAGAGGCTACTCTTTTGGGCACCACAGCGCCCAATTGTTTTCAGCACAAATTTTTGTATTGTGTTGTCAGTGTCATAGTGCCCAAAAGCTAGTGCCGCAATGCTCAATTGAGCTGTTGTGTCTTGTGTCCTTTGAGTTGTTTCGAACTGGTGTATTTTTTGGTTGTATATTTTTATATAAACTTGAATGTCTATTACCAACAGACATATTCGTTGTAATAGATGCAATACTACATGAAAAGATATATTTACAATAAAATGGTACCTTCATATGAATAGTTGCATGTATTGCAATGATTGTATCGGTTCATAAAATAGCACTTAGTGTTTTACAAAATCTCTAGAAATATAGGTCTAATTAATGTTCTAGAACACAATATTATTGCTAGATATTGTGTTAAAAAGTTTGTTGTATCTTAGAAGTAGTTTACCATTAAACTCATGAGCAAACTTTAAGAAGTGAAAGTAAATAAAACCTTTAAAGAAAGTATTTCGATATGGCTCAAACTTTTTTTTATTTCCACAAAGAGTAATTTGCATTAATGGTCCCTTAACTCTTTGATAGGTGACCCTTTGTTCCCTCTTTTTTTTTCTTTAAATTTTGACAAAGCAATTCTTAAACTCTTCAACCCTTGACAATATAAGGACCTTCTGTCAAAATCTGACTAAAACTTAACAGATCTAATCACATGTGCATTAGATGTTCGTTATTCAAAGCGAAATTACCTAAATGTCCCTATCATTCTATTTCCCCTTTTCTTTTTAACCCATATTTAGATTTAGGATTTCCTCTGAAATTAGTTGCCAAAGAAACCAAAAAAAAGAAAAGAACTTCAAAGGGGCTGTAATTTCTTCAAATGAAAAATCAAACTATTAATTCCATATCAAAAAAAAAAATCTGACAACCAACAACAACTTAATTAGTGAACTAATCTATAAAGCTTAAACTTTTAAAACCACCCATGATCTAATAAACTACCAATAGAATCAAAAACCAAACTTCTATCAATAAATTTAAATAAATTCTAAGAAGTGCAAGCATTTGGGAGAATGACGGGATCTACATGTTCCACACCAAAACATGATGACACACACCGGAGAGCATAGTAAGAGGGGTTGCAATCCATCGGAAGCCTAGCCCACTGCCTCCCCTTCGAGCTCCCTTCCATTGATCCTAGACCCAAACCAGCGAAGCTCCATAACACCCGAAACACAACACATCATACCTAGCCTTCCGTGAAACCACCATCGTGCTACGAGATCATTCCTTCCTTGCATGAGCTCAACCTCATCGCAAAATCAAATCAATCGCGAGTGACACCAACGGCCAACCCATTACTGCCATCAAGCCTTCTACAGACCCTTTTTTGTTTTGATCAACCAAACACACAAGTCTTGTGAATCAAAGGTGGAGAAATTGAAAGTGCAATCGTGTTTTTTCTTTTTTCCTTTTAATCTGATAGTGTTAACATATTAAGATTAATGAGCATTTTTCATTTTTTAAAGGATATGAGTACTTTTATTTATTTTATTTTTAATTGTTATAAAAAATAATTTTATTATTATGCCCCTTGAAATCAAGTCATATGAGGAACACATGAGAGTTTCCGTTAGGTTTTTGATAGATTCTAACAAAAGGTTCTTGAATTGCTAAGGGTTTAAGAGTTTAGAAATTGTTTTATCAAAATTTTTTTTAAAAAAAGTCAAAGTATCACATATTGAAAAATTAAGAGACCGCCGTTGTAAATTAGTCTTCTAGAAACTCAATCCTTTATTTCTTATTCTATACACAAATTCTCCAACAAAAAGTTTTGTAACTAACTTCACCCAGTGCACTATTCTCCGGAAATTTCTCAGAGAAAGTCTCAAAGCAATAATATTGATTACAATAGAGTAGTCATATACAAGGCTGAACACTTTAATATTTGGTTGTCCCTATTCTTGTTCATGCGCATTTATTGCCCGCATACTGTTTACACAAGCTAACAATCTCTTCAATTCGTCATTTTTCTCTCAACCATTTGGATCAATAGTCACTTGGGTTGGTGTGAAATCCACTAGCAACATATACATACATATATATATATATATGATTGCTCAATTTTGATATTTCAAATAGTATCCAACCAATTATATTATGATACGTCACTTAAAATGTTTAAAATAATGTTTAATTGATTTTTACATGCATTTTATTAAATAATGTGTTATAATATAATTGGTTGAATATTATTTAAAATACTAAATATTCGACAAAAGATTTGAATCCATATACATATAGCTTTAATAGTTACATTTCTAATAGATACTAATAATATTAACCATATGATATGAATAAGACGATTTTAATTAATTGAATAGTTAATAAAAAAATTAATGATAATTAATAAAATTTAATTCTTATTAGGATGCATCTATTGACACTACTCATTCTACTTTTCACACACTCTTTTTAATAGAATTTTATATATCTATATTATCTATTAAAAAATTACCTTTAATGACAAAAAAAATTCATTACGCACTCCACCTTAAAAAAACAATTATGACATTTTAAAGAATTATTGTGCCCTACTTTTTCATAAGAATAAAAATGATTCCACCATAAACGAGCCTTCCTACAAAAAAAATATATTTTATTTTTCTTTAAAATTCTTATTTTTTATTTAATTTTATTGTTTCATAAATTATATAAACTATTGTTGGTAATAACTGTGCTAATTGTTTGATTTATAATTAGTCTTTACAAATCTTGAGTGATAGCATCGTTATAGTTTCCAACGAAGGAGTCCAATAATTTGGTTCAATAAAAAGAAAAAGGATATAAAGAAAATTATCATTTAATAAAAATAAAAAGTATCATTCTCCTTGTTTAACCAAAGGAAGTACAAATCTTAATAAGTATATTATCTTTATAACAAATTATCAAACGTATGGTTTCTTTCCTTTTTTTCACGTGAAAAGAATAACATTTAGGATAAAAATTATAGATTTGGTGATTAGTTGGTGGCTGGAAAAAGAAAAAACAATGCCATAATTGAGTGCAAGGACTTTTTAGGATTTTGAGAGGAATGTGACAAGTAAGACGAAGAGTAGTTTAAAAAAGAGTGTGTGAAAAATAAAATAAAAGTGTACATTGATGCATCTTTTTTATTATGTCATATCAATTATTATCAAAATATACTCTTATTATAAATGTAACTATTAAAAACGTGCCTGTTAAAAATAAATAAATATATAGGTATGTATGTATCTATTACTTGTATATAAAAGTCTCAACGAGTCCTCTTTTTTCTTTTTTTTTTTCTTGGGAAGACTCGTCCAGAGGGTTTCGTTTCCGTTTTGCTTCTTCTTTTTTTTTTTGCTTTTTGCTTTTGGCATTTTTTTGGCTTTAGCCGTTGGGTGGCGTTTTGCACTACTTCTCTTTTAGTGCCTTATAGTTCCTTCTTTAAGTTTTTTTAATTCTCAGAAAATTTTTATTATCAAAAAAAAATTCAGAGGCAATTGTACACCTTTTATCTTCATAATATGTACTATAAAAATGTTTTTTCTTCTTATATGTCTCTGATATGTTATAATATTTTTTTCTACGGCATTATTAACTATTATTTTATTCATAAATATTCTTTCTTTAATTTAATTATGTTAAAATATTTTTCTTCCAAACATGTATACTTAAAAATCAGTGTGGTCATCTTAACTACTATTTTCTTATAATACTTTTTAATTGATTATTCCTAAAGATGTCCCTGTTTGAATATTTTCCTTTCCGATTGCACTGTTAACCACTGTTTTACTCGTAAAATACCGCTTCTCTAATATATCCATGTAAAAATAAGTTTTCTTTAATATCCTCACTGAACAATGTGGCTAACTCAACTATTATTTTATCATTATACTTTCTAAATTAAATTTCTAACAGATTTTTAATAATTTTTTCTCTATACGTATTGCTTGTTTATTATATAATATAAAAAAGCTTCTGTGAGGCGTGTTTCTCCCTCCTAGTGTTTCGTCATAGGAGTTTTTTTTTTCCCCTTTTTCTTTTTTTCACTTTTCAACTTTTTTTGTTGTTTGTTTTTAAAAGATCCTACATTTCTATTTTATTATAGTACTTCTTAATTGTTTATTTTTAAATATGTCCCTCTTGAATATTTTTCTTTTCAATTACACTGTCAACTAAGGTCGACAATTTCAGACACAGCATAATGATACGATACGAAAACGACACGAGATAAACGGGTTTGGACTGTATGTATATTAATTGGGACATAAATGGGTTTGCATGAATAACACGAAAATAAACGGGTTAGATTCGTGCTAACATGTTTAACATGCTTTAACTTGTTTAATTAAACGGACTATAAATGTGTCAACACGACATGGCATGATCCATCAATTTATAGCACATTTAAACTTAAAAACAAAAATATTTAAAATTTAAGTCCTAAAATATATAAGGCATGTTATACCTAACCCTCAATTTCAAACCCTAGCCATTCAAACAATTTATTGCTTTGTTTACTTTGTTGTTAATTTATTGTTTAATTTGTTGCTTTGTTTAACTTTGTTATTCTTTGAAATCTTGAACTGGGTGAAATAGTTGAAGACTTTTGGAGAGTGCTTGGAGCTTGAATTTAAAGACCTCATTTCAAGCTCAAGAAGATTGATGCTTTATGCACTTATATTGTTTATTGTTAGACATTTGGATAGGAACGTTTGGATGTTGATTATGTTTTGAATTTCAATTTGGATATGTTTGTTATATTCGGAACTTAGTTTGAGTTTTTTGTTATGTTTTGAAACGAGGTTTGATGTTGTTTGGATAGTTTTACATTCCTAGTAGTTGTAGGCTAGTACTAATTAGATATTGTATCTTTGTTAATTTTCTTTCTTGGCTTTTTTTTAATTTTTTTAATTTTCAGTTAACTGGGTCATAAACGTGCTATATACGTGTTTTTATCGTGTCAACATATCACAGCCTATTTAGTAATCGTGTTAATCGTGTCGTGCAGTGTTACACGTACCATAGGTGGTTCGTGTTCGTATTTGTGTTTCAGGCACGTTTATCAATCTTGTCGTATTCGCGTTCAGCCTAATCGTGTCGTGCCGTAAAATATACTGACACGAACACGATATGCGAACACGAATTGCTAGCCCTACTGTCAACAACCGTTTTACTCATAAATACTGCTTCTCTAATATATCCATGTTAACAAAAAAAAAAAAAAAAAACTTTTCTTTAATGTACTCTCGTCACAACAATTTTGATAAAGAAAATGCCAATTCAAGTTGAATGGATTAAAAAGAATTTTACTTGCATAGATTGGAATTATAAAGCCCCCCGTTTTCATCCACTAAATATTATTTAAGGACTTGATACTTTAAAATCTTTACAATTGCTCGTATATATAAGAGGCACTTGAACGCACTTCTTTTGGGCTTTCTTTTCTTTTTTTCTTTTTCTTAATTGTGAAACGATTCTGAGCCCCCCGTCCCCCTTTTTTTATTAATTTTTTTACTTTTTATTTTTCTATTTTCTTTTATTCTTTTCTTTTTGTTGTCTTTTCTTGGCTTTTCACAATTTTTTGTATGTTTTTTATCCTTTTGTTCCTCTTTCTTTACTCTTCTTTTTTGTTTTCCCCTTTCTCATTTGCATTTTCAATGTTCTATTTTTGTTCTCTCTCTATTTTTTGGTTTTTTTAATGCTTTCCTCTTAATATCTTAGACCAATAGTTTAAGTCAATTTTAATAACATGTGACAGCTTTACACTAAATATACTTTTTTCTTCACATTGTAGCATATAAGAGCTTTTTATTGTAACAATCAAAAGTTTTAGTTCTAACTTATATTGTCAAACACAACATTATATATATATATATACACTTTTAAATTCACTTTATTAAGTTTTTTTACAATATGTGTCATCTAAATATTTTTAAATCTTTCCTTATTGCTTGTTATTTTATATCTTTTAAAATATTATTTTATTAAGCGTGACCTTTCAATTTCAATCTTATTCCTTTATTTAAGCTTAACTTTTTTCATTTTGACTCCTTGATATATCCCCACTTATGTTATTTTTTCTCAGTGGTACTTTTAACTACTATTTCTCTCATAAATGTCACTCCCTTAAGTTATTCATGCTAAAAATGCTCTCTCACATATGCCCATACTCAAATGTTTTTTAAGTGACCTTCGTAACTGTTATTTTCTCATAATATCTCATAATAAATTTTCTATATTATTTTGCCAACTATTTTTTCTTCACAAATTGCTTAATTTATGTACACATACTAAAGGGGTGTTTGGAATTTTGGTTTCATCCTTCAGTTATAATTGTGAATAATGTAAAGCTCTCAACAACTACTCTAAAAAAGTAAAAAGTTGATACTATATAAAACTCTCACATTTTAGAATTCTTGATCTTACAACGTCAGATACAACTAAAGTTTCAAACAGAAGCTAACACTTTCTTTCTCATACACATATTCAACCAAAAACACATCTTTTGATTGACATGTACATTTTGTTCTATTTGGTTTTTTGTTTTTTTATCTTTTGTTCCTTATGAATCTTATTAAACTTTTTCCAACTTAATCTACTCTTATTAAAACAAACTTTCTTGAATATGTGATCGCCAAATATTTTTTAGTCATTTTTCCCCAATTATGGCCCTCATAAATATTAATGTACAGCGAACTTGTTTGGAATGGCTTAAAAAAGTTGCTTTTGGCATATTTGTTTCAAAAGTTGCTATTTGACATGTTTAGATGGACTCATGAAAAGTGCTTTCGGCTTTTGTTTATATTTTTTGGCATTCTATTTAAAAATAACAAATTAAGAATTCTATCCCTATTCTTAAATTACACTACTTTCTACAAATAAGAGCTTTCAACTTATATAACTAAATAGGTTCAAAAACTTTTTTGAAATTTAAAAAAAAAAGAAAAAAAAGAAAACTCTTTTCAATGCACTATCCAAACACCAATTAAAATGCTCAGGCTTATGCTTCCCTTCTACTGTTACTGAAAAGCAAAAACACAAGCTACGCACCTTGCGTAAATAATTCACTAAAATATGCGCTCTTTGTGCATATAACTAGTATATATACATATATATATTTGGTGTAGTGTTGTTGTTTGCAAAAAGTTCTATCCGTATATATAGCTCCTTCTTTTTCTTTAATAAACGATGGTTTTGTTAAACTAAGTACTCTAAGGATTAAATGATATAATAAGGTTTTTGGAGACATTTAATCAATAAAAAGTTTATTTATTATTCATATACCAAATGTTGTCCTCCTTATGTTCATTGTTGTTAAATGTATGATAAGTAAGCAAATGTTTGAGACTATCAATCTAACCTTTAAGATCGTGCATATGATAGACAAGTTATGTAGAAGACATGAATCTTAAAGGTAATAGCCCAAATGATAACATCTGTAATCGAGGGAATAAAGTTAGACGCTTTATTTATGTTAAGATTGTTATGTTGTCTATATCCCTAAATGGAGATGACTTGTCTTGGTTATCGGAGTGGGATTTCATGAGTAGAAATATTGGTATATTATCATAGGTAACGATATATTAGTCAGGACAAAGAGTTGAATTGATTTGATTAATAATTTATTTATTTAAATCAATTCACTTTTGACAATCATATGTGTTATATCCTAATCTTGAAATAAACAATGAGCCTATATTCTTGACTTGTGTCTTTTGATGTACCAAAGGGTAACATCTTGATTTAATGATGGTACGTGTAACGCCCCCTTACGTACGTTACAGATGTCGTAACATTCATCCGTATTACTATTATTTAGATAAACTATTTTAATTTAAAACATAGTTTGGAAACATATCCCAAAATCCATGCATACATTTTTTTTTTGTTAATTAAATATCAATATGTCAAAACCTTTTATATTTATTTAAATAGTTTATCAATATCAAATTAATGAAGCCATAATGCAAACAAAATTTAAAATCATCATTTAATTCTGTTCACAAATCGGTAGGCCGAACTCCAGACACCGACAGGCTGAACATGATCGGCAGTCCAAACTTCAGCCACCAGCAGGCCGTTTAAGTCTTTGCAAAAACAGGGTTTTAAATCACTAAGATCCGCAGGCCGATACAGGGTAATCAACAGGCCAATACCAACATTGACAGACCGATCAATAATAATAGGCAGGCCGATCTTCTACAAAAGTCAAGATAATTAAAAACGAGCCCTTTTACATCACAGTGCGAAAAACCAACAAATAAAGAAATCAAAGCATAGTTCAAAAATTTTAAAGTTCTTTCTTGGCGTTCATCCATTTTCAGTCCATCCTTTCAAGCTCACACACCTGTTCTCGCCCTCCACCTATTCCATAATCCTCTTACCCTTATCTGCAACGTGATGTAAAACTGAGTAAACAAAAGCTTAGTAAGTACATTTTTCTACCTTACAACGTAAAACATTTTATGAACATCTTTATGAACATCATAACCATAATCATCATCATCATAATAGTACACTAGGCACAGTTTCGTATAGAACATATCTTTTGTTAACATTAACCATATTAAAACTTCATTCATTTTATCTTTAGGGGCCCAAGTGTTGCACCATTATCATCATTGTAGGCGCGCCGTCATGAGAGGAGAGGGGTAGCTAATCCCAAACCAAACATGGCAAGTCCAAACCTTGCGGGACTTCATAAACATAACATAGGGTGTGCAACACTTATTTAGGTGATACATATATACATATTTATACTTTTAAATTTTAAAATACCCCACCATCAAAGCATGCATAAACCTTTCTTGAACATCCAAACTTTCATAATAAAACATTTAATAAAACCATCATAGGAATTATCATAGAAATCATCATGAACATTATTTCAAACTTTTTATAAACCTTATCATGTTGCAGGTGAGAATGTACTTACTTGACTCGCTTACTAAACCTTACTTAGATGACGTCGCTGCTGTAACGCCCCTTAATTCGGACGTCACAGATGTCGTTACATACTTACATTTGTACATGCATAAACTTTAATCTTTAAAATAATATCAAACTTAATCGTTACAATTGGTTTTAAAAAGTATTTAAAACTTACATTACCAAGATCCATTCATCCGTTTTTTTTTTAACTTAACGTTGTTTCGAAAAGCATTGTTTAAATTATTCCTTATCATAATTTATTCATTTATACTGTAAATTAATCATGAACTTATATATAATATAGGTTTGTCGATTTGTAAAATCAGGACTTATAAAAATATCACATTAAAAACTCTTTGATCATCACATCATTAGAAATCCATTTGTTCCCACAGTTCGGCAGGCCGAACATCATCGGTAGGCCGGAATTCCCTCAACCAGCAAGCCGGCAGAGGCTTTGTAAAACGGATTGAAAATTCATCCATGTTCGGCAGGCCAAAAAATTAGATCGGCAGGCCGAACTTCTGGTCTTTGGCAGGCCAGCCACAGAGTTCGGCAGGGCGTCCGAGACCAAATTCCTTTGGAAAACTTAATTTTAACGTACCAACTTTACGTAAAATATAGCGAAAGTTCATAATTCATAAGAAAATAACTTATAAAGCATAATATAAGTGTTCTTAAAACTTCACATAAAATATATGTTCAAAAATATAACTTGATGAAATCATGAAATTGTTTTCTTGGCGTGCTTCCAGTCACAATTCATCGTTCATGTTGCTCACACGCCTTCCCATGTCCTCCACCTAGTCCATGATTCTCTTACCCTTATCTGCAGCATGACATATAAAACATGATTAAGCTAATGCTTAGTAAGTACATATATTCTCACGATTTAAAACATTTCATAAACATCATCATCATCATTTTCATCATATCATAAAAGTGTCTTAAGCACAATTTCATAGAACATATCTTTCATAACGTTGACCATTTTAAAACTTATTCCATTTTTATCTTAAGGGCCCAAGTGTTGCACCATAAACATCATCATAGGCGCGCCGTCATGAGAGGAGAAGGGTAGCTAATCCCAAACCAAACATGACATCATATCATAACATTTCATAACATTGGGTGTGCAACACTTATTAGGTGATACATATGTACATACTTTTCCTTCTTTGAAACATGTCATCATCATACATGCATATCTTTAAAATCATGAAAATCTTTCATAAGAAATCCTTTAAGGAAAAATCATCATAAAATCATCATGAATATCCTTGTAAAACATATCATCAATCCTTGTAAAAACATGTGTCATGTTGCAGGTGAGAATGTACTTACCTTAACGATAGCTTACTTAACCTTAAAAATACACTTGGTGACGACGCCGCGGTCTCGATGTGCTCGCTTCCTTGAGTGTTCATGCCATTTATCATTTAAAGATGCAATAAAAATCAATACTTATCATGAACTATCTATACACTTATCTCATATTATAAACATAATTCATAACCATAAAATCGTCATCACATAAACATGTTATTATGATTTTTCTTAAATCATAAAAATTACCTTAAGCATATAAAACAAACCATAAATTTTGAATATAATTATCTTTTAAATAAAACATTTTCGAACAATTAATATATTTATATTTTAATTTTAAACTCCATACAAGCATCATATTATCATGCATGAAATTATTTTATTATCATAAAATCTTTTAATCATACATAACATTTCATAACATATAAATAAAACACATTCATCTATCATACTCATACATATGCATATTATAACAATTTTTCATGAAAACATCATATTTACCCATTGAAAAATCGTTACATTTTTCATACTTTTTAAAATTATACAGTAACATATTACTGTGAGGGGTAGAAGACAGAAGTATCGTTTTTCATTAAAACATTGAAATGATATGAAACTTAGAAAACATCACATAATATATACATAACATCATATAAAAAAAATCGAGACAAAATACAATACCTAACGAGGAGAAGAATTTCTTTTTAAAAAATAACAAAAACCGAATTCATACCTGGAAATATCTTCTTAAAACCCCTTGATTTCAATCAACGAAACAAGACCTTTTTCTTTCAATATACTCAGAAAATTTTCGTGGAAGAGAGAGAGATTTCGTGAGGAAGAGAAGAGAAATTTCGTGAAAAAGGGAAGAGGAAGAGAAATGAAAGTACGTCTCAGAAATTTTTGAGAGAGAGAAAATAATAAAAAGAAAAGAAACGTTAAATTTTTTAACGCAATAAACACCATTATGGGAATTCAATTCCGTTCATTAAGTCAGAAAATTCTGACTGTTAAGGGCTGTTGGCATGGAAGGAAAGAAAAGAAAGAAAAGGAAAGTCAAATTACTTCATCAATCCCACCATAATTTTCCCTCTTAAAATAGGAAACCTCTTAAAATAATACTAATTCATACAAGTCAAATCCTTTAATTTCCTTAACCGATAAAACATTCCATTATTATGCCAATTAATCACATTAATTCTCTCAATTAATGTAATTAACTCAGCCATAATTTTGGAGAAATTTCTGTTGACTGCTTGTCAGCCGTGTTCGGCCTGCCGGTTTTCCCCTTCGGCCTGCCGGTTCCAGCAAGTTCGGCCTGCCGGTGAGGTTCTTCGGCCTGCCGTTCTCAGGCAAGAAGTTCGGCCTGCCGAGCTTAAAAGTTCGGCCTGCCGATCTGTCATTAAATGTCATAACATAAAACTTTCATACATCATTGCATCATAAATAATCATATATTGCATCATAAATAAACATATACTTAGAATTTCACATGAACACAAGAGCACAACGATCCCATGCGGTCGTCACCTGTCACAAAACTTGACATAAAAGTTAGTAACATGCACATCACATATCAGATCATATAACATGATTTATTAATAACATTCCTTAATAATGTTACTAACTTAATGTGATCCGTTACATAAAATAGGCGGGCGTTACAGCTACGGTCTCAATGTGCTTACTTCTTGGTGTGTTTATGTCATCCATCCATATACAAATAATAAATTAACTTTTATTTTCATGAAATCATTCAATACCGCATGACATCACTCATACTATCATTTAATGAAATATAAAAACATAATTACATTCTATCACCTTACCAATATTCATATAAAATCGGTAATACTAAGAATCTGCCTGACCCTTAAGTATACAAAATTCAATAACTCACAATTCACATACAATAATGGCATGAAACTTTGTAGAGACCAAGATAACACATAGATATATTATCCTAATTTTTCATTAGCCATAAGATTTCCATTAGGCGATTAAAACAAGTCACACATATCACAACATGAAATCTGGCAGTACAAACAAAACAGTGAGCAGCCCTATTTAACATTCATATAATAAAGTATTTATATCACAAAATAATTCTATAAAAATCATGTATGTAATAGACACCTAAAACTAAAACATAGGCGAAAATTACCTTTAAATAAATTCAAAACAATCCAAAACATGCATTACAAGTCAAAGATAAAAATAAACTTCAAACATATCAGGTAGTAAGTTACACACGATCATTATTTTCAAAAAATTAAAATAAAATTACTTAGACTCTAAAATTTTTATGACAACCTATTAACATGTAAATATAGTACTACAAAAAGTTTCATTGTCAAATAAATTCATTTGGCCATACAAAATAATCATACAAACAAGAAGTCTAGAATTTCACTAATAGAACAGCCATAAAACCTGCTAAAAAAATTCAATAACACATAAAATATTCATCATATCACCATGAGACTTCCCAGTTCATCACTTAATATATACATGAATATATCTGCCAAATTTCATATGAAATAACCTTCATTTGCCTTATGAACAAAAATATATTTTTGTGCAACATTACCGATCAGCAACAGTTTACTATGAGTGGCAGAGACTAAAAATTTAATATCTTAATATAGAAAACTCTAAATGGCATGAAATTTTGAGGAACATAACATAGCACACACATGAACATCATAGTAAAATTTCATTGCAAACGGAAATTCGTAGGCAGAGTTATGGGGGTCGAATTATAGGGTGAATAAACATTTCATAAATGCTTAAAACGAGTTTCTTACCTCAAAACAATTTCTCCTCAAATTTCCTTTGAATTTGCCCAAGAGGAAACTAATATTTCATTCAAATAATTGCAGCAAAATTAAGGGAGAGAAGGGAAGAAAACGTGAAGAAGAGAGAAAGAAAATGTCTAAGAGAATTTAGAGAGAGAGAGCGCGATAGAGAGAGGGAGATAGTTTACGTGAAAAGATAAGAATGGCATAAAAGGAAAAGATATTCTTCTCTATAATATCAGAACTTTTCTCTAAAAAATGTTGAAGGATCACGTGGATGATAGGGATTGAAAAAGGGAAAGTCAATTGATTTGTTCTACTTACCTATTTTTCACCTTTTTAAAATGGGAAACCTTATCAAATATCCAAATCATCATAAAAGTCAAACATTAACTCACATAAATAAGGAAGGAACAAAACATGCCAATCATCCAAAAAAATTACATCTAATCATATCCAATCATCAATGCCACAATTTGGAGAGTTGCTCAATCCGGCCTGCCAAAGTTGTGGAATTCGGCCTACCGATGGAATCCATCGGCATGCGGCCAAAAGGAATAATTCGGCCTGTCGAATTAGAAGCTTCGGCCTACCGAAGTGTCACATACAACATCACTCACAAATAAAACATTCAATATCTACCTTGTGTACATCGTAAATGACATAAACACCTTGAGCACGTTAATTCTACGTGACCATCACTTGTCATCATACTTAAATAACTTGATTAGTAACATTATTTCATAATAACATACTTAACGTCATTATAGTTCTAACATAATCCGTTACATGAAAAATTGGCTGGTGTTACAGTACGAATACCGATATATTGGAAACATGACTCTTGATTGACGTAGACCCGTTGTTCATAGATATGAAATCTATGGCTCTTTTGTAGAGTTAATGATATTCTTTTATAGGAATTATCCTATAATTGAAAGACTGGAGCGTTTAACCATTCGAATACATAGGTATAACCGAATGATATACTATTTATGAATAGTAAGTATTCCAATGGTCAGATAATAGAACATAAGATAAAAATAATTAAAAAGATGAAACGGACTTTATCCTTAAACCGATTATGAATATCATATGGAGATGTTACACATTATGATATGTCATGGATGACAAGCTTATTAGAGCTTTGTAATTTTATATAGCTCAAGAGTGCAACTCTAAGCTTTTAGTGGAGTAGCGTTAGAGTTAATAATTATAAAATATATGCATCTAGGATATGTTATTTTATAAGTGTAGGAGCTTAATCTATATATGTCCATCAGGTCAACCATTTGGATACATAAGTATAACCGAATGGTATACTATTTATGAATAGTAAGTATTCCAATTGTGAGATAATAGAACAAAAGATAAAAATAATCGAAAAGATAAAACAGACTTTATCCTTAAGCTAACTATGAATATCATATAGAGATGTTACACATTATGATATGTCATGAACGACAAGCTTATTGGAGCTTTGTAATTTTATATAGCTTAAGAGTGCAATCTAAGCTTTTAGTGGAGTAGTGTTAGAGTTGATAATTGTAAAATTTATGCATATGGGATGTGTTATTTTATAAGTATAGGAGCTTGATCTATATATGTCCATCAGGTCCCTATTGCTAGCTCATAATAAATCTTGTAACGATACGGCATGTTTTTCTTATATATTGGCGAGTTATGTTAATTCTTAGATTGGCTGAAATTGGATTAGAGTAGATTTAATAATTCATGTTAGTTTATTGGTTGAATTAATGTTGTGAATTAATTCAAGATAAACATGTTGTATTATTTGGATAATATTTTATTTTATATGGGATTATCTATATATGACTGTTTTAATCAGATAACTTCTTTATTAGTTTATTTGAATTAAAACTGAGACTCTATCTAAAGATTCCCACATGAAATAAGATATTCTGAGTTTTTCAAATTATTGCTTGGTCGGCAGGCCGATGGCCAAGTTCGGCAAGCCGATGGAGCTGGTTTGGTAGGCCGATCTCCTAGATCGACATGCCAAACTTATGATAATACAGTTACGCAATTTTGAAGCGTTTTTCATCAAAAGTTAATCTAGACTTGAATTTTGAAGCTAATCTGATAAAGACTAATCCTAGATTCGACCATCATAAAAGTGGAGCTATTTTTCATTATTTCTTAGATCATTTAAGAAGAAGGGAGTGAGTACTCTAGTGAGAGAAACTCTAAAACTCCTAGAGAGCTATTATTCAACATCTAGAACCTTAACTCTTGGTTTTCTCAAGTGGTTGGAAGGAGAGTCACCGGAGAAAGGCTGTACGACGTGCGACTCCCTGCACTTCGATCATGGATAGAAAATAGCATAAAAGACCAGTTAGTTAAGGCTCTTCTGGAATTTTTTCTCTTCTTAGTTTTTCTACAACTTTGGTTTACAAAAGAGGTACTTAAGATCTGTTGTTAATTTATGTACTTAGCATGTCAAACTTGTTATTTGTAAAAGACGTTCATTTAAAATTTTTAAAAATTCTACTGCATATTATTTTTCAGCATGTTTTCCTTTCAAAATAATAATAATAATAATAAACGATGGTTTTTTTCCCTTTTCCATGAATGTGCCAAGTCTTTTTATTTATTTATGTTTGATGTAATGTTTTTGTTAAGGTAGAGACTAAAGTGTTTAGCCATTGGTTTAGCTAACAAATAGTAAAAAGCTCTCATATGCTACACTAGAAAATTAAAAATAGCTACAGTGTAAAGCTCTCACATACTATAATATTTTTTTTCGAGAATTTGTTCCAACCATTGGTTCTACCCATAACAAAATCTACATTCAAAAGGAATAGTTTATAAGGAGTAGCCTGTGGACTACAACACTAGTTAATTGGTGGGTTGATAAAAGGTTCGTTTCCCTTGGGTAAGGTTGCGCCAAGTTATTTGAAGGCGTTATTTCTCTATTCTAAACCATTTCTAATGTAAATGTCAATATTTATATTATATTTGTCACTAAAAAGTATACAAATAACACATTTGCATTGTTTTATATTGTACTTTAATACATAATGCTATTTATAGTATTATATCTACATTTTTCATAATTATTAAGCCTTAAAACATAAAAGTATAACTTTTGATAGTAAAATAATTTATATAGGAATAAATGCTAAAAAAAATCAAATACTAAATTTATCATATGCTATACTTAGTAGCAAATTTGCTACAAAGTTTAACATACGATAAATTAATATTAAAAATGATTGCATTGATGAGGGTTTTTTATGTTCAAATGTCAAATTTGTTGGTGACACGTCAATTCAATAATGTTTTAGAGATATTCTTATAACTATTTTTATTTCAAAAGAAAAAAGAGAAAATCTACGAATAGAACCAGCTAAATAACGAGCTAACCATATTTCCAACCCTTCAATGACATCCAAGATTACTTTTCCATTTGACGGTGGGCCATTCGAATGTGTCTACTTCACAGGTATTGGCTAAATAGACGATTGGTCCCCACGCTACTCTACAAAGTCAAACTTCTATTATTCATCGTGATTTTCATGCGTTTTATTTTACATGACTTGGCGAAGTATCCTCCACTCAGCCAAAAAGCTATTTTTCTTTGGAAAGTAAAAGCAATAGTAAAAACGGCATATGAAAAGGACTGATTTTTTTATTAATCACTTTCATTCCGGTTCAAATTTAATAAAATTATTTCAAATACTTTTGGTTTTAGTATTGCATTGTCTGAGACATTAAAAAAAGTATTTGATACTGTTACTTTGAACATGTCACATATTAGCAGTTTGTCCCATTTATTTTTTTTAGCAAGTTGCCCTCTTAAATTGCAAATTTATAGTAAATCACTTTTATTGATAGAAATTTTAAGTTTTTAAGTAAAATTGACATGTGATTTTCACATGAATCATTCTTAAGAATATAAAAGGATTTTTTTTATATAAATATTAACCTAAATTAATATTCAAAACAAAGTTAATTCAAAATTTTCTATCTCGATAAAAACTTAATTAAAGATATTAATTATAATAAATTTAGGTTAAAATATATAAAAATAACCATTCATATCAATAATCTACTATTTTGCCTAAATATCAAGGAGTTAGAAACTTGACTCCCCATCGGAGGATGGTAGAGCACAAGGGACCATATATCCAATAAATTTCAACAATTTTTGAGAGTCAATAGTTAACAGAGGAAAAAAATGCTAAAGCATATGAGTGGCGTTGATCACTATACACTAATTAAAAGCGGTCTCATTGATATTAGAAAAAATATTCGAAGCATCCTCTATATTTTGTCTAAATATCACTTTTATCTTTTTTATTATAAAAATAGTTTACAATGTATTTTTAAAATCAAACTTAGAATACCCCTAAAACAATTAAAATTTTTAAAAATTTCAAGAAAATCCTTCTCAATCTATATTAAATATTATTTCAAATATGACTTAACTAAAAAGATTAAATAAAAGCCAATTTAAATGGTTCAAATAATATTTCACTTAAGCCATATTTCAATTATTTTGATGGATTTTTAACTTTTAAATATTGATTTTATATAGTATTTTGTTTTAATAATGCTTTAAATTGCATTTAGTAAGGTTAGGAGTGCAATTTTGCTTTTTTTTCTAAATTTTAACTGTTTCAAGGGATTTTATTTTTAATACAAATTTAAAAACACATAAAATATTTTGGATATTTACATAAACAAAAAAATAAAATCGATATTTAAACAAAACATAAAAAATACTTTTGAGTATTTTTTTTATAATATCATACCCACAAATGAGGCCCATTTTATATTAGCCATGGGGTTAAACATCAATGCTCCTCCAAGTATCTTCTTGGAAAAAAGTAGAGGGTAGCTGGGAGAGAGTAAAATATTTTATGAGAGAGAGAAAGAAGCATGCGGGTCTTGAACGTAGCCCATAATTTTCAAAACCATAGACAAAAAAAGTAACGTGCTAGATGGCATGCTTTTGCCCCAATTAATATATTAAACCTTTTTTCTTTTATAAAACTCTCCAAAGATTATTTTAATAAATTAATTTATTAATTCTTGATTTGACCAAAAAAAAAGTTGATATGTGACTTGTACGTTTTCTCTGAAGTGGAAAGAAGACGACAATAAAATTAAAAAAATTTCTACACTAAAACTCGGAAAATGAGCTATTGGTATGTCACTGTTTTATGGCTGTTACACACACATCAAACTATATATTTTACAATTTTTTATTTGATATGATTTTTATTAAATCTAACTATCAAAAACAGACATTACCGACATAAAATCTTATCATAGAAGGGCCCATTAAGGAGATTCCTTAATGCAAACTTGGATTTTTTAATAAAAAGAGCTTGGATAAGTCAAGCTTCATTCAATTGTAAAATTAATAGGATGTTTAAAAGTCTAGTTCAAACCAATAATTAGAATTGAAAACACTATAATAATTTACTGAGAACAAATATGGTTAGCAAAATTTCTTCTTAACTAAAGCTTTTTTGTTCAAATCAAGTTGCGAAGCACCTTAAATTGTACAAAAAGGAGCTTGGATTCTTCTACATGAACGCAATTTGATCCCAATTCGTTCCAAATTTGAGCATGGAAAAAAAATTATCTTCCTTTTAAGTTCGCGATATTGCATTGTGCTGTCACCAATTCAATTCAATTACGAGGGAATCTTGCTTTAAAAAAAAAAAGAAAGAAAGAAAGAAAGAAACGGGTAATTTTTACAGCTGGGAATGCTTAATTTTTCAACAATATGATAAAAACATGATTTACAATATGATTCACGTTAAAAATGTGTACAATATGATAAAGCTATGTGTACAATACGACATAAAAAGTGCTCCTATTCATAGAAGCT
The DNA here is from genome assembly GCA_025403435.1 of Artocarpus heterophyllus. Classification (NCBI taxonomy): domain Eukaryota; kingdom Viridiplantae; phylum Streptophyta; class Magnoliopsida; order Rosales; family Moraceae; genus Artocarpus; species Artocarpus heterophyllus. Next base: position 19,863,056 of record CM046343.1, read on the forward strand.
TGCATGGTCGTGGGTTTGAAGGTGATGGTGGCGGTGTCAGTTGCTGAGCAATAGGTGAGTCGGATCGATCCTTGGTTGGAAATGGGAATTTGAAAGGTTGGATTCATGATCTTGGTGCATCTAACAGCCAAAGGCCGATATCATTAGGGTTTCATTTTTCATGGTGTGAGAACATCAAGTGGCGGCGGTGGTGGTGGTGGTGGTGTGTTATTGTGGTAGTAGTGACGGTGGCGGATAGGTCTCACGTGCCCTTGTTAGGACGGTGCATCGACACCGTCACTTGCTTCTTAGTCTGTGTTGCTATCCCTTATTATCTCGCTGCACGAGTCTTGGACGACATGGCTTGAAGTCTTTCTGCTTTTAAAAAAATTTATAAAAAACAATGGTTCTCATCTCAATTAGTTTTGTGATTTTTCTTATTAGTTTATTGTTTAGTTTATATTTTTAGTCCACTAAATTTATTTCTTTATGGATTTTTTGTGGCCGCGATGAAATAGGTTTCTCAAACTTGGTTGATTAGATATTTATTGTGACTCGAGTGGTTTTATCTTTGGCCTACCTTTTTAAGTGTTTTCCATTTGTAGATTACATTACATATTTTTATTTTCAAGAAATTAAAGAAAATAAAATTTTTAATAAGCTATTAGTAGATAATGTTGGTGATTTAAAACCGTGAAATGAATAACATATTGGTTCTTAATCTTGAAAAATGAAGAAACAAAAAACCCAAAAAAACCCTTACTTTGCAAAACTATTTTGAAACCATAACGCCTCTCTCTCTCTCTGAGCACCAGCATCGTCGAAGCTTTGTGCTAACGAAGAATGTTTGCGACTTAGATGGCAATGAGGAGATGGTTGCTCATGACGATGGAGAATGATGACATTGGCAATCTAGGATGCGAAGCTCGAGTCTAGAAAAAGGAGGAAGATCTTCGTTTCACGATGATCTTCGGTGTCAAGGGGACATTGTAAGGCTTGCACGGCCTCCGAGGAGACATCTTGAGTTTGGAATCGCGAAGATACATTGTCTCGTGCACTGTTTCATCGGAGGAGGAGATTGTCGCCTATGAATTTTGTCAAATCATTGGTGAGGTTTTCTAAATTGCCAGCATCTAAGCATTTTGAAGTAGGTGGTGTCGGACTTACGTGGTGGTTGTGGTGGCCAGAGTAGTAGTAGTAGTTGTTGTTGTTTTGTGTGTGTTGTTGTTTTTTTTTTCTATTTTCTAGGGTTTGATGTTATTTACCAACGACCATCACCTATGCTAGTGATGTCTAAGGACATTGCTGGTGTATATACATATATATTTATTGAAAAAAATGATATTATTATAGAAATACGGTATTTTTTAGCCACCGGTGATGTCGTTTATAAATTTTTGTATTTAGCTTGAAATAAAATATGTCCATGTAAATATGACATTTTCTAGCTGCTAGCGACATCATTGGTGCCAGTAATGTCCAGCGATGTAGCCAATAAATTTTGTATTTACAATTCCAATATTACCATGGGACTATAGTGTTTTTCTATGTCGTCGGTAAATATTTGTATTTACTTGGAGATACAACATTTCCACGTAAATAAGGTATCTTCCTATCACCAGTGACGGTGTTAGTATCGATGATGCCTGGCGACGTCGCTAGGTAAATTTTTCGTGCATCGTTGCTACTATCGAGGGAAAAGAGAGATGTGGAGAGGAGCAGGTATGAAAACAGCAGTACCAACTGCAAAAATTTCAGAGAAAATATCGATGTAAGTGGAAATATTAGAAAAAATATGGATTCTATAGAAATTTCCATTTAAACATATTCATGATATTTTAGGATAGAATGAACATGAAAAGCATACATAAATAAACATGTTTACATGAAAAATTCAAATATGTATTAGACTTTTCATACCAAAAGGAATTTCTATGTAGTTTAAATATGTTTGGAATATCATCTATATTCAAGTACTACTATGCCATGACATGTCATTTGAATAAGATTCAATATAATTATGAACACATTGATTGATTCTTATTGTATTTCTATAAATGAGAAGATTCTTCTATAAAGCTTATTATTAGAGGACAAAGACTCAATCATGTAGGCTAGATGAGGACAAAGACTTAATCATGTAGGCTAGAAAATATTAATAAAGTCATGAATTTTTTTTTAAAGAAAAGAAAGTTGAAACAACTTAAATATTTAGTTTCTGATAGTTGCCAAAATTTCATTGAAAATTTTCTGAAAATTTTCAAAATTTTTAAAGGGTAAATTGTCACATTAGTCCCCCAACCTTTTCATGAAAATGTGTTTTTACAACATTTTTTTATTTTGATTTTTCAGTTCCCAATTTTTTCATTTTTAAAGGGTCAAATCGTTAAGTTTGATGGTTAAAAATTGCTAGATATCATTTTTGAACAAAAATTTCCTTCAAAATAATTGATACATTAAAAAATTAAAGACAAATCACAACCATTGATTTAAAAACACTAACCGGGTGTTTTTTTTTAATTATAAACAGTGTAAAGCTCTCACATACTACAGTAACAATAAAAAAAATCACTACAGTGTAAAGCTCTCATATGCTACAGTAAAAGTAGTTTAACCAACGGTTCCCACCACCCTTCTAAACACCCTATAAATCACAACCATTGGTTTTATTTTTACCTAAAAATATTCAAAATTAGAAAAACAAAAAAACAAAACAAAAAAGCAAACCCCCACACCCCTGCTGACGACCCCAACCCCCACACTTAGCCTCCCTAAACCCCTATCCCTTCATGCCTCTCGTTGCCCCCGCAACACCCCCCCCCCCCCCCCCCCCAAAAAAAAAAAAAGGGGGCAAAAGATCACACCCCCCGACGCCGTCAAGTCCCCTCCCCATTGCACCCAACCCACCTGACCATGGGAGCAAGTTGTTCTCACTCAGACCCCGACGCACCCATTTCCCATCTCATCTAGCCCAACCCACCCACCACCCCCGTTGCCATCAATTCCCTCGCCGTCGTACCCAGGCCCCACCGCGACCACCGGAGTCCTCCGCCCCATCGCCCCCACACCCATCACTTTCCCATCCTCAACAAGGGACTGTTTTCCTTTTTGAAAACTTAGCCATTATTTTCTTTTCATTTTTCCTTTTTGGATTTTTTGTGTTTTATGTTTTTTTTTTTTTTTGCTTTTTACATTTTAATTTTAATTTTTAAAAGAAATATGTTTTTATTTTGATTTCCTTAAAATATATTAAGTATTTTACTAAAATACCCTTACTAAAGCAGTCATGCTCTCCTCACATGACAAACATTTAACGTCCATCAACTTAAATTGGTCTTTCATTAACTAAAATTAAAGATTGGGGACTAAAAAAAAAAGTTAGGGACTAAAATCATACTTTCGTGAAAGGTCGAGAACTAATATGACAATTTAATCTTTTATAAAAATTACACTAAATGCATACTGATGTCGATATTTCAACTGACATTTTGACAAAAATGATTTTATAGCCAAAAGAAATTTTGTTACCTTCATAAAACTAAAATTTCAACCAAAATTGCCCAAATTTCAACAAATTTTTTAATCCATAGATAGAAGAAAAGGTGAGGATATAGACCAAAATTGCCCGAATTTCAGCAAACTTCAATTTCTCATGATATGCTATCTAATAGACAACAAATTTTTTAATCCATGGAGAGAAGAAAAGGTGAGGATATAGACCAAAATTGCCCAAATTTTAGCAAATTTCAATTTCTCATGATATGCTATCTAATATACATTTTGAAAACAAACAACATAATTTACTATTTTAAACAATAATATGCTATTTTAATCCTTCCTTTTTCCATTTAGTCTGTCATTCAAGTTTACTAGTAGATCAGTTGGTATTTAATTAGCATATTCGTATCAAGAACTCAAATTAAAATTTAATTAGCATATTCATGTCAAATTTAATTAGCATATTCATATCAAAACCTAAAATATTGTTTGGTAAGCTCTAGGTTTGAAAAAAAAAATATTATAACCTTTTCGGTTCATGTCCAATTGACACAAATCTTTTTTTATTGTGTTCAAAGCTAAGGAAGAAATAAATCCTCATCCATATCGCCTATTAGAATATGTGACAAACATTAAGCTTTTGTTAGATTTATTAGTAAATCAATACTTTTCAAAAAACTATTTTTACTATCTATCTAAACACAAATTCGCATTAACACTTTAACTATACATTCAAACATCAATTCGAATAACAATTTAAATCACACAATTTGTTTTTTCAATTCAAATCAAAAAGTCAAATCATCACAATTTAAATTGGCAAACCAAACAAGGCCTCAGTTGTTTTCCAATGTCTTGTTTTCTGTATTAAGAGGTTGTGTAAGTGTGAATGAATGTTTGTATAGCCTTTCATGTATTAGGATGTATATATATTTTTTAATGAATAACCTACCAAGTAAGAAACAAAACACCAACATATCCTTTTTTGTTTTGAGTTAGATAAGAAGAAGAAGAAGAAGAAGAAGAAGAACATGGACATTGGTGATAAAATACGATGAGCTTTAATTTCTTGAAAACCATCCTCTAGATGAAATTGCATAATTGTATCTCAAACCTAGCTAGAAAGCATTTTTCATAACGTGTGTCTATTTTTTTTCTTCTCTCTAGTAATCCATGAGTTATACAATGAGAAAGTTTTTAATTTGTTATTTTCTTACGGCCTCTGAAATTTGAAACAAGTGCTTAAGAAAAAAGAAAAAGAAAAGGTATATGAATTACTGAGATGATGGAATCTTTAGTGTCACAATAATATAACAAATACTCGCCTTTTCAACTCTAGTTTTATACTAAAGTTTTAGTTAAATCACAGCCGTGATCCTTGACCTTTGAAGTAGCATGTGGTGTCCTTTTCAAACCTTAAAAAAGTATTGATCAATAATAACCCAATGAAATAACATACGAAATTTCGTTTTATCTTCTCAATTTGCAATATAATATGCGGAAAATGAAATCCATCCTAAAAAAAGTTTTATGACTTATCATGAAACTTACACCTTAACTTGTTAGGAGTAGACTAGCAACACAACACTTATTTTACCTAGATAAAATTCATAGAATTTTAACCCTATATTTTTCCTGATGTTCATAAATTTTTTTCCTAATTTGCATCATTATTCATTTTCTGTATATTTACAAATCTTGATGCATGTCAACCAATCTTAAGGGCTTCAAATAAAAGAAAATCAATTGTATGAAAAAAAAAAAAGAAGAAATTTTTAATTAGACGTGTGCTTGCATGACTTAAAAGAACATGTGATATTTTTAAACTTTATTAAAAACGTGAAGATCGTCATACATATTATGTTTTTAACATTTTTTTTAGACATCCCCCTCAACCCAAAAAAAAAAAAGTGTTTTGTTTTTACGTAATTTGATGTACGTTGAATTGATAAGTATCTAAACTAAAAAAAAAAAAAAAAAAAAAAACTTTGAAGGAGCAACCAAGTCCATTAAAAATAAGTTTGCCAATAAAATATTGTCAAATTTGATTAGAACTGTCTACTCTAATTTTACACCTATAAAAAAAATGTTTTCATACACATTTTATGCTTGACAGACGATGCACGAAGAATTTTTTTGGTTGAATTAGGACACAATTTTGAAGTAGTTTTTTTTTTTTTGGTGGAAAATGAAACTCCATTTAAACAAAAAATAAAGTCACATATGGCTACTCCACTATAGGTAAATCTAATCTCGAAAAAGACTAAATCTGCCAACAACAAACGGAGAAAGCACTTAGACAAAAAACAAGTATCAAGATCAAAAGGGTAAAAACCTAAATGATACGTAGAATAAAACTTATTCAATGGCTTGTTGCAAGATACCACGACTATCGATGGATAAAACCAATCAATCAAAATCAGACTCTCCCTAAAGAGAGCATATGCAATTCGATACAAAGACAGATCTAGCCACCAAGTGCATCACGCACATCGCTGCTACATAGTGGGTGTATAATCTGAGACCTAGAGGTGGAGAGACCATCTCCTTTATTATGGACACAATAAACACAAAAAAAGGCAAACGAAAGCCAAACACCTCGAGAGACCTATTGACGATGAATCCACCACTGAAACCCACAAGTCAAAGCTAGGTGAAGCCACCAGAGTGTTGGAAAACGAGTACGTAGTGGAATTTTAAAAACAATTTGAGTCAGAGTATTTTTCAAAAATACAAGTTTGACATGCTATATATATAAATTAATCACAGATCTTACTATCCTTTTGTATGTCGAATAGCACCTGCGATTAGTGAAGAGAAGAATGTTCTAGAGGAGCCTCAACTAACTGGTCTTCTTTGCTATTCTCTATCCATGATCGGAGTATGAGTGGGCACACGTCATACAGCTTTTCCTCTGGTGCCTCTCCTTCCAACAAATTGAGAAGACCTAGAGCTAAGGTCCTTGATTGTGAACAATAGCCTTCAGGGAGTTTCAGAGTTTCTCATAGTAGAGTACTCACTCTAAACTTTTCAAGTGATCTAAATAACTAAGAAAACTCACCCCCTATTTATAGAGGTCAGACATGGGGTTAATAATTATCAGATAAGACCTCAAAAATTTGAATCTATATCAACTTCTGATAAAAATCGCATCTGAAATACATAATCTGATAATCGTTAGATCGGCAGTCCAAACTTATCTATCGCCTGCCAAACTTACTGCATCGACAGGCCAAGCCAGCAAATCAGACTACTGAACTTGCGATAATATGATCCTTGAGAATCTTTTATTTTCCACTCAAGATTCTTTAGATAGAGCCTAAGTTTTAATTCAAATAACCCAATAGAGAAGTTATCTGATCAAAACAACCATATCTGGATAATTTCATTAAAAATAAAATATTCCTAATAATTTAACATGTTTATCTTGAATTAATTCACAAAATTAATTCAACTGACAAATAAACATGAATTATCTAATTCTATCAAATTTTAGTCAATCTAATAATTTAGCTTAAGCCACTAATTTATTAGAAAAGCATGCCGTATTGTTACAGGATTTATTATGAGCTAGCAAAGAGGGACCTGATGGACCTATATAATTCAATCTTCGATAATTATAAAATACAATATCCTAGATATATATATTTTATAATTATCAACTCTAATGCTACTCCACCAAAAGCTTAGAAATGCACTCTCAAACTATATGAAATTACAAAACTCCAAATAAGCTAAGTGTCCATGACATATCATAATGTGTCGTATCCCTATAGGATATTCATAGGTGGCTTAAGGATAAATTATGTCTTACCTTCCCGATTATTTTTATCTTACGTTCCATTATCTCATCATTGGAAAACTTACTATCCAAAAACAATATACTATTTGGTTACACCTATGCATCCAAATGGTTCAGCACTCCAGTCTTCTAATTACAGGATAACGCATATAAGAGAATATTATTAACTCTACAAAAAGAACAATGGATTTTATATCTATGAATAACATGTCTATGTTATCAAGAGTCATGTCTCTAACGTACTGGATGCGTACCATCACAAAGTCAGGATGTCATCCTTTGGTACACCAAAAGACATAAGTCAAGATAATGAGCCCATTAGTCATTTCAAGATTAAAACATAACACATATGATTGTCTAAAGAGAATTGATTTGCATAGACAAAAATTAATCCAAATCAATTTAACTTTATGTCCCGATTCAATACATCGTCACATATGATAATGTATCAATGTTTCTACTCACGGAGTCCTACTTCGATGGCCAAGACAAGCCATTTCTCATTAGGGATGTAGACAACATAACAATCTTAGCATGAATAAAGCACCCAATTTTATTCCCTCGGTTACGGATCTTGTGATTTAGACAATCACATTTAAAATCATGTCTTCCACATAATCTATCCATCATATGCATGATTCTTAAAGGTTTAGACCACAGTCTCAGACTTTTATTTGCTTATCATACATTCAACATATATGAACATAAAGAGGACAACCTTTGATATATGAACAATAAATAAACTCTTTATTGATAAATGTCTCCAAAAATATATTACAATGTTTTTTTCCTTAAGGGCACCATGTCTAATAATCTTCCACTTGCCTTAAGTGAGTAAATATGACATGTCTTGCATCCCCATAGCCTCCATATGCCTCTCGAAAACCCTTGCAGTTAGTGTCTTTGTGAATAGATCAGCTAGGTTGTCCTTAGATACGATTTTGCATACAACAACATGTCCACCCTCAACGAAGTTCTTTATCACATGATGCTTCCAATGAATATGTTTACTTTTCTTGTGAAATCTTGGTTCCTTAGCATTAGCTATCGCTATAGTGTCATCACAATACAACGACACCGCCTTATCCATACCAGGAACTACGTTAAGATCCCTAAGGAACTTGCGAAGCCATACTACTTCTTTCGAAACTTCACTAGTTGCCACATACTCGGCTTTTATTGTTGAATCCAAAGTACAATCTTGCTTAACACTTCTCCAAATAATGGCACTGCCGCCTAGAGTAAACACAAAACTAGAAGTTGATCTTCTTAGATCTGGACACGATTCAAAATCTGAATTAGTGTCCTAGAGGTATTAAATCCTCACATGAATACATAAACATATACCTTCGAGTCCCTCTCAGGCACTTAAAAATATGCTTGACTGTAACCCAATGGTTTGATCCTAGATCCAACTAAAATTGACTTACTATCTTAACCGCATAACAAATGTCTAATCGTGTGCAAAGCTTAGCATACATAACACTACCCACTGCCAAAGCATAAGGCACATTCTTCATGTATTCTCTTTCTTCATTAGACTTTGGCTAGTATTTCTTAAAAAGAGTAATTTCAGACCTAAATAGATTTCCACCTCTCTTGGAATTTTGCATTGCAAATCTCTTAAGAATTTTATCTATGTAGGCCACTTGGGATAAAGCTATCATTTTAGTTCTTCCTACCCTAAAAGATCTGGATACCGAGAACATGATTCTCTTTACTTAAGTCTTTCATGTCAAACTGCTTGGTCACCATAATTTGACCAATGACAATGCTCCAACGTCATTGCTAATCAATAGAATGTTATCTACATAGAGTAGTAGAAAAACCATCTTCCCATCCTTAATGTATTTGTAAACACATGGTTTGTCTATATTTTGTTTGAATACATAAGTCTTGATCACCTTATCAAATCTTATGTTCCAAGAATGGGAAGCCTGCTTAAGTCCATAAGTTGACATTTTAGCTCACAAACCTTACCCTCTTGACCATTGGTCTTGAACCCGTCTGGTTATACCATATACATGGATTCATCAAGATAGCTATTCAGAAAGGCTGTCTTGACACCCATCTACCAAAAATCTCGTAGTCAAGAGTAGCAGCTATGGATAAAAGAATGCGGATGGACTTAAGCATGGCTACAGGCGAAAAGGTTTTCTCGTAATCGATTCCTTCCTTTTACATATATCCCTTAACTACCAGTCTAGCCTTATAGGTTTCGATTTCCCATTTGTTCCTCTTTTTCCCTTATGGATCTACTTATACCCTATGGGTTTTACCCTTTTAGGAAGATCCACAAGTTCCTAAACCCGATTAGTCTCCATAGACTTCATCTTAGTGTTCATGGCTTCTATCCAGAGTTTTGAATCAACATCCCCCATGGCCTCTTCATAAATGTAAGGATCCCTGTCATGCTCAACCGGTTTAGCCAAGTAAGCTTCACCATTGAACATATACCTCTCGGGTTGATGCCCAATCCTCCCATTACGTCGAAGCCACTTAAGTTATTGTTCAGTTAGTTTCTCTACATTGATTGGATTGGTTTTTACCGGAACCTCCGGAGTGATCGAATCATCCGCTAACTCATCGATTACCACTTTACTTCGAGGCTTAAAGTCGTTTATGTAACTTTCCTTAAGGAATATTGCATTTGTAGAACCCACGACTTTATTTTCCTTTGGGTTATAGAAATAACCTTTTAGTCCCTTTTGGATATCCTCCAAACACAAAAACTTTCGATCGTGCTTTCAACTTATTCGCTTCCTTATACAGGACAAAAGCTGGACATCTCCATATGCGAATACGGTTTAAGGATGTCTTTTTCCCCGTCCATAACTCATGAGAAGTTTTAAGAACAGATTTTGAAGGCACAATGTTCAAAAGATAACATGCAGTTTGTAGTGCATATCCCCAAAAGGATAAAAGGTAATGTCGAATAACTTATCATGGACCTAACAATATTCAACAATGTCCTATTCTTCTCTTAGCTACATCATTCTGCTGCGGAGTGGCCAGCACAGTCACATGAGATAAAATACCATTCTCTAATGAGTGTTCCAAGAACTCATTAGAGAGGTATTCACCACATTGATTGGATCAAAGTGCCTTTATGGGTTTACCTAATTACTTTTTCATTATAGCCTGAAACTCCCTGAACTTGTCAAAAGTTTTGTTTTTAGGATGCATTAGGTAGACATACCTATACCTTGAGTAATCATCAATAAAAGTGACAAAGTACTCATACCCTCCTCATGCCCGGACGTTCATAGACCACAAACATCACTATGCACAAGTTCTAGGACCCCTTCAGCCCTATTGCCTTTAGACCCAAATGGTCATTTGGTCATTTTGCCCTCCAAATAGGATTCATTTTATGGTATAGATTCCATCTTTAAGTGACTTAAAGGTCTATCCCTTACCAACTTTTGAATCCTATTCAAGCTAATATGACCTAATTGTAAATGCTAAAGATAAGTCTTATTAGAATGAGAAGTCTTAAGTCTTTTAGAGTTATTATCATTAACCCTAGTGTTAAGCAGTATGTCCATCTTAGGTTTGATAAAATATTGATTGTTTTGCAACCATCCATCACAGATAAAAGATTTGTTTTTACAAATCACCACTTTATTATTAAAAGAAACTGAATAAGAATCTTTAAATAAACAAGCTATAGATATTAAATTTCTTTTAAGTTTAGCAACATAAAAACAATCTCGTAAAACCAAAATCCTATAATTATCAAAATAAAGATGGACGTCTTCTACTGCCTCAGCCAACACCAAGGATCGATCGTCCATCCAAAGCATGAAGTCTTCATGCAGCAGACTTCTTGTTTCTTTGAAGCCTAGCAGAGAAACACAAACATGATTAGTTGCTCTGGAATCTATGACCAAGTGTCACTTGATTCCTAAACTAAACAAGTTTCAATAACCAAAAGATCAAATTTTCGTCCTTGGGAAATGAATTCCTTGCAATTCCTCTTTATATGCCCAACCTTCCCACAATAGAAGCACTTGAGCTTCTTTGGGTTCTTCTTTTTCTTTTTCTTATTCTTGCTATTTGCAGGAATAAAAGATTTTCCATTCTTAGCTTTCTGTTTCCTTCCATTCCCCATATTAGGATTGGAACTAGATGCAGTCACCAAGTTAGCCTTGCCACCCGTAGGAGTTTTCCTGATCAAATTTTTGAACTCCTATAACTGCTTCATCAACTCTATTAAGGTTACATCCTGCCTATTGCTTAAATTGTATTAAGCTCTTAATGGGATGAATTCCTTTGACAGAGCCTAAAAAACCATAGTCATTTGTGAGCCCGCATCGATATAAGCTCCATGGGCTTGAGCTTCAGCAAGGTAACCCATGATCAACATCATATGCTCTTTCACTGGAGTCCCTGATTTTTGTTTGTAGTTTAAAAGTTTCTGAAAAGCCCCTTGTTGTTTTGTTATGGCTTGGCCTCCAAACATGTCTTCAAGGTTATCCATGATCTGCTTTGTAGTCTCATAATCTTCATGTTGAGCCTACAGCATGTTATTCATGCTCGTCATAATATAACAGCAGACCTGATCATTAGCATCTTTCTAGCGATTATACGCTTGGATTTGCTCATTGGTGGATTCCCCAACGGGTTCGGGAGGACATGGTGTTGGAAGCACAAATTTTAGTTTCTCAAAGGATAAGATGATATTAAGGTTCCTTTTTCAATCATTGTAATTTTCACCAGTTAATTGGTTTTTATCGAGTATCAAAGATAAAGTGTTTTTGAACATTTTAATCTACAATAAAGATTCATATACCAAATATAAGCAAACATTCCATAACAATTTAGTAAGATAACACAATCAAGTAAGCATACAATTGTGTTTATGTATCAAAACCTTAAAAAAATCACATCCTTAAAGCAATAATTCCCAACTCAGAATTCAATAAGACACCTAGAGGAGCCTTGTCAAATTCAATTAGGAACATAGATCCCCTCTGATTAATATATGCTATCGAGGATCTGTCTGATCTAGTATATATTAATCATCATTTTCTTTGGCCATTAATTTTATTAACAGAGCTCCTACGGAAGGTTAATAATAAAATTAACTTGAGTGTATAACCATCGTTTTAACTATTTTATCCATGATTTATAATTGTCATCTAGAAGTGTGCAACGATAAATCATGCTAAAATAAATTATCCTTTCATAGATCTAACTCAGTATATAATGAAGTCTTTTTCTAAGGGTCGGAACTACCATGTGCTACCTATGGACCAACGATGATGGTCATACGTCCTCTCTTTCAGAACTTTCTCTCACTCACTATATTGAAAACTAAGGTTTTATTTTAACATGCATAAACAATTTTTAATGAGTGGCACTCCATATTCTATATGGCATGTTATCAACATATACGGCAAATCATATTATAATGCAGACAAGCAAAGCAACATACAAAGCCACAAGCAAGATAATTATAAATGGTCGTAATATTACGGTTCCATACTAAGAAAAGAAAATAAAGATTACAAAAGATCAATTGAAACACATTATCGATTCTTTATCCTTGTATCTTAAAGTTGTCTCCTTCTTCCTGTAACATCTGTGTCATAGACTTCAATCCCTTATAGATCAAATGCTTCATTTTTTCGGTCATCATAAAATTTAATGTTCCTCAGAATTGTCTGAAAATAAAATAAAAAACTACACTAAAAAATGCACTTTTTCTAAAAACCTATAGCTCTTCACCGACTTGTCGATCTGTGTCATCAGCCTGCCAATCATGTGTTGGAAACATGGTACGCAGCGGAATTTTAAAAATTTTCATTAGAGTAATTTTCAAAACACAAGCTTGGCATGTTATATGTATAAATTAGATAGATCTTACTAACCTTTGTGTGAAGAACCTCCGCAGCCTGTGGAGAGAAGTAACGTTCTAGAAGAACCTCAACCAACTGATCTTCTTTGCTATTCTCTATCTACAACCGGAGTGAGTGTGGGCTCACACATACAGCTCTTTCATCGGTGACTCTCCTTCCAACCAAGAGAGAGAACCCAAAGCTAGTGTTCGTGATTTATGAACAAAAGCTCTCAGGGAGTTTTTCAGATGCTCACTAGAAGAGTATCACTCTTAATCTCTCAATTGATCTGAGTAAATCATGAGACGCACTCCCTTTTTATAGCCATTGGTCCTGGGGTCAGTCCTTATCAGATTAGGTCTCAAAAACTCGAAACAGAATCAAGTTCGGATCAATATCTGATAAGATCTATGTGAAAATGCGTAATCTTATCTCCCGCTGATCGACAGGCCAAACAGGCCCATTCGACAGGCCGACCACGTCATTCGGCAAGCCGAACTCCCGAGAAAAAATCTCCACGAATCTTTTATTTTTCACCCAAGATTCTAAAGGATAAAGTCTCAATTTTGATTCAAATAACCCAATAGAGAAGATATCTGATCAAAACAAACTTTATCAAGATAATCTCTAAGAAAATAAATTAATTCACAATAATTCTACAAGTTTATCTTGATCTAATTTATCCAAAATTAAATCAACCGATAAATAGACAAGAATTATCTGATCCAATAATTCAACAAGTTTATCTTAAATTAATTTTATTACAAAATTAATTCAACCAATAAACAGACATGAATTATTTGATTCTTATAAATTTTAAACCAATCCAATAAATCCGACATAAGTCACCAATTATTGGAAATGCATGCCGTGTCGTTACAGGATTTTGTGAGCTAGCAAATGGGACCAAAATGGACCTATAAAGTTCAAGCTTATGATAATTATGAAACCCAATATCCCAGATATACGTTTCACAATTATCAACTCCAACGCTACTCCACTAAAAGCTTGGAGCTGCACTCTCGAACTTTATAGAATTACGAAGCTCGTGTAGCTAAGTTTCCATGACATATCAAAGTGTATCGTATCCCCATATGATAATCCATAATCGGCTTAAGGACAAGTTCTGTCTTACCTTTCCGATTATTTTTATCTCACGTTCCACTGTCTCACCATTAGAGAACTTACCATCCAAAGATAGTATACCATTCGGTTACACCTATGTATCCAAATGGTTGAGCGCTCCAGTTTTCCAATTACAGGACAACGCATATAAGAGGATATCATTACTCCTAAAGAGGAGCTATGGATTCTATATCTATGAACAACAAGTCTACGCTATCAAGAGCCATGCCTCCAACGTACCGGCATGCATACCACTATTGAGATGTGGGAGTCAGCCATTGGCACATCAAAAGACACAAGTCGAGACAACAGGCCCACTATTCATCTCAGGATTAAGATACAATACAAGTGATTGTCTAAAGTGAATCGATTTGCCAAGACAGAATTATTAATCCAAATCAATTCACTTTATGTCCCGATCCAACACATTATCACCTATGACAAAGCGCCAATGTTTCTATTCACGGAGTCCAACTCCGATGGTCAAGACAAACCATCTCCCAAAAGGGATATAGACAACATAACAATCTTTACATGAATAAAGCGCCCAACTTTATTCCCTCAATTGCGGATCATATGTTTTAAACCGTCACCTTAAGAATCGTGTCTTCCGCATAATCAGTCCATCATATGCCAAATTCTTAAGGTTTAGACTGACAGTCTCAGACTACTGTTTGCTTATCATACATTCAACAAATATGAACGTAAAGAGGACAAGATTTGGTATATATAAATGAATAAATTCTTTATTGATAAAAAATGTCTCCAAAAACATATTACATTTTTACTCCTTAGGGCATACATGTCTAACAATCTCCCACTTGCACTAAGTGAGTAAATGCAGCAAATTTTGCATTCCCATAGCTTCCACATGCCTCTTGAAGACTCTCCCAGTAAGTGTCTTCGTAAATGGATCAGCTAAATTGTCCTTTGACCCGATCTTGCACACCGTGACATGCCCGCCCTCAACGAAGTCCTTTATCACATGATACTTTCGATCAATATGCTTACTCTTCTTGTGAAATCTTAGTTCCTTAGCATTAGCTACCACCGTACTGTTATCACAGTATAGTGATACTGCTTTATCCATACCAGGAACTAATTCAAGATCCCCAAGGAACTTGCGGAGCCACACAGCTTCTTTCGAAGCATCACTAGCTGCCACATACTCGGCCTCTATCGTTGAATCCGAAGTACAATCTTACTTCGCACTTCTCCAACTGATGGCACCGCCACCCAGAGTAAACACAAACCCCGAAGTCGATTTCCTGGAATCCGGACAGGATTAAAAATCTGAATCAGTGTATCCTAGAGGAGTTAAGTCCTCACCTGAATACACAAGCATATACCCTCAGTCCTTCTCAGGTACTTGAGAATATGCTTTACCGCAACCCAATGGTTCGGTCCTGGATTCGCCTGAAATTGACTTACAATCCCGACTGCATAGCTAATATCCGATTGTGTGCAAAGTATGGTATACATGAGACTACCCACTGCCGAAGCATAAGGCACCTTCTTCATGTATTCTCTTTCTTCATAAGACTTTGGAGAGTCTTTCTTAGAAAGAGTAATTCCAGACCTAGATGGTTGTCCACCTTTCTTGGAATCTTGCATTGCAAACCTCCTGAGAATTTTATCTATACAGCCGGCCTGTGACAAAGCTATCATTTTGTTCTTCCTATCCCGAAAGATCTGGATACCGAGAACAAAATTAGCCTCACCCAAGTCCTTCATGTCAAACTGCTTGGTTAACTATAATTTGACTGATGACAATGCCCCAATGTCATTGCCAATTAGCAGAATGTCATCCACATAGAGCAGTAGAAAAACCACCTTTTCATCCTTCATGTGTTTGTAAACACATGGTTCATCCACATTTTGTGAGAACCCATAAGTCTTGATCACTTGATCAAATCTTATGTTCCAAGAACGGGAAGCCTACTTAAGTCCATAAATTGACTCCAGCAGCTTACAAACCTTACCCTCTTGACCCGCGACCTTGAACCCATCTGGTTATTCCATATAAATGGACTCATCAAGATAGCCATTCAAAAAAGCTGTCTTGACATCCATCTGCCAAATCTCATAGTCGAGAGTGGCAGCCATGGATAAGAGAATCCGGATGGACTTAAGCATGGCTACAGGCGAAAAGGTTTCCTCATAATCGATTCCTTCCTTTTGTGTATAACCCTTAGCTACTAGTCTAACCTTAAAGGTTTTGACCTTTCCATCCACTCCTCTTTTCCTCTTATAAATCCACTTACACCTTATGGGTTTTACCCCTTTGGGAAGATCCACAAACTCCCAGACTCGATTAGTCTCCATAGACTTCATCTCTATGTTCATGGCCTCTGTCCAGAGTCTTGAATCAACATCCTCCATAGCTTCTGCGTAAGTATAAGGATCCCTATCATGTTCATCTGGTTCAGCCAAAAAAACTTCCCCATTGAACATATACCTCTCAGGTTGACGCCCAATCCTCCCACTACACCGAAGCCCCTGAGATTGTTGTTCATGTTTGTTTGGTTTTTCTACACCGATCGAAATGGTTTCATTTGGAACCTCCGGAGTGAACGGATCACCCCTTAACTCCTCAAGCACCACTTTGCTTCGAGGTTTGAAGTCATCCATGTAACTCTCCTCAAGGAAAGTTGCATTAGTTGAAACCACGACTTTATTTTCCTTTGGGTTATAAAAATAACCCCCTTTAGTCCTTTTGGATATCCTACAAACATGCAAACTTCCGAACGTGCTTCCAACTTATTCGGACCCTTAAACAGGACATGAGTCGGACATCCCCATATGCGAATATGGTTTAAGGATGTCTTCCTTCTTGTCCACAACTAGTGAAGAGTTTTGGGGACCGATTTTGAAGGCACATTGTTCAAAAGATAACATGCAGCTTGTAGTGCATATCCCCAAAAGGATAAAGGTAATGATGAATAACTCATCATGGACCTAATCATGTCCAACAAAGTCCTATTCCTTCTCTCCGCTACGCCATTCTGCTGCGGAGTTCCCGGCGTAGTCAAATGGGATAAAATCTCATTCTCTAACAAGTGTCCTAAGAACTCATCAGAAAGGTATTCCCTACCTCGATCAGATCGAAGTGCCTTTATGGGTCTACCCAATTGCTTTTCCACTTCAGCCCAAAACTCCTTGAACTTATCATAAGTTTCGCTTTTGTGGTGCATCAGGTACACATACCCATATCTTGAGTAATCGTCAATAAAAGTGTCAAAGTACTCATACTCTC
This sequence comes from Artocarpus heterophyllus, assembly GCA_025403435.1. Classification (NCBI taxonomy): domain Eukaryota; kingdom Viridiplantae; phylum Streptophyta; class Magnoliopsida; order Rosales; family Moraceae; genus Artocarpus; species Artocarpus heterophyllus. The sequence continues at coordinate 19,880,559 of CM046343.1, forward strand.
CTCGTGCCCGGATGTTCATCGGTCTGCAAACATCACTATGCATAAGTTCTAGAACCCCTTCGGCCCTATTGCCCTTAGACCCGTATGGTCTTTTGGTCATTTTACCCTCCAAACAAGATTCACATTGAGGTATAGATTCTACCTTTAAGTGACTTAAAGGTCCATCCCTTGCCAACCTTTGAATCCTATTCAGGTTAATATGGCCAAGGTGCAAATGCCAAATATAAGTCTTATTAGAGTGAGAAGTTTTAAGCCTTTTTGAGTTATTATCATTTATCTTAGCATTAAGCAATAAGTCCATCTTAGGTTTGATAAAATATAGATTATTTATATCTATCCAGAACAGATAAAAGATTTGTTTTTACGAATCACCACTTTTTCATTAAAAGATACCACGTAGGAGTCTTTAAATAAAGAAGATATAGAAATTAAATTCCTTTTAAATTTACGAACATAAAAACAATCTCGCAAAATTAAATTCCTATAATTATCAAAGTAAAGATGGACATCTCCCACTGCTTCCGCTGAGACCAAGGATCCATCGCCCATCCGAAGCGTTAAGTCTTCACGTAGTGGACTTCTCGTTTCTTTGAATCCCTAGAGAGAAACACAAACATGATTAGTTGCACTGGAATCTATGACCCAGATGTCACTGGATTCCTCAATCAAACAAGTTTCTAAATATAGAAGATCACACCAACCTCCTTTGGAAAGGAAGTCCTTGCAATGTTTCTTTATATGCCTGACCTTACCACAGAAGAAGCACTTAAGCTTCTTTGGGTTCTTCTTCTTCTTCTTCTTCTTGGTCTTGGTAGCAGCAGGAATAGAAGACTTCTTGTTCTTAGCTTGTTGCTTCTTTCCATTCCCAGAGTTAGGATTAGAACCAGAAGCAGCTACCATGTTTGCCTCACCACCAGCAGGAGACTCCTTGATCAGCAGTTTGAACTCCTGTAACTATTTCATCAATTCTGTCAAGGTCATATCCCGTCTATTACTTAAATTGAAAGTAGCTCTAAACAAAATAAATTCCTTAGATAGAGTCTCAAAGACCATAGTCATCTGAGTTTCAATATCGATGTTGGCTCTATTGGTTTGAGCCTCAGTGAGGTAACCCATGGCCAACATCATGTGCTCCTTTACAGATATCCCCGGTCTCTGTCTACAGTTTAAGAGTTTTCAAAGCGCCCCTTGCCGCTTTGTTATAGCCTGGCCTCTGAACATATCTTCAAGATTATCCAAGATCTTCTTCGCAGTCTCATAATCCTGATGTTGAGCCTGCAGCATGTTGTTCATGCTAGCCATAACATAGCAGCGGGCCTGATCATTAGCATCTTTCCAGCGATCGTACGCTTGGAATTGCTCATTACTTGAGTCTCCCATAGGCTCGGGAGGACAAGAAGTTGTCAGTACATATTTCAGTTTCTCAAAGGATAGGACGATGTCCAGGTTCCATTTCCAATCGTTATAATTCTCACCGGTTAATTGGTTTTTGTCAAGTATCGATGATAAAGCGTTTTTAGACATTTTCAATCTACAATAAAGAATCATATACCAAACATAAGCAAACATATATAATAATTTAGTAAGATAACACAATCATGTAAAATCATACAAATGTGTTTATGTGTCAAAACCTTGAAAATATCACAACCTTACAATGATAATTTCCAACTCAAAATTCAACAAGCTCCCAGGGGAGTCATGCCAAATTCAATCAGGAACACAGATCCCCTTTTGATTAATATATGTCATCCAGGACCCGTATGATCCAGCATATACTAATAATCGTTTCTTGGGCCATTAATTTTATTAACAGAGCTCTTAGGGGAGGTTAATAATAAAATTAACGTGAGTGTATAACCATTGTTTCAATATTTTATCCATGATTTATAATCACCACCAAGGGGTGTGTAACCATAAATCATACTAAAATACCTTATCCTTTCAGAGATCCAATCTGGTACATGATAGAAATCTCTTCCTAGGGGTCGGGACCATCATGTTCTTCCTATGGACCAACGATGGACGCCTTAGGTTCTCTCTTCGAAAACCTACTCCCACTCAATCTTTTGAAGTCAAGGTTTTATTTTAAAATTATGCATGAACAATTTTAATATGAGCGGCACTCCCTATCCTATATGACATGTTGTCAATATACATGGTAAATCATATTATAATGCAGACAAGCAAAGCTACAAGCAAAATAATAATAACCGTAATATTATGGTTCCACCCTAGAGAATAGAAAAAAAAAAGATTACAAGAGAATAATCGAGACATTTATCGATTCTTCATCCTTGAATCCTCAAGTTGTATCCTTCTTCATGCAATAACATTTTCAAGTCTTCAATCCCGTTATGAATAAAAAAAAAAAAAAACTTCATATTTCCGGTCATATCCAAATTTAATGTTTCTCAGAATCGTCTCAAAAATAAAATTAAAACTGCACTGGAAAAATTACACCTTTTTTGGACACTTGGCAGTTCTCGGTCGACAGGCCGATCTGGGTGATCGATCTGCCGATAGAGCACCCCAATTTCTGCCCCATTGTTGGCCTGTCGGACCACAAGTCTGGCTTGCCGATCTGTGACCATCGGCCTGCCGAACTGTGACATCTGACACGCCGACCGAGCAGGAAAAATTATTCCAGAAAATACAACTTTAATGTAATTTATCAATTTTATTTTCAACAATTCAAAAACATAAAATGAGAGACTCAGGAAATACTTGAGGGCGCTATCATTATTCTTCTACATCCGTCTTCTAGATTCGTCTTCTCTGAATAATTATTTAATTACAAAAAATTCTTACAAATTTAAAATTAAATAACAATTCCTAGACGGAGATGATAGTCTGTCATCTAAATATATGAAAAACCTAGATACATATTCTAACCTCTAAGTAACCATAACCAGTATTAATTAATTAATAAATAAATAAATAACAATTTAATCAATCATATTTAATTAATAAACATTCACCACATAATCCACGACAACATATATATTATATAGAAACCTAGAGTGCCATCTCTCTATAAAATTCAATTCAAGCATAGGAGAGATAGAGATCACAAAATTTATGCATATAACATGATCACAAACTCGTAAATTTATGTAAAAACCATGGCTTTGATATCAATTGTTGAAAACACGGTGCGCAGCGGAATTTTAAAAATTTTCATCAGAGTAATTTCTAAAACACAAGTTTGGCATGTTATATGTATAAATTAGACAGATCTTACTAACCTTTGTGTGAAGAACCTCCGCAGCCTGTGAAGAGAAGTAACGTTCCAGAAGAGCCTCAATCAACTGGTCTTCTTTGCTATTCTCTATCCACAATCGGAGTGAGTGTGGGCTCACACGTGCAGCTCTTCCACCGGTGACTCTCCTTCCAACCAAGAGAGAGAACCCAAAGCTAGTGTTCGTGATTTGTGAACAAAAGCTCTCAGAGAGTTTTTCAAATGCTCACTAGAAGAGTATCACTCTTAATCTCTTAATTGATCTGAGTAAATCATGAGACTCACTCCCTTTTTATAGCCATTGGTCCTGGGGTCAGTCCTTATCAGATTAGGTCTCAAAAACTCGAAACAGAATCAAGTTCAGATCAATATCTGATAAGATCAATGTGAAAACGCGTAATCTTATCTCCCGCTGATTGACAGGCCGAACAGGCCCATTCGGCAGGCCGACCACGTCATTCGGCAAGCCGAACTCCCGAGAAAAAATCTCCACGAATCTTTTATTTTCCACCCAAGATTCTAAAGGATAAAGTCTCAATTTTGATTCAAATAACCCAATAGAGAAGATATCTGATCAAAACAAACTTTATCAAGATAATCTCTAAGAAAATAAATCAATTCACAATAATTCTACAAGTTTATCTTGATCTAATTTATCCAAAATTAAATCAACCGATAAACAGACAAGAATTATCTGATCCAATAATTCAACAAGTTTATCTTAAATTAATTTTATTACAAAATTAATTCAACCAATAAACAGACATGAATTATTTGATTCTTATAAATTTTAAACCAATCCGATAAATCCGACATAAGTCACCAATTATTAGAAATGCATGCCGTGTCGTTACAGGATTTTGTGAGCTAGCAAATGGGACCAAAATGGACCTATAAAGTTCAAGCTTATGATAATTATGAAACCCAATATCCCAAATATACATTTTACAATTATCAACTCCAATGCTACTCCACTAAAAGCTTAGAGCTGCACTCTCGAACTTTATAGAATTACGAAGCTCGTGTAGCTAAGTTTCCATGATATATCAAAGTGTATCGTATCCCCATATGATATTCTATAATTGGCTTAAGGACAAGTTCTGTCTTACCTTTCCGATTATTTTTATCTCATGTTCCACTGTCTCACCATTAGAAAACTTACCATCCAAAGATAGTATACCATTCGGTTACACCTATGTATCTAAATGGTTGAGCGCTCCAGTTTTCCAATTACAGGACAACGCATATAAGAGAATATCATTACTCCTAAAGAGGATCTATGGATTTCATATCTATGAACAACAAGTCTACGCTATCAAGAGTCATGCCTCCAACGTACCGGCATGCATAACACTATTGAGATGTGGGAGTCAGCCATTGGCACATCAAAAGACACAAGTCAAGATAACGAGCCCACTATTTATCTCAGGATTAAGATACAATACAAGTGATTGTCTAAAGTGAATCGATTTGCCAAGACAGAATTATTAATCCAAATCAATTCACTTTATGTCCCGATCCAACACATTGTCACCTATGACAAAGCGCCAATGTTTCTATTCACGGAGTCCAACTCCGATGGTCAAGACAAACCATCTCCTAAAAGGGATATAGACAACATAACAATCTTTACATGAATAAAGCGCCCAACTTTATTCTCTCGATTGCAGATCATATGTTTTAGACCGTCACCTTAAGAATCGTGTCTTCCGCATAATCAGTCCATCATATGCCCAATTCTTAAGGTTTAGACTGACAGTCTCAGACTACTGTTTGCTTATCATACATTCAACAAATATGAACGTAAAGAGGACAAGATTTGGTATATATAAATGAATAAATTCTTTATTGATTAAAAATGTCTCCAAAAACATATTATATTTTTACTCCTTAGGGTATACATGTCTAACATCATGACCCATCGACTTGCCGAACTTAAGAGTTTGGCCTACTACTAGAGCTGACATAATCCTATCTCATGGATGGCCTGTCGAATTGGATGTTCGGCCTATCAATCTGCAACCATTGGCTTGCCAAATTTGAGGGTTCGACCTGCCGACCAAGCTGAACTCAAGTTTTTCAGAAAACTGTTTTTAAGCAGTTTTTCAATCTTATTTTCAACAATCCAAAAACTTGAAAATTTCAAAGACTCAGGAAAAACCATGGAATTGCTATCATTCTTTTTGCAGATCTGTCATTACTCCGAATGATCATTTAATTATAAATTTTTTTACAGATTTAAAATTAAATAATAATTCTTATACAGTGATGATAGATCGCGATCTAATTACATGAAAAATGTATATACACATTCTAACCTCTAAGGAACCATAACCAGCATAAATTAATTAATTAATTAAAACTTAAATAATAATTTAATCAACCATAATTAGTTAATAAACATTCACTATATAATTCCATGATAACATTTAAATATATAGAAGGCCTAGAGTGCCAACACTCTAAAAATTAAATTCAAGTTTAGGAGAGAATAAGATCACATAATCTATATGTATAACATGATCACAAATTCGTAAGTCTATGTAAAAAACCTGGCTCTGATGCTAGTTGTTGGAAAACAAGTACCCAACAGAATTTAAAAAAAAAAATAGAATCAGAGTAGTTTCTAAAAACACAAGTTTTACATGCTATATCCATAAATTAATCACATATCTTACTAACCTTTTGTATGCCGAAAAGCACCTGCAATTAGTGAAGAGAAGGACGTTCCAAAAGAGCCTCAATCAACTAGTCTTCTTCACTATTCTCTATCCACGATCAAAGTGTGAGTGGGCACATGTTGTACAGCTCTTCCTCCGGTGAGTCTCCTTCCAACCAATTGAGAAGACCTAGAGCTAAGGTTCTTGATTGTGAACAATAGCCCTGATGAAGTTTCAAAGTTTCTCACAATACAGTACTCACTCTAAACTTCTCAACTGATCTAAATAACCGAGAAAACTCACCCCCTATTTATAGAGGTCGGACCTAGGGTTAATCATTATCAAGTAAGGCCACAAAAATTCAAATTTGTATCAAGGTCGGACCTAGGGTTAATCATTATCAAGTAAGGCCACAAAAATTCAAATTTGTATCAACTTTTTATGAAAATCGCATCTAAAATGCACAATTAGATAATCATTAAATTGACAGTCTGAACTTATCCATCTGCCTGCCAAACTTATATCATCGGTAGGCCAAACCTACGATAATATGATCCTCAAGAATCTTTTATTTTCCACCCAAGATTCTTGGGATAGAGCCTAAGTTTTAATTTAAATAACCCAATAGAGAAATTATTTGATCAAAACAGCTATATGTGGATAATCTCACAGAAAATAAAATATTTTCTATAATTCCACATGTTTATCTTGAATTAATTCACAAAATTAATTCAACCGATAAGCAGACATTAATTATCTGATCATACCAAATTTCAACCAATCTAATAATTTAACATAAGTCATTAATTTATTAGAAAAGCACGTTATTTTATTACATGATTAATTATGAGCTAGCAAAGATGGACCCGATGGACCTATATAGTTTAATCTTCGATAATTATAAAATACAATATCTTAGATATGTATTTTATAACTATCAATTCTAATGCTACTCCACTATAAGCTTAGAGCTGTACTCTCAAATTATAAAAAATTACGAAGCTTGAAATAAGCTAAGTGTCCACGACATATCATAATGTATCATATCCCCATAGGATATTCATAATCGGCTTAAAGATAAATTTCGTCTTACTTTCCTGATTATTTTTATCTTATGTTTTATTATCTCACTATTGGAAAACTTATTATCCAAAGACCATATACCATTCGATTAGACCTATATATCCAAATGGTTAAGTGCTCTAGTCTTTCAACTACAAGATAACGCATATAAGATAATATCATTAACTCTACAAAAATAACTATAGATTTCATATCTATGAATAACAGGTCAACGGTATCAAAAGTCATGTCTCTAGCGTATCAGTATGCGTCCTATCATAAAGTCAGAATGTCACCCTCTAGTACATCAAAAGACATAAGTCAAGATAACGAGCACATTAGTCATTTCAAAATTAAGACACAACATGTAGATTGTCTAAAGTGAATTGATTTGCATAGACGAAATTATTAATCCAAATCAATTCAACTTTATGTCTCAATCCAATACATCATTATCTATGACAATGTATCAATGTTTCTACTCGCGAGTCTCAATCTGATGGCCAAGACAAGCCATGTCCTATTAGAGATGTAGACAGCATAACAATCTTAGTACGAATAAAGTGCCCAACTTTATTCCCTCGATTGCTGATCTTATGATTTAGACCATCATCTTTAGAATTATGTCTTCTGTATAATCTGTCCATCATATGCATGATTCTTAAAGGTCTAGACCTACAGTTTTAGACTTTTGTTTGCTTATCATACATTAACAGATATGAACGTAAAGAGGACAACATTTGGTATATGAACAATAAATAAACTCTTTATTGATAAAATATCTCCAAAAACATATTACAACATTTTATTCCTTAAGGGCACCATGTCTAACACAGAGAATAAGGAAGACCCTTGGCCAGCATGGTAACCAGTGTAGAGAACCATAAGGAATTTGCCGACCCATCAATAGGGATGTTGATGGAATCTGCCAATCCGTTCAATCCATTTAATTTAATATGATCCAATCCAACGGATCATATTGCATTATGAAAAATATGAATTAGTTTTGGATTGAAATTTTTCCAACCCGATATATACAGATTGGATTATGGATTGAGTATCTCATAATCAGTATAATCTATCAATATAAACTATACATATTATACAAATTAAATATACAAAATTTTAATTAGTATTTAATCTATTCTTTAAAGAAAAAATAAGCTTAACATAGTTACAAAGACCAACAATGTTTACTCATGTCCAATGTTTATTTAAATTTATTAAATGTAATGTTTTATAATGTTGCAATTTGGGAAAATTTGAAAAAAAAGGGCGAAAAGAAAAATTGAATTGGGGAAATGACCTCTTTTTTTTTTGGCACCCAAAAACTAGCTTTTTGGACACGAAAACTGCTCCAAATTTTTTTTAGAAAGATAAGGAAAAAAACTATAGCAAGGAAAGGGACCTCAACAGGATGAAAAAAAAATTGAGCAGTTTTCCTGCCCAAAAGGCCTCTTTTTTTTGTACAAAAAATTCTAGACATGAAAACTACTATAGTTTTTTTCAGAAAGATAAAGGAAAAAACTATAGCAAAGATAGGAACCTCTACATGATGAAAAAAAAAAAAACTAGAGCAATTTTTCTGCCCAAAATGCTCTTTTTTTTTTGCTGCAAAAAAAAAAACAAAAAAAAGAGGTCATTTGTCCAAAAAAGCTTTTTCTTAAAGTCATTTTTAAAAATCTCCCCTGCAATTTAGTTTATTTGTCAAAGACTTGAATTCTATTGGGTTGTAATATGTTAAATTTTATCAAATTATGTTATGTTATGCTGTGTTAATTTTATATCTAGTTTTTTTAATAAATTTAAAGGATCAATTGGTGAATCCGCGTAATTTAATCCGTAAAATTTGTAGTTTTCAAATTGGACTAAATTGGAGTAGGGTGTTCATTGTTTTGTTTTGGATTATGATTTTCTCAATCTGATTTATACGGATTAGATTATGGATTGACCCATAATCTATGTAATCCGATCCATAAACACTCTTACCCATCGGGAGCCAAGCGCCCATGTCGCTGCCTTACCAGACATTTGCCTTGCCTTGCATGTCAAAGGCTGAAACACCTCACCACCTTTACAAGTCCAGCATGATGGAAGTTCACAAACTAGACATCGCAAACCCATTGTCAACTCACCATAACCCACCATCACTTTACCCCTTCAGCATTTGAGCCACACCCCAAGATCATCCACCAACTACAGTCCCACCAGAGCCATTGGAGTCATGTGTCGCCCACTCTTCCAAGCCATAGATCCGGCAGCCAACTAAAGGTGAGCGCTCAACGGAGACCAAAAACCCTAACATAACAAATATAGAGAGAATAAAATGCAATAGATTTTTTTAATGTAACACTTTAATAACACTTGTGACAAATTTGATAAGCAACTTATTGATAAGATTTTTGTTTACATTAAATGTAAGATGATGCATTTATATAGGACTCGCCTCTTTATTAAATAGAAAAGCAAGGCAAAAAAAAAAGAAGAAGAAAAGCTGATAACGAACCAAGTACAGCAAAAAGCAAGAAATTCATATTTGTAAAAAAGAAGGAAAGAAGAAATCAGATGTTTGAAAAATAAATAAATGAATAAAATACAATTATCTAACTTTTAAGTACTTCTCGAACCAAATGTTTTTTTGTTGTTTCAAAGTGTTTAGTTGTGGCAAGAGAAATAAAAAGCCTGTCTCTGTCTTGGTTGAGCACGAGGCAGAATTAAAAGGCTGTTTGGTTGAATAGTGGGAACCATAGTTTCCACCACAAACTCATTTATGAACAATGTAAAGTTTTTATATGCTATAGTAACAAAAAAATTACTACAGTGTAAAGTTCTTACATGCTACAATAAGAGTGGTTTTAACCAATGGTTTTCATCATTTTTTCAAACACTTTATAAAAAACAATTCTATTTAATTTTATAAAATTATATTAGATTACTAAAAAAATTAAAATTTAATTTAAAAAGTATATTATATATTATGCTAGGACTTATGATTTTATGGGTAGTAGGGTAAGATATTTATTAACAGAATATAAACTAGCCGAGCCAAGCTGCAATGATCAAAGACCCATCCAATAAGAGTAATCCACGTCAGCACCTGTCAGACCACGAAAGTCCAAAACGCTGAAATCGCTATTTTTTTAAAATGCAACAAGCGAAAAAGCCTCGTCTCCGCACTCTCCACGTGTCGATATCCCATTCGTTTTCTTACTTTGCCTTCTTTTTATATTATATTATAATATATTTTTTAAAAATTGTTTTTATTCTTTCCTCACTTTTTAAACCCTCGTCGGAACAGATACTCCGAATATCTTCCATATCATCGGAGCGTCTTCTAGTCCCGTCAGTGCGTAGAGAGAGAAAAACTGCGACTTCTAGAGAGAGAGAGTCTCTTGGACTGTTTGGGGTTTCCATTTTCAATTCTTTTTTCTATTTATATAAATATTTTCAAAGGAGAACTGCACAATTTTTCTCAGAAAATAAGAAGTCCGAGCTTTGAGGTTGAAGATTGTGATTCTAGCTTTTATTCTCTGTTCAAGGAAAAATTTTCTCGGGAAAATAATTTTTTTTGTTTCTCTTTTTGCGTCGACTGTAAGTTGCTTTCTTTTTGTGTTTGTATCTAGATATCTTGTTTTCTTTGCCCGGAGGAACATTCTTCTTTTCATAAACTGCACGGAAAACGAATCTTCGAGCTCAAGCAAAGTTGTTTCTCATCAAGTGTCAAACTTTAAACGGTCGATTTTCTCGGGGAAATAGGTTTGTTTTGTGTGTAGAAAGTCGTGGAATTGTCGCGAACTATCTGAATGGTTAATTTGGACGAGAAAGTCTCAGTGTTGAGAGGAAGGATTGGATACTTGTTCTTTAGTGGTTTGAAGAAGTTATGTTAATTGAAGCAACTTTTTTTGTGAAAGTTGACCGGCAATCGGATTGGAAAATATGACAAATTTGTGATTACTGGGGAGAGACGGGGCTCATATGGGGAAATTGGGCATAATTTGAGGAGTTGCAACGATGAGTTGCAGCGAGAGGAACAGAGGAGGAGGAGGAGAAGAAGTAGAGAAAAGAAATGAGCAACCGGTTTTGCCTAGGTCTGTGGAGCTGGACCCGAATTCGGTGTCGCGGAATGGATCGATCACCGCCCCACTGTTGACGATCGACGAGAACTTGCTGGTTGACCCAAGATTACTGTTTATTGGGTCGAAAATCGGCGAAGGAGCGCATGGAAAAGTCTATCAAGGAAGGTCAGTGTCAACTCCCAATCTGAGGGCGTGTGCTATTGCTGTTCTTTCTTGAAACCCACGGCCGCAATTGTTGAAACTATAGTGAACAAGTTATTTAAATATATTCTTTGTTGGATAATAGTATTTATGTAAGTCTGGACTTTGTTAGATTGGTCTACTGTCTGAGGTTCGGTCATGTAGGGATGGTTTTTGGAGGATTTACATACTGATTTTTCGGGAATTCATCAACGCCACTTTATTTTGTAACAAAAGAAGAAAATGGCTCAAATCTTACAAGTCACTTGTCTAAGTTACGGTTGACGTACCTCTTGAGACGAAGACTCTGTATGTAATGAGCACATTGAGTAGAGTCCGGTTTCCGAAATGATATAATTTGATCAATTTAAGATAAGATGTGATTTTCATTTTAATAACAAGTACATTTATAAATTTTCCATGAATAAGCTCGTTTCTAGAGTTGTCCTTTTTCCGAAGTAATTAGAGTTACTTTTTTCATGGTTTTAAAGAAGGAAAAGGAAAAGAACAACATGTTAGGGGTTGAATTGTTTTACAGTGGCTCATCTTTTTATCTGGGGTTCAATCTATATTGATTTTGCAGGTATGGTGATCGAATTGTTGCTGTCAAAGTTCTCCATCGTGGAAGCACTTCTGAAGAAAGAGCTTCACTGGAGAATCGATTTGCCCGTGAAGTTAACATGATGTCTCGAGTTAAACACGATAACCTGGTCAAGGTCCGTTTAAGTGTGTACATTTTTGAAAGTTCTTTCCCTGCATAAATGGAAGTTAATAGTTTTTCCCAGTGAAACTACCTGGGTTAACTGTTAAAGTGCTTTTTCTTTCATGGTTACATTTAGCTTTTTTTTTCTTTTTTTTTTTTTCTCTCCAAATGATGTTCAATCTTATTAATTACGCTGCATTCATACACTTCTTTTTCCTTCACAGTTTATTGGAGCTTGCAAAGATCCTTTAATGGTGATTGTAACTGAACTATTGCCTGGAATGTCACTCCGGAAATATTTAGTCGGCATTCGTCCTGGAAAATTAGACCTTCCTGTGGCGATAAAGTTTGCTATCGACATTGCTCGTGCAATGGAATGTCTACACGCTAATGGGATCATACATAGAGATCTGAAACCTGGTATCGTATGCCTAGTTTAAGCGATATTTGACACCTGAGTTTGTTGTTGCTCGATGATGGAAAAATATAATAAATTGTTTGTTAGTTTTTATCATGTTTGTAAGTTGGTTCTTCTAAATCCCATCACTCTTGTTGCCGAATATTTTAGCCGTATTTCCTCTTTAATCTCTTTGGAAGTATAAAACTTGTCAAACTTACACCGAGGCTGAAGTTAGTTGGAACAGTGCTAGAACGAAAGCTGCTGTTACTGCTATATCTTGGTTTATCTAGTAATACCAAGAACGATATTTGTTGCATAGAATTCTTGATCAGATCTGCTGGATTGTAGACTTTGTTCGGAAAGGTGCTTTCCCTTGATCAGTTGATGCTATAAACACGTCTTCATATGCCAAGCATGAATTCCTGGGTCTTAAAGTGGTCCATCTCTTTTTTGCTCAAGTTTGGATCTGTTAGTAACTTGTGTTGTACGTGCAGTTGGTCTTCTCAGATCATGTATAGCTTGTTACACGCAAAGAATGCTTTTTTATTTAATTTTCCAGTAATAAATACAAAAGTGGGATTTGATGATGCAGATAATTTATTGCTTACGGCAAATCAGAAGTCTGTGAAGCTTGCAGATTTTGGCCTTGCAAGAGAAGAAACCGTGACTGAGATGATGACTGCAGAAACTGGGACCTACCGTTGGATGGCTCCTGAGGTTTGTCTGTTGTGGCTAATGTCATTTGATTGTTTAAAGAAGTTCTGTTGTTTTGGTTGAAATAGATGAATCAATGACAATGCTTTTAATATCTATTACTTATTTTTTTTATTTTCTTATTTGGCGCTTGAACTAACTGGAAAGAGATTATATTGTTGCCAAGTAAGACAAGCTGAATGTTAACAGGGCTTATTAGTTCTCTTCAGGGCTACCTTGTAATATTTACCGTTCACTGACATATTTCAAATTAAATGTTTTTTTTGAAATACTTGTAAATTTTGCATGGTTTCAGAGATGTCATGTTTTTTACTGTTGACACTAATTATGCAAAGTAAACTTCTCTTCTATTATTAGCTTTTACTATGCCTACTTTCAAAAATGAGAAATTTAACTTTGTTGTCGTTAGGTTTTTTTGGTTGGTGACATTTTAACGAACAAAAACATTTATGTAAATATAGTCTTACATATGTGTGGATTCAGGTGGATGCATGAGAGTAGTTGTTTCTTTAACCTTTACTTCAGTTTTGTTGTTTGAATGACAGGCACTATCAGATTGAGTTTGATGGTTTTCTTTGGTTGATAAGCAGAATTGAGTGCAACGTACAATAGTTTAAATATTTTGTACATCTCAAGGAAATATATAGATAAGAATCTTTGTTCTTGAACCATAAGTTCTTAGATCGTTTTGCTGCAACATATTGAGTTGTGGACTTGGCGTCAATCACACAATCCTAATGCTGAACCATCAAGTCATGTTGCTGTGCTTACGGTCTAACACTGCTTTGGCTGCAAAATTTTGAATTCTGTTCCACTAAATATTTTCTGCGCTTTTGCAGTTGTATAGCACTGTGACATTGCGTCAGGGAGAGAAGAAGCACTACAACAACAAAGTTGATGTATACAGCTTTGGAATTGTCTTATGGGAATTGTTAACCAACCGCATGCCATTTGATGGCATGTCCAATTTGCAGGCTGCGTATGCGGCTGCTTTTAAGGTGCAGAGCTATATCTGTTTCCCCTATTAATGCATATACTCGTTTTAACGTCCACGTTTCCTTTAATTTGCATATGCAATTGGTAGTTATGATAAGTTTCTTTTTCTGTTGGTTGGGATTAAGCGGCCGTAATTGGGCTGTAATTGGTAACTGGTGTAGCTAAATTTAGATGATAAGTTGGAAGTAAAAAGATTAAATATATGATGTGCAAACTGTTATCGAGAAAAAGTACCCTGCTTTTTAGGTTTCTACTTCATGCTTTACCTGATTGATAAACTGTAGTCCAATAATAATGCAGCAAGAGCGGCCTCGTCTGCCTGAGGACATATCCCCTGATCTTGCTTTCATCATACAATCATGCTGGGTTGAAGACCCCAACCTGAGGCCCAGCTTCAGCCAGATCGTGCGCATGCTCAATTCATTTCTCTTCACCTTGTCACCAGCACCAGCCTTGCAGGACTCTGACACTAACGATGCAGCTACTAGTAATGAAAATGATCCAATAAATGACTTATCTGCTCGCGCAAGAGGAAAGTTTGCTTTTATTCGGCAATTGTTTACTGCAAGGAAGGCCAAGAACACACCATGAGCAGGTCTAGTTTGAAGATATTCTTGGGTTCCAAACTCAATGAACTTAGGCATGCGATGCAAAATGTTTTGAAACAAGTTTGTGATTACTCAGCCTAAATGATGAATGATCTGCAGAGTGTGACAAATGGCAATCAGGAAGCAATGTTGATTGGAAAAGAATAAAAGGATAAGTCGAACTTTTTACATAGTCTAGTTGACCTTATTGTAAAGAAGATACATGGTTTTGAACATATTTCTGTTCATATCAATGTTACCTTCTTTAGATATATACATACAGCACTTTTTTCCCCTTCTTCATTTTAAGTGCCTGGGTCATGCATTTTTTTTTTCTCCTTACCAAGTTGGTCATCGGTCTTTGAGTAGACATCAAGCATAAATGTAAACCTGAAATGTTACAATAGCATTTGTTCATGGTCACCGGTTTTGAAATGTGCATTGAAGCTACAATATTAACTGGTAATGTTGGTGTAGACTATCTCTTCACAGTTGTGCATGTGCGTAATTCTCGGAATACATATGAATGGTTACTGATCTTTGAGTGTGCAGGAAGAAATATTTAACCGAAAAAACTTGACTCCTGATGTTTTCTGAGATGAAGTTTACTACCTTTATAAAAAGTAAATGATCAATAACAAATCCGAGAACAAAAAATTGAGTGCACGAGCTTTTGCATCGATCGTGTGAACCGAGCTCCATGCTGAGACTTAACACCAACATGATGCTGCGTGGCTTCTTGATAGACAAGTGGATGGAGTTTTCCAACTGATTGTGTTGGTTAGAATTGTCAAAAAAAAAGCACCCTCAGCTTCTTGTTTTTAGTAGGCATGTTGAAACTTGGAACTTTAATTTCAGCAGTTGGAACTCCAAATTTAGAATTCCATTGCAACAGTAGGTTAATTGATAAAGATGTTTAATGGATGATTTAGGCCTCTAGCATTTCACATGGCCTTTGATATGGTAGAGATCGCCAATTGAAGAAGAAGAAGAAGAAGAAGAAGCTAAACTCAAGGCCAGATGGTTCGTGATCATAATTAATTAAAACTCATTGGAGATCACCTCAATTTCTCTTGGTTACTATTGGGGTTGCATTGATGGTGGAAGCATAACAGGTGCTTAGGAGGAGAAGGTGCACTTAGAGAGAGAGAGAGGATGTGTGGCGTTGATGGTGGCAGTGAGAAAGGGTTAACTCCCAACACCTTCCATCTCCTCAATGACTATTTGATTACCATTTTTTTTTTTTTTTGACTCCCAAACCCGCTCTTATCCTTCTCCCTCCTCCAACTAGAGATAGCAACAGGGAGGGTGTTTTAGAAATGTGAGTAAATAGTTAAAAAAGAGAGAGTAAGTGTTTAAAAATTGAACATTAGGGGTCGTCTACTAAAAGGGTAGCAATTAGTAGAAGTTGTTGAAGAAAAATATGTAGTAGAAGCTCCTCAATAGTCGTATAGCAAGAGAACATTGTCAAAAAAGACTCCCACCAATTAAAAAAAAAGTGTCAAGACTCTTCTAATACCTAGAAGCCATGCAAACAGCCAAAAACAGGTATCAAATCTTTCCCAACACTTAAACAATCATATAATAATGATAGGACAGTCATAGACAAGTATTCTACTATTTGAGCAACCAAGCAATAACACTAAGACAATCATATGCAAATTTCCTAACACTTGGACAATAGAAAAAGCAGGCGGCAAAAACCATTTTCTGCCCACTAGGTTCACGAAAACCTCCTAAAAATACAAGGGTTGGTTTTTGAAAGTCTATATGAGAAGCGGTCTATAAATAGCAACTCATTTAGCCATTTTAGGGGAAATTACTTAGCCAGAAAGCAAAACACTCAAGCCACATCCTTATCTCAATCTTAGCACACTTGGTTCTTTCATCCCTTCTCCGAACTTCCGAAACTCTCTAACCTTCCAAGTCCTAATTCCTCATATCATTCTAATCCTCTCTCTCTTTCAAAACAACCAAAGAGAATCGAGAACTTACTCTAATAGTATTGAGCTACAACCCCGAATTTTCTATTATGTTTGTGGTGGCATATATGCACATAGAAAAATACTTCAGTAAAGTTTTTCACAATCTAATGTCTTAGTGTTTCATCTATTTTTCGTTTCTTTACTTTATTCCAATAATTTACATTTTATGCAATTACTTTTATGTCATTTAAATTATTGTTATTTTACCAGTATTATGAAAATGTCTATGGTTTATTTTTCATTTATTTCATTTTAGTTGATTAATCCAGTTTTTACCAAGCCTTATTATTTATTTTTTATTAATACGGCTGCTTAGTTTCTTTCCTAAATTCCATTTATCTGGTCCTGTTGTTTACTTTCTAGTTTTCAAGATAGTCATTAATATCTCTGTGCACCTCTATTGATATTATATATGATATCTTTAATATTCTATGTTAATCATTTTATTAATATCTAAGAAAGCATAGTTCAAAAATTACCACAATGGTGGTTTTTGTCACACCCCCTATTTGACTATTTACACCTTTTTTGAAAAATAAATTTTCATACTGTAGAAAAACCCTTCAATAACATGACAAAAAAGAACAACTATAATTGACCTAAGTATATAATGAAATTCTTTTTTAATAAATAAAAACTAATGATACATCTTTTTTCTTTCCATTGTCTCTAAATAAGCAAGCTCCTATGCATAAATCCTTTTGTTATACAATAATTGTCTCCTCCGAACTCCTTTATTATATACATGTGAGGTATTTGTGTTTATTTACTTGATAATTATATTTAGAGATATGATACACTAAGTTCTATATATGTTTATAAAATATGCATGAGATTTATGATTTTTGTTGTTATCGATTTTATGTTTATGTTAATTATTATATTGATATTTATTTCAACTATAATGGCTATGATACCTTTAGAGATTTGGTTGTATTATTTTCTATCGGGTGCAATTTGCTAGAAGGGCGGCCTGTCATCACCATAATTTCTCTACTAGTTGTTTATTCCTTTCGTAGAATTATTTGTAAGCCTAAATGGTATAGGATTTTTCTATGTAATTCTTTTCGAAGATGAGGCACTTGAAAGTTGAACATCATTAAGAAAAACCCAATATGTTTGATTTTGATAATTCTAGAATTTTGGCAGTTTTGTGGTTTTATTTAATTCCTTGTTTTAACAGGAATTGAATTAAGGTTTTAAGAAAAACCTAGCTTCAGCATATAGCCTCAACAACCAGTTGGGCTAGCGGCAGGTCCGTGCCATTTCAGGGTTCCTTTGGAATGTGGGTGTAGATTGGCGCGATTCCAAACTGATAATTTTAAACTTATGTAGTTTGAGCGGTGGTTTTGAAATAGCGTTTGAAATGCAAAAATCTAAAATTAGTGAACTGTTGTTTGAATAGTATAGGAGTTATGAAAAAACCAAAAATATAGGACCTGTTTGATAGTATTTTTATTTTAGTTTTGGTTTTTTAAAAAATTTGAAAATGAAAATGTTTTGAGAAATATGTCTAGGACTCTTTTAAAAATTGTGTTCAAGTTATATACAGTGGTATGTCTTTAAACACATATTGTTTAATAAAAAAATTATTAATGTACAAAAAACACAAATTTAATTTTTAAAAAACTAATTGTTGATGTATTAAATATATTTTTTTATTATTATCAATCCAACGAAGAGCCAAGGCTCTTCCTCTTCCTTTGTTCTGGTGAGAATAGACGCCAGTGATGGCTCTCTCACACTAGCTACAGCGATGACGACGACAGCCTTCTTGTAGAGATTGATAGCCCATGCAGTGGGAAGATCGACAGCCTACAAGGGTGTGGAGCTTGGAGACAACAGCCCTCTTGTGAGATGACTTCCTGGGCTGGTCTTTGATGGCGTGGGCGCTCGATGGTGTGGGCTTTGACAACGTGGGCGCTCGACGGTTGAAGTGGGCTTTAACAGCTTGGGTGCTCAACGAGGATCTCCAGAGAAATGAGGGAGGGCGAGATCAGTCAGTCAGTGGGCCATGGATTACAACTGCTGTGTTGGGTGGCATTGAGACCTGCCAGCGGGTGGAGGGTGGCCACTGGTGTTTATGCTGTCGACTGGGTTTGCTGGGTGCTAGGACAATGATGGTTCATGTGCGACAACTAGTCATGGGTTCGAGAGAAATATTGAGGGAAGGAGTGAAAGGGTGAAGAGAAAAAAAAAAAACTGAATACACCTTTTTTTTGTTTTTAAAACTTAAGGAAATTTTGAATGTTTTGGAAAAAAATTTCCTTTTTATTTTCTAACAAATTTTAACCAAACAAGTTTTTTAAACCCATTTTTATTTTTTGTGCTTTTGAAAATGGGAAAAAGCATCTTAAAAACAAAACCAATTGAGCCTATGGTTATAGGTTTGGATGATTCAAACATTTCAAATCATGAAAATTTAAGTTCTCAAAACTTGAGGTTTTACTAATTTTGTACCGTCCTCATCACTTTAAACCTTTGCTTTATTTTACAA
The DNA here is from genome assembly GCA_025403435.1 of Artocarpus heterophyllus. NCBI lineage: Eukaryota > Viridiplantae > Streptophyta > Magnoliopsida > Rosales > Moraceae > Artocarpus > Artocarpus heterophyllus. The sequence continues at coordinate 19,899,660 of CM046343.1, forward strand.
GAGAATGAGGAAAATAATGAGTTTTTAAAAATTTTGAAATAGATAGCAGGTTTTGAAAATATTTGTAGTAAATAATAGATTTATGATGTAAATAGTTTATGTACTGTGTAAAAAAAAAGAATTATTTATATTGTAAACGATGGAGTAAATAAATTATTTGCATCTTAATATATTATAAGAATTATTCACTTGTAAATAAAGGGGTAAATAGATTATGCACACCGTAATCTGTTGTTTATTACAAATATTTTCAAAACATTATATTTACTACAATTGGTTCTAAAAAATGATATTTATTATAAATATTTTCTACTATAAATTCTGGTGTTCTTTGTTATTTTATGCACTTTTATTCTTGCTATTTCGTGAGTGTTGTAATTGAGGTGAGAGATTTTTTTAGGGTTTATTATTGGCAAATTTCCATCGTCAACATTAATTTCTAACTAAATTTTAAAATTTTAGTTCAACCTCTTAAAACTCTTTACTTAAGTCCCCTAAACTCCTTACACTGGCTCAGTCATGAGGTTCGTCATTCATCACACCAATCGTTGGGTTTCTTCGTGGCATCGGAGACGCTTTCGAGTTCGATTTTGAGTGCATCGTTGCTGAAGGAGGAGGCATGGTGGAAGCTTCTTGTGGCGAAGGAGAAAGAGAGAGGAGTTGTTGTTGGTTGGGAGAGATACGTAGAATCGAAGGAGGGAAAAGAAGTGGCAGTGTCGATGGTGGTAGAGGTGGAGGTTGTCTAACCACATAATCGTTGTTGTCGTTGCCGTTGTAGCACTGTAGTTGTCTGAGAGAGAGGGGAGGGAGGAAAGAGAAGAGTTTTTCACTTTGGGGTTACGGTTAGGGTTAAGGGAAATGAGATTGATGAATTTGAGATAAAATTAAAAATCCACATGTGTAAAACTTTTAAAAAATTTAAATAATGCTATCAATTAACATGTTAATTAATTATGTTATCTAGTTTTATTTAGTTTTGAAAATCTATTATTCAATATAATTTCTCCTGTTAATTCAATGGTTTAAGCTCAAACTCAAAAGTTGTTGCGTTCAACTGAAATTTTTGGTCCAAATCTCATAAATCATCCAACCAAACACACCCATCTAGGGTCTGTTTTGAATGTGGGTGCAAATTGGTGCGATTTTCAGATTGATGATTTTGAACTTATGTGGTTTAAACTGTGATTTTGAATCGATGTTTAGAACGTAAAGGTCTAGACATACAATAAAATATCAAATTAAAGAATTGGTATTTGAATAGTATGGGAGTAGTGAGAAAACTAGGAATGTAGTTATGGGTTTGGATGATTCAAACATTTTAAACGATGAAAATTTAAGGGGAGGGGGTGTAAAGTTTCCAAAACAGTAGGTTTTCTAGTATTGCACCATCCTCATCACTTTATACATTTGATTTATTTTATGGAAGAATAAGAAAAATAACAGATTTTTAAAACTTTTTTTTAATTAAATAGCATGTTCTAAGAATATTTGTAGTAAATAGTAGATTTAAGATACAAATAGTTTATTTACTATATAAAAAAGAATTATCTACAGTATAAACAATGGAGTAAATAAATTATAGAAGGTAGAGTAAAATAGAATATTTAGGTTAAAACTTGATAAATAATATCATATAGTTTCAAAATATGTAGCAAATAGTATATTATGAGAAATTAAATAATGTCTCATGAGAAATTAAGAACAAAAATATCAAAATACCCTTACCTCTTTTTCCTCTGTATCTTGCATCCTCCCCCCTCGTGTCTACGGTCGGGAAATTTAGTATTACTCTGGTAATATTGTATTACCATATAAATGTAAAAATTTACCGATGACTTTGTTGATACAACTAGTGATCGAAAAATACAATATTAATATGATAATATTATATTACCGTGTAAATACAAAAAATTCATTGGCGACTTTGCCGGATTGCTAGATTTAGTCAAACTGTTGGTGGCGGGAAGTACAGTATCACCAGAGTTATACTGTATTACTATTTAAATATAAAAATTTACTAGTGAAGGTCGGTCAGAAAATAAAGCATTACTCTGGTAATATTGTATCACTGTGTGAATCGAAAAATTCACCGACAACTTGCCAACGCTCAAGAAATATATTATTACTCTGATAATATTGTATTACCATATAAATACAACAAATTTACTAGTGATTTTACCAGACTACTAGTGGTTAAAAATAAAAACATTACACTGGTAGTATTAAATTATCCTATAAATATAAAAATTTACCGAGTTGTAGGTGGCTAAAAAATATAATATTTTATTGTTAATACTGTATTGCCAAATCTGGGGAAAAAAAACGGGACGTTTAGACAAATGGCTTAAAGAAAAAGCAGTTTTTGACGAATAGACCCAAAATTCTCATAATTTGGTAAATGGTCCAAAAGGCCATGTCACGAAAACACCTCCAAAAAATGGGGCACCACCTCAGCAACAGGGGGCAACAGCGGGCAGGCAACAGAGTTGAGAAAAAAAAAAAAAAACCCAAATCATCCCGTTTGTTTTGTAAGCGTGTTTGCCTTAGCCCCCTTTCATCAAAATCATCATTCGTTTCCCCTCATCCCATCCACCGTTCCTTTCTTTCCCTTCAACTTTTCCCCCAGCGATCCGAAAGCAAAGAAAGGCAACAACCAACAGGTGATTCCCCCAAATTAGTCCCTCTTCTCCAGCCTTCCCAAGGTCAAACGAACTTCTTCTTCTCTTCTTCAGTTGAGCAGGTCAAGCTCCATCTTCTTCTCCGTCTTCTTTAGTTCCCCAGGAAAATTTGGTGAAGGCACTCAGTCCCATTGATCGCAGGTGGTCTCCATTGATAAAAGCAGCAGGTATTTCATATAGGAGAATATATTTCTTCAATCCCAAATTTTTTTTTCTTTTTATTGCTACACTCAACACCAGTGAAGAAATGGGAATTCTGAATTTTTTTCTTGTCTCACGCACAAATAAAACTCTAGTGAATCAAAAGTATGTGTTGGATTTTATCACTGTTTTTTTTTTTTGACATCAAAGGAGTAGTAACGAAAGCAGAAAGGGAAAATTAAACCTCCCTGGAAAGAAATGTTCTGCTATTACGACTGTAAAGAGTATAATGGACTATGCAATGATAATTAGCTTATTGGAAGTATGGAGAATTCAAGCATGAGAATCACCATGTGAAGAATGTTGCACGTTTATTATTATGCTTTATTTTCTTTTATTTTTGCATAAGTTATTGGGTATTGATAATGGGAACAAAAAAGTGCTGCGTATATATATATATATATATATATATATATATATTACTTAATATGTGTGTGTTCATGCTTGTAATCTCTGTTTAATTATGCCATGTCTATGGCTTAGTCTTAGTTGTAATTTTTATGCTTATGCTTGAGTGGTTGATTTGATGAATGTGTTATGGACAAAGGTCATAGCAGAACTTATTGCCCCACTTACTAATGGGCAGTTTGAGTGAAAAGGAATTAGTTGTTTTTGCTCAATCATGAGTAAGAGGGCTTTTCTTTTGTCCTCAATTCATTCATATATACTAGTGCTAATATTATTGGGATATGAGCATATTAGAATTCTATACAAAATGTGTGCAAGTAATGTTTGGATGTATATCTATCATTTCTCACCATGTTTTTTTAACAGCGCAATTCAAACCATGTATTTTTAGTTGAAACCAAACTATATTTAGGAACACTTAATTTTGCTTTGTTCTTGATTATATAACACAGGGTCCCACCACATGTGATAAGGGCTATATTTTAAATGCATTAATTGTTTTTAGACACTGTCGAAATCCAAGTCATATAACCATTTATTGAAGGAAACTTTAGTGGTACAAAAAAGAAAAGGGCTAAAGAGTATTGGCCATGATTCATGGTTAGAATGGAGTGATAGTGGGAAAAAAACTAGAATCTATTCATGGTAGACAGTATGAGAATTTAAAGTTTTTTTTTTTTTTTTGCTTGAACCGAGAATCTATTCATGCAGTTTTTCCCCTAAGTAGGGCTATCCAACACCAAATAACAACCACAAATTTAGCTATATCTATGTAATTGCTAATAACATTAGTTGTTATTCTTGCAATGGTGCTTTGTTTTGTTTGGGTTGGAATTGTTAATAGCATCTTTTGATTAAACTAGCATTGAAGATTTGCCTAAAAGTCATTGTTTAATAATTTTTTTGGGTTTTGCAGTTCAGTAACTAAATGGCACCGTTACCAATTTATTTTGACATTGGAATGAGCTGGAAACTTGTTGGGTGTGGTGTGAGGCGCAAAGTGAAATGAGAGGAATTATGTTAGAAGATGAGAGTCCTAATTTGAGTGTGTTAATTAACAAGATTTGTACAAAAGCTGCAATTGAGCGTGGAAATAAGTCATTGAAGATAACTTACGTGCTGCCAAAACAGTCTGATAAGATGAAGCCGATTAGAATTTCTGATGATGAGGACCTGTTAGTTTTTATGGGGTTACTTAAGTTAGGTGGTAGCGCAGTACCTCTGCATGTTCAGGTAGAAGAAGAAGAAGAAGATATGAATTCAGTTGAAAGGGATATTGTACTTCGAGAGGAGATTGCCTCAACTCCTAGTAATGAAGAAGAAATTCAGAGAAATCCGGCAAATGATGAATTTTTTGTTGATGCTGCATTAGATGATAATGCCTTAGTTCCTATTGACATGGGTCCATTGCCTCCTCCACAGCCACTCATAATTTTAAATGAAAGAGAAGTCGGATCATCCTCAGCTTTGAATAGTTTTACATTCAATGATGGGTCTAATTTACAAGTTGGTGACCACTTTAGAAGCAAGAGAGAGTTAAGGACAAAACTTCATGTTATAGCTTTACAAGGAAGGTTCGAGTTCTTAACAAAAAAATCGAGAAAAATTTTACTTGTAGTGGAGTGTGTGGACCGAAATTGTAAGTGGCGTGTTCGGGCATGTAAGTTGTCATTGTCAAACATGTTTATTATTCGTAAGTATTGCGGAATTCACTCTTGTTCGCTAGAAAAACGCTCATCAAAGCACAGGCAAGCATCATACTCTGTTATTGGGGAGTGCATCAAAAGTCAATTTGTAGGTGTACCACAAGGTCCACGACCTAAGTCAATACGGAATTATGTTCGTAGCGAATTTGGAACAGATTTTAGTTACTACAAAGGTTGGATGGCTCGTCAGCATGCAATTAACCTCATAAGGGGTACGGCCGAAGAAAGTTTTGCCATCCTTCCATCGTACTGTCATATGCTCCAGTCTGTAAACCACGGCACTGTTACCCACGTTAAGGTTGATGATTCAAACAAGTTTAAATATCTTTTTGTGGCACATGGACCCTGTATACGAGGATTTGTTTGCATGAGGAAAGTAATAGTTGTTGATGGAACGTTTCTAAACGGAAAATTCAATGGCGTGCTAGTTGTGGCCACAGCTCAAGACAGTGAACGTTGTTGTTATCCCATCGCTTGGGGGATTGTGGACAAAGAAGATGATGCATCTTGGACATGGTTCTTTTCAAAGTTGAAGGAAGTTGTGAAAGATTGCGAAGATTTAGTTTTCATATCTGATCGACATCGAAGTATTAAGAAGGATGTTGAGACAGTTTATGAGTTAGCATGCCATGGTTGTTGCACATTTCATGTGGCGCAGAACATCAAGGCTACCTTCCATTGTAGCGGTGTTCTACCATTGTTCTTTAAAGCTGCTAATGCTTATCGAATTGATGAGTTCCATATGTTTTTCAAGGATCTTTGTTCTGATTATCCACTCGTTGGGAGATACCTGCAAGAGCAGGTTGGCTTTGAGAACTGGTCTCGTGCTCATTTTAAAGGAAATAGATACGATATTATGACCTCAAACCTTGCTGAATCATTGAATGGAATGCTCGAAGATGTGAGAGATTACCCCGTTGTTGCATTGTTAGATTTTGTGTTGGGAAAGATGTCTATGTGGTTTAACAAAAGGCGAACCAAAGCTGTTGTTAATACCTCAGTTTTGACACCGACGAATGAGAAAATACTCCATGACAGGTATGACAGAGCTGGATTTTTATCAGTGAATAAGCTAAATATTGATGAGTACTACGTTGTAGGTGGAGAGGTTTCTGCAACAGTGAACATTAGATTGAGAACTTGTACTTATCGCATGTTTGACGTAGATCAAATGCCATGTGAACATGCAATTGCAGCTTGCGGGAAGGCAGAAACATCCGTTTATGAATTATGCTCACATTATTACAAGACGGATACATTGGTTAATGCATATGCAGAGACACTTTATCCTGTACCAGATTTGTCCCAATGGGAGATTCCCGATGATGTTAGGGAAGTGCGCATTTTACCCCCTAATGTTAAGCGAGGACGCGGTAGGACAAAACACAAAAGAATTCCAAGTACAGGTGAGAGCAGCAACCAGAGAAGAAACAGGTGCGCTAGATGCGGACAATACGGGCATTATCAAAAGACTTGTAGGAATGCCCCAATTTCTTGATTTCGTTTGTTGCTAAGAGATAATGACTTTTTATGTTTTCGATTAAATTATTGTTAATTGTTCCGTTTAATATCATTATTGTCCTTTTCCGTATTGTTCTATACAGGTTTCCTTAGAATATGACTAAATTAAGTCGTTATGCTGCCGAAATTTACAAAACTTTAAAATTTAATGGGATCGATATGGGTCTACATGGTATCGACCTCCTTATAAGGCTATTGAGTGACATTTACAAGTACAAAAAAACAGGGTCGACATGGGTCGACATGGTATCGAGCTTCTTTAATGTTCAACCCATTACGAGTATGAGAGTTCACACATGAAATTAAAAAATGTGCAAATATAACATGGGAGATGGACACATCAAGTAGGGGTCACTATAAATCGGAGGTCGACATGGTAGTTGACCCCATGTCGACCTCGGTGTCTTTTTGGTAAAAAAAGAACCCCATCGTAGAGCACTACCCCCTGTATTATATTTAAAGAGAAATTGTGCCTGTGGGATTTCTCTACATGTTTCCATGTGCAACATGAGAATGAAAATAGGCAAAGGAACACTATCTTCCTAATGTTGTTTAATGTTCAACCCATTACGAGGATGAGAGTTCAAACATGAAATTAAAAAATGTACAAATACAACATGGCAGATGGACACGTCAAGTGGAGGTCACTTTAAATACGAGGTCGACATGGGTCGACATGGGGTCGACATGGTAGTCGACCCCATGTCAACCCTGTCGACCTCGGTGTATTTTTGATAAAAAAAAGAACCCCATCGTAGATCACTACCCCCCTGTATCCTATTTAAAGAGAAATTGTGCCTGTGGGATTTCTCTACATGTTTCCATGTGCAACATGAGAATGGAAATAGGCAAAGGAACACTATCTTCCTAATGTTGTTTAATGTTCAACCCATTACGAGGATGAGAGTTCAAACATGAAATTAAAAAATGTACAAATACAACATGGCAGATGGACACGTCAAGTGGGGGTCACTTTAAATCCGAGGTCGACATGGGTCGACATGGGGTCGACATAGGGTCGACTACCAAGTCGACCCCATGTCGACCCGTGTCGACCTCGGTGTATTTTTGATAAAAAAAGAACCCCATAGTAGATCACTACCCCCCTGTATCCTATTTAAAGAGAAATTGTGCCTGTGGGATTTCTCTACATGTTTCCATGTGCAACATGAGAATGGAAATAGGCAAAGGAACACTATCTTCCTTATGTTGTTTAATGTTTCAACCCATGCGAGGATGAGAGTTCACACATGAAATTAAAAATTGTACAAATACAATGTGTGAGATGGACACGTCAAGTGGGGGTCATTTTAAATCCGAGGTCGACATGGGTCGACATGGGGTCGACATGGGGTCGACTACCAGGTCGACCCCATGTCGACCCCATGTCGACTCGTGTCGACCTAGGTGTATTTTTGGTAAAAAATTCACCCCATCGTAAATCACTACCCCCCTGTATCATATTTAAAGAGCGGGGCCATTTTTAACTTTAGTTGGCGGATGTTAAGTAATTATTGTTAGAATTCATGTATCATTATTTTGAAAATGACATTAACCAACTATTGGGGAAAAAAAAGAAGAAGATAAAACAGACGGGACAATAACCAATTTATTGTAAATTGGTGGCAATTGAGTCGGTAGGTCACATTAGTGTTAAAAGTAAAGATGAAAATATTCAAGATATAGTGTTGATATTTATATTTTGAAGTTTCGATATCGATACAGAATGAATGATTTTTTTTTTGAGATTTTCATAAAAATCGATAACGTTTATGTATATCCTCAATATCAAAGTAACACTTAAAAACGATAATCAACAACAACAATAAACGAAATATAAACTGAAAAACTACATAAAATTTAAAAACAAAGCAACACAAAGAACGACAGTCAACCTATAAGACGACACAAAATTTTGACAGCATAACAACTTATATTAAAGAATATCCAAAACCTGCAAATACAATCCAAACAACTATAAAACCTGCAAACATAATCCTGACATTGGTAAAACCTGTGAATATAATCCAGAACACTAGAATGCCTGCAAAGAAAACCGAAATAAGTACATTGTCTGCCATACATATGACAAACACTTTAATCATTTTCTTCTAGGATTAGTATATGGAGTTTGAATATATTGTGATCTTGTTCTAATCCTCCACGGTCTTTGCGGTCTTTCTATCTGTAGGGGTTGTGGTTCTTCATCGTATACCACTATATCAGTGCTATGTGTAGGACGTGGTGAGGGAGGCAAGGGTGTTGTGCAAGGCGAGGAAGGAACGGATGGTGTGCGACATATATCGGGCACAGCCGTAGTGCGAGGAGAGGAAACAACAGGTGATGCATCTTCAGGCAAAGGCGTAGTATGAGGCTGAGCCGTAGTGCGCAAACAAGGACGAGGTGAGGGAGATATGTTTGGCAATCCTTCCTCATACAGGGGTGTCTTGTGCGGCTGAGGCGTACTAAACCCATCATAACCCTCACTGTAATGATGCTCTTGATGTCCCCTTGACAGCATCATTTCTGACCAATGTCTGAATTGGTCAGAAATATGTTGTTTCATCTGCTCAAACCCCAATGCCATTTCTCTTCTCATGGCTTCTTGCTCTTTCCTGATGGCTTGGACCTCGTTCTCAAGTCGCACTACTCTCGGAGGAGCATCCTCGTGTTCAAAAGTTGAAGGTGCATCTTGATCAGCGAAGGGGGAAACATGCTCCGGATGCTCATGGCCAAAAACAACACGCTCTCCCCGATCAAGAATCTCGCTCAACTGGCTTACACTTGGATCAACATTTCTTCCCACAAAAGGCCTATAATTGACCATCCATGGGGTTCTTATCTCCTCATTCGTAGCAAACAACATGCTACGAATATCCTGTAAAACAATTTTTAAAACAGTGTCTTGTTAAGACCATGTTCGTTTTACTTATTACAAATAATTACATGAGTAATAGGTAGACACTGACCTGTGACCGCTCTATTAAATTGCTTATCTCCACCCTCGAAGGATTGGTTGCACCCCTCCACTTTATTGTCTTCCAACAACACATTCGGGGCACAGGATCTTCTGTCGAGATGGGGTTAGCCAATCTGTTGGCTACCGCAGGGATGCATTCATAGGCAAATACCTATAACAAAAATAAATTTGGAATCAAATATTATATCAAATATAAAACGATAAATGCAATATCAAATACAAACTAATGTATAAATTACTCATGTTTAATTACCTCAAATGGATATATAAATCCATTGAAAGTGAATGTTGCATTACTCGAGCCGCACTTACTCTTTATATCCTTTTTTAGCTGCTTGATTGAATACTTAAAAGACTCTTGACCCCAAGGATAGGCACAAAAAGCATCTATGTTATCAATCAAAGTTAGGAATTGTGCTTTGATTTTCATGAAATTTTTGTCGTTGGCCATCAAAACACCAACGACAAAAATCAATGTCGCCATCTTCCTCTTCTCTAAATGGTCTACAGCTTCAGAATTCTGTTCCATCTTGTCGATAACATCATAGATGGAAATTTCTGTGTTATCCGGCCAATGCCTATGCACAAAGGGTGGAGTAGCATCATCCTCATCCTCCTCATCCCCGTCATCCTCATTTGCTTCGTCAATAACAAGATACTCATCACCGCAACACAACCCTGTTAGCAAGGCAAAATCCTTTAATGTGTACCTAATTGGAACACAATTAACCACCATCCAAAATTCATTCTCAGAGTCAACTGCTGCCATCCGAAGAACCAATGACCACAACAACTGGCCAGAGTGTTGAAAATTTGGAGCCACGTCCAACACATGGCCAAATTGGGTGCCTCTGAACCATTGCAGATCATCTGGGTCCAGATTGTCTGTAATGATCTTCGCATATTGCTCGTATTTTGATTTCTTCGACACCTTGCAATCGTAATGCTCCTCACTCCTTAACACGGGATCTAGTCTTAGAGGCTGTTCAATATACAAAACAAATTTAATAAAATTTGAAAACAAATTTTATTAACATTTACAACAGAATTAACACCAAAGATCAATTAAAATAAAGATAGGCCCATTCCATGTATATCAGAAGGAGATGTTTATCTTACGAGATAATACAAACACCATCATACGACAAAAGGAAAAAAAAAATTAAAAACCAACAATAGTAGGAACAAACCTAGAAAAGCAAGAAAAAAAAGTTCAGAACTTAACTAACCATTATTTCGCAGTTACCAACCAAAGCACGAATTCCAAAATGCTTTCAGGTCTTCAAGCAATTTCAAATGGCTTCTGACTTGTGGGTAGAAGAACTGAAAGAGAATAAAGTTAAGGATTTGTGGAAGAGATAGACAGCAAAAAAGAATTAGACAGCAAAGAGAGTTTTGTCTCAAGTTCCCTCAAAACTGCAAAATGTAAGAGCAAGAATTTACATAACAAAAAGCAACTTCATTTTGTTCCAACACATTAAAGCAAGCATGCACTCTAACTAAAAATTGGCAATGCAGGCGAACTCATCACTCATCAAACTTGTTTTTAAGGGGAAAAGAGAAAAACAAATAAGAACATACAGTGACGTAGAGATATTAGATAATATATTACTTGATTTTAGACGAACACCAACAACATCATCAGTTCATCAACATCTTCTTCGCACTTCTCTTCCTACCAACAAGGCCTAAAAGCCATGTTGCTTTTACACAAAAATTGAGATATACAGCAAGAAGATAACCCTAAAAAAAACTTATACCTCCTATCTAACATCAATATAAGCGATCATAATCCCAATGGTAAAAAATTTTATTGGTTGCATTTCCTTTTATATAGAAAACGAAAACTTCTACACCAAAGAAAAAACAAATTATTAGCAAACACAGACAAACGAAAACCTTGAAAATTGACATTAGAATCCTACATAGAAATCACCACATCTCAAAAATTTATATCAATTTACTTTCATCATCATCATCATTTGTTTACATATTAACAAAATAAGAGTCGTCGAAACTAAGTGATCACTATGTTAAAAACAACTCATTCCAAAAAACAATTCTTGCAAACAACCATGCTGAAAATATTTACCATGCATCAATAACTCTTTAAAGCTCAATGGACAAAGAAAGAATCATATGCTACTTTAGGCATGCAAAGATGTTGATATCTTAATGCGTCAAATGCATACAAAGATAAGATTTGACAATTACGCAGGCAAATAAATATATTTTAGTGATTGAATTTGTCAGCTTCCACATAATTGCCTCGTTTAAACCATCTCATTGTTGACTTCTCTTTTTCTTTTCCTTTTTTTAAATTTATGTCTAATCTTTATGATCCTCAATAAACAAAATTATATGTATATTTTTTTTTCGAACTCAAATAATTAGAGTTGTCCCTCCGTTTGATAACAGCATGAGAATTTTGATTTGTACGCAAAAACACACTATCAAACCTATACCAATTAAAAGCAAAGGAAATTATATAAAAAGAGCCTCAATTTTTTGCATTTTAAAAGACCCGCAACATTTAGATATCATTATATATAGTGTCTGTATATATAGAATAGATGTGTTCACAAATTTACATTAGAGTAGAGGTAGCCTCTGGTATTTTAAAACCAATATCTGCTTTACCCTAAGAAGGAAAATCAATTAAATCTACTGCACAATACTACAGTTAAAAACCATAGACTAAGAGACAGGAATATGCATAAGTCATATGTTTTTGGATCCCATTTAAATTGCAATCAAATAGTCCATATCTATAAGCTACCAAATTAATATATGCAGGAAACAAAATTTAAATTGCAACCAACTATAGTAGTGTGACACCCGTTATTCTCCTAACGGGTATTGAGGTAATTAAATTAATTTTTGATGTATAAAAAAAATTGCTTCATTTAAATTTATTTTATAATATTTATTTTTATCTATTTTTAAGTTTTCTAAAATTCTCCTATATTTATTTAGTATGATTACTAAAAAGCCTTAGAACTTCTAATAAATCTCAAAAATGTCATATTGGCATTATGTGTGTTAAAGTCTTTAGATGAGACATAAGGATATCTTTTCCAACTACTCTTGACCCTCATTTTCTTTATTTCCTCCGTGACATGCTTCAACATGTCTCCTCTATAATTGTTTCTATCACTTCTTTTCAAAGACTTCATCTTTTCTTCCTTTCTCTTCCACGGTTCCCTCACTCTTCTTCTTATTTCTTTGCTGAAGCAAAATACTTAGAGAACTTCTTTAAGGCAGCCATAAAAATCTGCCACCATCACCTCCATTTGAGCAAGAATTTCAGTCATACCGAAGTAAAGGAACCTGTTTTGAAGCCATTTCAAGCTTCCAACTAACCATAATCCGAGGTTAGAATCTTATGAACAAATTTAGTCTTTCATTTATAAATTTTCTTTTATACTAAAGGATTATTCAAATTTGCGTTCTTAAACCTAAGTATATGTTTGTTACTATTTTGGAGCATATGTATGAAGTCTAAGTGTATATGCCCTAGACAGAAAATTTATATTGTTAAACTTTATAATACCTCTATGGGCAGTGGTTATTTCTTGAAATTCTAAGATTAAATTAAAATAAATTTTATGAATGTAGTTGTATGTTGTGCTTTAGTTTTAATTGTCCTTATGCACGCCTTAGGATCAAGGGAGTATGGAGCTAACGTTAATTGATTCCAGGATTAAAAGATTGTTGATAAGCTTGAAAGGTAGGGATTCTATTACTCATCTTTTGTGAGGTTTTTATAGAATTAAAATTGATTGTTTTGCTGCAATATATATATATCTATGTTGAACTGATATTATATGTGTATCACATATGAAACTATGACATGGACTCGTCTTGTATTGTACGGCGAGGAACATAATGAATTGACACATGTTATAAATTGAGAAGCATGGTTAGGAAAACTAACTCTATTGATAATGATTCAATATAGAGAAATTGTGAGACATGAAGAGGGCGACGGTTACGTCCTTGGGCATGAATACCCTAAAAGGTAAAATAGGGGGAAGGCGATGACGCTTCCTTGGGTTGAAAGTCCCAGAACACACTGTACAGGAATCGATTTAGTGAGGACTCGGGGCTTGATGTCCCCTCACCGGAACACCCTTGGAATGTTTATAGGGTGATCAAGTGCGCCCATTTGGGTTTCGATGAGTTGAGTGATACTCAATTTAGCATGGATACCTAGGAACAATGATGATTGGTAATATTTGTATAAATGTGTAATTATGACACTTGGTAATGATTAACTACGGTATCCATAAGATATGATCATAATAAACCTCATAATCTGAAATATGATGTGACTTACTAACCATGCAGATTTTAATGTGGTAATGATAAAAACCTAAAGGTGAGTAATGGCTTTCTCTACTGAGCATAGTGTTGCTCATTCCCTTATGTTTATATCTTTTCAGGACTCACTAAGTGTGAGGTGGCTACGAGAAATATAGTTGAGGAAGCGATGTAACTATATTACATTGGGACTGCTCAATTGTAAAGAATGTTCTTCATGATAATGTAAGCATCAATTGTTACTTTCTGTGACTGTATTATAATGTGTTGAGGGTTAAAATGATGATGACAACAGTTTATATTATTAAATTTAAGGTGCTACATTAAAACTGTGGTTTATTTGTCGTTTATATTTTTATTTTTGAGTTGAGAGTTTTCATTTAAGTCCCGGGCAAATTTTAATCTTTAAGGTTTTACTTTTATTATTTATTTTTATTTTATCTCATTAAAAACTGTTAACCCCCATATAGGGGCGTTACAGAATTTTTGGTATCAGAGCCTAGGTTCGGTTAACCTAGGGAGTGTAGCACCACTTTAAAAAAAATAAATATTTTTTTGAGATGGTTTTGAAGCTGAATTTTCATTGTCATCATCAAAATGAACCTTCACATTGATTTATACAGTCTAGAAGGATGTAACATGGAAAGGCCATAGAATGAAAATATTAATAGTTATATGAGTACAATAATTATATAGAAGGAAAGTATTAATAGTTATGAGGGAATGATAATTATATGGAATGAGTTTATAAGTAGATTGCTTATGAGAGATTCGTATAATATTTGGATCTATAAGCATATCTAATTCGTATAAACGATGAGAAATTCGTATAGATAAGAGGATTTAAAAGCCTTTTGTCTCGTGAAAAACAATGAGAAATATAAGGCTTGATTTATTGATTTTAAAGTTTGACATAGATATGCCAAATTTTTCGTAATTGATTCAAACCTAAGTAATGATTATGTGTGGATTCGATGGAGCACATAAGTGTCAATAACTTTTCTTGAAAGTTCTATTTAATTGAGGAATATGATATAAGTTGGGAATCATGGTATTGAATCTTGAGAGAGATAAATGTTAGACTTTTGGTCTGTTGAGACTGTGTAAAGTCTAGAATGCATGAATCTCAAAATTGGAATATTTCGTTACGTACATTGTATTTAAGTGTATCAGTGAATCTTTTGGTTACTTAAGGTTTTGTTATATGAGGAAATTATATATTGTATAAGTAGAATTGTGGGGATTGTAGATGTTCTTAAGTAGTAACATCAAGTGTCTTTGTTCGTTGATATGGTCTACGTTGAAAGACGTAAATTGTATTGATTTCAAGGTTAGTCACATTCTAAACCCTTGGTAGTAATGATGATGAATCCATTGATAGATGTTGAGTATTAGGAATAACATATGGGTGTATGTATTGTTCAATAAGGTTTTGATTAAAACAAAATTATTTGAGTTGCTGGAGGATTATGTTGTTATGAAATGATTTTAAATATCATTCAGGAAGATTCTTGTTGTCGTTAAATTAGATTTGTTGTTTATAGTTAACTTTATCTATAGTGGACTTTGAATTGGGTTTAAGATTTATACAAATTGGTTTTCAATTTTATGTTTGTTATTTAACTCGTTCCAAATGTGTTAAGGCCCGAAACAACCTGACCATTTTCAACTTAGAACATTTGGGCCTAGTTCAAATCTTAAATCAGTTTGATTCACACTGTCTCTCCCACGTGGTTTCTATACGTGTCATATACAGTGGTTTAATCATTGTTTACATATACGTTTACTGTGCATAGGAGCTTATTTCTCCGAGTTCACTTTTTCTCTCTTAATTTGTTATTTTCTCTCTAAATCGCAAATCCTCTTCTTTTTCATTAGAAATTCTTCTTTTCCTCTAAAAGAAGAAGGAATTCTAGGATTCTGCAATTTACTATCTTAATTTTTCCTTTCTATTTACTCTTCTTTCATCTCATCATGGACCCAAAGTACCAACACCTGAGAAAGTATTTCCCATCACTCTCCCAAAAGATTCTCAGAAAGAAATACAAGGCTAGAATTACTCGGTTGTGGATTCTTATGCGTTTTGGTATCCCTTGTGATGTGAGAATGTTGATAGAGGGGAAAATCCGTCCGAGTGACTTTAGTCAAGATGTCGGTTTACCAGGAACAGGTACCAGTCGTAGTGCAATGAAAAGAAGAGCTCGTGCCATCGTGGTCACTTGTAACAAATGTGGAAGACAAAATTGTAACGGTAAATGTACTTCACCTGGTTATATGTCTACGAATAGAGAGGATAAAATAAGGTTTTGTAGGAATGGACTTTCAAAGGAGAACTTGGATAGCATCCATCCTCCTCTCCACGGTCACCCTAGTGGATATGTTCAAGGAGCTATTTTTAAACTCTGGCCTAAATTTTATACAGAAAGACAACGCCTCAGGAATATGGTATTTCTAGATCCTGTTTGTCAAGCCATAAGAAAACTGGATGGGAAATAAGTCATCGCTCTATAAAGGTTATTTAGTCTTTACTTATTTGAAGCAGTTTTAGCTGATGTTCAACAGTTTGTGTTTTTCTTTTACTCAGAATATTTGCTTTTGTGTTTGAAATAATTGTGATTATTAGATTGATACAGTAAGTGTTAATATCTTATTTAATTTATGATTTTCTTAAATATATATATAATAAAATATATTATCTTATCAGACACGTCACATACGGTACAGTAATATGTTTGAATTTTGAAAAGCTTATCCAGATATTTCAAGATTTGTGTCTCAAATTTCAAAAGTTCTACAGTATTTGTCGTTTATATTAAATTTCTAGACTTGGTGTATATTTGTCAAAAAGTCTACAGTTGTGTCAAGAGGGTCTTCTGTCGAATTGTTCTCAATTATCAAAAGTTATACAATTAGAGTCTAATCTTTTTCAAAAAGTGAATCAGATTTTCTGTAAACTATCAATCATCTTATCTTACTTTCTTATCCGCACAAGATTTTGTTTAAATCTTTAGATTACCTTTTCATTACCTACTCGTCTATCTCTTTAGCCCTTTTTGTGTATTTCTCATCTTTAAAAACTCATGTAGAACCCGAAGTCTAAGTGGAGCAGACATTAAGCAACCACTTCTATAAACCAAATATGTCTACCTCCTAGTCCACGAAGAAAATAAAGAATGTCTGTGTCTTTTGTGGTTCCAGCTTTGGAAAAGATAAAGCTTATTTAGAAGCTGCAAATCACTTAGGGCAAGTCCTAGCACGCAAAAAGATTAACATAATCTATGGGGGTGGTAGTATAAAAATGATGGTAAATATGGCACTAGCAGCTAGGTCTAGCGACGCTACTGATGTAAGAATTTGGCCTCATATTCCAGTTGAAGGAAACCTTTGTAAGGAAGCCATAGGTAAGGGAGAAGGAGTCAGGAGTATCCCTAAAAATTTTAAAGACATAATCTATAATTCTGATGCTTTTATAGCATTACCTGGTGGTCTAGGTACTCTTGAGGAAATATTTATAGTTGCTTGTGGGCAATTGTTGGGCTTTTATTCCAAACCTTTGGGACTGCTGAACGTAAAGGGTTTTTATGACGGTCTTTTGAAATTTCTAGATTACGCTGTGGAAGAAAACATCACTACAGAATCGGAGAGACAAATCTTTGTCACTGCTTCAACAGCTGAGGAATTGATAGATAAAATGCAAATCATACATCCAGAATCCGACACTGCAACATCCAAGCTTGAATGGGAAAGGGAAAGCCGGGAGCGGCCAATTGATTTGAATCTCCATCTGTAATCTTTTTGTTTTATCTTTGGCATGTAGGCATGTGTGTCCGTATTTCGTGTGTTACGAATAACCGTTTACCTTGTATTCTGTGTTTCTTGTGGTACGTCGTTGTTAAATCTTTTATATTCATTGAGCCTAATGCCGGGATGGCTGGATACGGAGTACTTGATGCTCTCGAAACGCATCCTTCTTAAGGTCCGATCTTTTGTTTATCGATGTTTTTGTATCCTCTAAGCATGCATGATATGGATAGCTGGTATACGGAGTGCCTTGTACTCTCGAAACGTATCCGTATTATGTTTGTAATGTGTAATATTCTGTTAATATTATGTGGAAGTACCAGAGTCAGTTATGGGGATATTCCATATGAAATATGAGTATATTATTTGGGTTGAATGTTTGTGTCATGAGGATAGCTGTTTAATGAAAAATATGTCGGGTATGTTTGCAACTCTGAGATTCCGTTTAATATCTCTATGAGTAAGTTTAATGTATAGTTTTGAATAAAAGTGTTTGTGATATATGTTTTATGATTATGTTTTAGTTTATTAGTTGAGGTATGAAATCAAATATATTTGACTTTTCCTTACTCAAAAAGGAAAAGGAACCTAAAGATGAAGTATATAAAATTTCTCTGGCAATCTCCTTAAATGTGATTGTAAATCACGGTCCATGGACAATGAAGGACTGGAATCATGATATGGTCAATATGTATGCCTGATCAGATTCTTAGACTATTATACGGTGTTATAAGTTAAAACTTGTCAGAAATACTCTCATTGAGGGATTTAGGAGTAAGATTTATTATGCAAGTAAATAAGTGGAAATATGATAACTTAAATTTGGAGGACAAACAACATTAACGGTTTAGACTCAGAATTGGAATCATAGTGGAATCATAATTTTTACTAGTATTACTAGAATTGAAATTTCGAGGACGAAATTTCTTTTAGGGGGGTAGAGCTGTGACACCCGTTATTCTCCTAACGGGTATTGAGGTAATTAAATTAATTTTTAATGTATAAAAAAAATTGCTTCATTTAAATTTATTTTATAATATTTATTTTTATCTATTTTTAAGTTTTCTAAAATTCTCCTATATTTATTTAGTATGATTACTAAAAAGCCTTAGAACTTCTAATAAATCTCAAAAATGTCATATTGGCATTATGTGTGTTAAAGTCTTTAGATGAGACATAAGGATATCTTTTCCAACTACTCTTGACCCTCATTTTCTTTATTTCCTCCGTGACATGCTTCAACATGTCTCCTCTATAATTGTTTCTATCACTTCTTTTCAAAGACTTCATCTTTTCTTCCTTTCTCTTCCACGGTTCCCTCACTCTTCTTCTTATTTCTTTGCTGAAGCAAAATACTTAGAGAACTTCTTTAAGGCAGCCATAAAAATCTGCCACCATCACCTCCATTTGAGCAAGAATTTCAGTCATACCGAAGTAAAGGAACCTGTTTTGAAGCCATTTCAAGCTTCCAACTAACCATAATCCGAGGTTAGAATCTTATGAACAAATTTAGTCTTTCATTTATAAATTTTCTTTTATACTAAAGGATTATTCAAATTTGCGTTCTTAAACCTAAGTATATGTTTGTTACTATTTTGGAGCATATGTATGAAGTCTAAGTGTATATGCCCTAGACAGAAAATTTATATTGTTAAACTTTATAATACCTCTATGGGCAGTGGTTATTTCTTGAAATTCTAAGATTAAATTAAAATAAATTTTATGAATGTAGTTGTATGTTGTGCTTTAGTTTTAATTGTCCTTATGCACGCCTTAGGATCAAGGGAGTATGGAGCTAACGTTAATTGATTCCAGGATTAAAAGATTGTTGATAAGCTTGAAAGGTAGGGATTCTATTACTCATCTTTTGTGAGGCTTTTATAGAATTAAAATTGATTGTTTTGCTGCAATATATATATATCTATGTTGAACTGATATTATATGTGTATCACATATGAAACTATGACATGGACTCGTCTTGTATTATACGGCGAGGAACATAATGAATTGACACATGTTATAAATTGAGAAGCATGGTTAGGAAAACTAACTCTATTGATAATGATTCAATATAGAGAAATTGTGAGACATGAAGAGGGCGACGGTTACGTCCTTGGGCATGAATACCCTAAAAGGTAAAATAGGGGGAAGGCGATGACGCTTCCTTGGGTTGAAAGTCCCAGAACACACTGTACAGGAATCGACTTGGTGAGGACTCGGGGCTTGATGTCCCCTCACTGGAACACCCTTGGAATGTTTATAGGGTGATCAAGTGCGCCCATTTGGGTTTCGATGAGTTGAGTGATACTCAATTTAGCATGGATACCTAGGAACAATGATGATTGGTAATATTTGTATAAATGTGTAATTATGACACTTGGTAATGATTAACTACGGTATCCATAAGATATGATCATAATAAACCTCATAATCTAAAATATGATGTGACTTACTAACCATGCAGATTTTAATGTGGTAATGATAAAAACCTAAAGGTGAGTAATGGCTTTCTCTACTGAGCATAGTGTTGCTCATTCCCTTATGTTTATATCTTTTCAGGACTCACTAAGTGTGAGGTGGCTACGAGAAATATAGTTGAGGAAGCGATGTAACTATATTACATTGGGACTGCTCAATTGTAAAGAATGTTCTTCATGATAATGTAAGCATCAATTGTTACTTTCTGTGACTGTATTATAATGTGTTGAGGGTTAAAATGATGATGACAACAGTTTATATTATTAAATTTAAGGTGCTACATTAAAACTGTGGTTTATTTGTCGTTTATATTTTTATTTTTGAGTTGAGAGTTTTCATTTAAGTCCCGAGCAAATTTTAATCTTTAAGGTTTTACTTTTATTATTTATTTTTATTTTATCTCATTAAAAACTGTTAACCCCCATATAGGGGCGTTACAAGTAGTTGAACTAAAATTTGATGCCTTGTAGTTCTTGCATAGAAATATCCCTAACATGAATATACCCTCAAGTTTTCCAACCAAAACACATTTCACAAAAAGCTAATCAACCTGGTTGTAGATTTCACAGGTTATGTCACCCTTTTGATTACACCACCTCTGTATGCATCTCCTGTGAACAAACTACATGCGACAATATTTTTTATTTTTAATTTTGAGACATTGAGAGAAATTATGGAAAGCCAACGACACAAAAAGAATCAGTGAATGCCCTCTCATAAGTAAGCCAGTCAAAACCCACATGCCAAAAACCCCAAATGAAAAAAGAAGAATAAGAAGAAGGGAAAGTAAAGTTTAGAACTTTTTGATAAAAACCCATAAAGGAAAGCAAAAGACCTTGAGAGTGCCATTGCAGGCACATGGAGCCTCCATGAAAATGACCTCGTCTTCTTCCTGGAAAACTCTACATTTGGCCTTGGTTTGAAGACAATTTTTGGTGGTACATGCTAATTGCTACTGGTTTACAATTTTCTAATCTAAATTTAACGAGTCTGAGCCTATCAAGCGCATGTATTAAAAATTTTTATTGTAAATTTGTCAACGGCATGACTATGCATTTATAATTTCTTGCGCACAACACAAAATTGATCCAACTTACAAATCAGACAATTAAAAGTTAAAAATTAAGCCAATGATTGAAAAAACCAAAGTTTCTATAGGTTGTGAAAAACAACAAATACTACTATAAAATATCCCATTTTTTAACGCATGAAAATAGTTCTATGATTGAACTTGGCATATAAAATAACAGAATTCTAGTATTAGTATAATATAAATAATCACAATCCAAGTATTTGTCACCTTTCCTCTATCAGTCCACCTCAAGTATGGGGATTCTGCTTGTATAGACCCTAATCAAATTCTCATGGTTGAGGAATAGTTCAAATTCAAAATTATGAACCAATTATACATATAGAACAAAAACATAGATAACTCTTACCAAAACAAAAATTTGCCCTTTAGAAATTAAATTGTTCTGCTCTATTTAACGACTTCAACTGAGATGAGGAAGCTATTACATAGCTTCAAAAACATTGAAGATGAGGACAAGGTTCAAATCTAAAATCCCATCAGAATTTCAATCCCCTAAATCACAACCAATAGCAGACAATAATAGATAACTGATCTAGCATTCTTTCTAGGGTTTTTTTAACAATCAAAACACTCAATAAATCACAACCAATAGTAGAAAACAAAGGAAACCAATCAAAGATATACTGACCTTGTAGCCCCAGTGACTGAGAAATGGCAAACGAATGGACGATGTCGGGCACCTCGGACAACAGCAACGACCGTGGACCACAGCCACAGATTGGCCGAAGAAGGAGAAGAGAGGAGAGGGTTGGGGGGTTTTTGGCAGAGGAGAGGAAAGTGGGTCCAAATGGATCGGACTATTTCTGCGTTTTGTTGCTCTTGGACGAGAAGGAAGAGAGGAAGAGAAACTAGAAGGGAAAAGGGAAAATGTGGAGTTTTTTGTTGGGTTGGGGGGTTTTTGGCAGAGGAGAGGAAAGTGGGTCGAAATGATTTGGATCGGAGGCTTTCTGTCTTTTGTTGCTCTTGGACGAGAAGGAAGAGAGGAAGAGTGGAAGAGAAGCGGGAAGAAGGAAGATTTTGACAAAAGGGAAAATGTTGAGTGAGTTTTTTGTTCTTCTGGGAAGGGGACGGAGGCCACAGCAGAACGGAAGAAGAAACGGAAGAACAATTTCTAGAAAATGTTGAGTGAGTTTTTTGTTCTTCTGGGAAGGGGACGGAGCGGAGGGGAAGATTTTGCAGAGGATGATTTTGGCGAAAGGGAAAAAAAAAGGGGAACACGTAATGAAAATTGAAGGCTGAGATAGATAAAGGAAGACAGGGAATGAAAGGCTGAGATGACAAAATTTAACCAAATAGGACCATGTCATCAGTTTTTTGAGTGCCAAAAAAAAAAGGGTTATTTCTCCAATTAGGTTTGTTCGGGACTCTTTTATCAAAATCTTCCAAAAAAAAAACTAAACAAAAACTCTACACAAAATAAAACAAAATACGACAGAAAACAAAACAACGACCATGTCTGATCAAAAATCCAATCAAAGAAACAAGTCAAAAATCCAAATATAAAAAAAGAGATCAAAAAGCTTAGATCTAAACAAATCTGAACAAAAACAAAACAAAAGACCTAGATCTGAACCAAGCAAAATAAAATTCACCATTTTTTAGTTTTTTTTTCTCTCTCTCATTTCTTCTGTTGCTCCGGCGAGCTGTTATTTGTCGGTAAATCTCACTTAACATGTGGATTTTGCCAAACAAACAAATCTCATAATATGCATTGGAAATTTGTCAAAAAAAAAAAAAGAAAAAAGAAAATCTTCACTGTTGTCGTCGTCGTCGTCTTTGTTGTTGTTGTTTGTTTGTTTGGCTTTTTTTTTTTTTTTTTTGCTTTTTTTTTTTCCACAAATAGCAGCAGTACCTTGTAAAAATTAGATTAAAAGCAAAAATGCATTTCACTTAAAAAAAAAAAAATCTCAGAACTTTGTCGGAAAGAACTAGCGAATTGGAGATTCGGTAGGGAGACAATGAACAACAAGTCATGATCTGGCTTTGGTGGTCGCAATATGATTTTGCGGCCTTAGTTCTCGCTATCTTGCTCCAGTGGCCAGGAACTACCGATCTAGCTCCTCCTTCTTTTACGACGGGGGTTACAACCTAGCTTCACGGCGGGTGAAGCTTCTTGATCGGCATTGAGCGGAGGAGGTTGGTGTCTGCCAGCAATAGGACGGCACCCAGATCTGTGTCGATGGGCTCGAGAAAGAGAAAAGGAACGATGGCCAAATCTGTGACAGATCGAAAAAACCAAAGAAAGCCGAGGCGCCGATGGACTGAAATGGCAGCTCCGACCTCGACGGAGGTGACGCGAACATGAAGCTCGTTGGACTTTGGCCATGGCGGGAAGATCAGAAGAGATAGAAAGAAGGGGATGAAAGAGAGAAAGGATTTAAAAAAAGAGAAAAAAAAGAAGAGAAGATCTGTTGTGAGGGAAACGTGAGAGAGGAAGAGGACAAAAATGTAATTTAAGGGTATTTTAGGGATTTAATTTGCTTTAAAAAATGAGTTGTTTGAATCTGTTTTTTTTTTCTTCTTTTTTTAAATTGTCTTACATTTTTTACTCATTAAATGATATATTATGTTATTTGGTGCAATTTTTTTTAAATTGTTTAAATTATTTATATCATTAATCTATTTATTAGTTACCCACTTTGAAAATAACGAGATGTAAAAATTATTAAAAAAATAATATTTACTACCATTTTTGTTATTTCTTATTTATCAAATATTAATTTAACTTGAATCTACAGAATCAAATGACCAAACCCAATACCACCTAATTATTTTGAGTTCTAGGCCAAAAGTAAGAACTAATTTGAAACTAACCTTAAGGGTATGACTGTAATTTGAAAAGAAGATACGACTCTAGCTTTGTTTTGAAATAATTTCGGCGGTCGCAGTTTAACCCGATATATTGAGACTTCTAGACGATAAATTGACACAACACGAGATAACAAAATCGAAGTCAAGAGATAAACGATAAATGAGAAGAAAAGAGGAGAAAATGAAGGGGAAAAAAAAAAAAACATTTTGAGCTTGATGCTCAATCAAACTCACCATCGCTCTCACTCCCTCGTAACCAAAAAAAAAAAAAAGAAGAAAAAGAAATCTAAGAAAGTCAGTATATTCTCGAAGCATCTCATCCCTTGAAGTCAATCAAACGCACACGTGTCGTGGAATGGAAAAGGTCAGAATTCCACGCTAGGACACCTCAATAATTGCATTTATTTTTTCATTTCCCCAAGAAAAACAAAACCCAAAAAAGGAAAAAGAAAAAGAGTCAAGTCAATGCCACTGTCTTGAGTTAAGTTGGTAGGGAAACAAACTACTATTACATAGTAGAACTAGATGGAGAGAAAGTTACAGAGCATAGAGAGAGAAAGAGGAAGAGAGAGAAACTACCGTCTGTACCAGACAAGAGTACTCTACGGAGAAAGAAAGATTGGGAGTCGGGATAATCTTTTATACGACGTTTAGATCCAGAGGAAGGAAGATCATCAGATAAATAAACAAATAAATAAAATCTTGAGGTACAAAGCATGAACCTTTTTTGTCTCTAGATCATGTGGCTCGAATCTTGATTTCGGAGATAAATTTTTGTAAATACATGTATATTTTGGTATTTCCTTTTCTGGGTCAACTTCAAATGGGTGATCAGACAACTCTAGAGGGAAGTAAAGCTCAGATGATGAAGGATTTTGTTGTGTTTTGAGTCGAATTGAGAGGAAACGGGAATCTGGGTTTTTTCAATTCGGCGTCGTTTTGAGGAACTGGGTGATGAGAAAATGGGGGAAAATGTGGCAGCTTTAAACACAGCTGTGAACTCAGTACAGGCTCTGGGACGGGGATTTGACGTGAACTTCGATACGAGGTTGCTTTATTGTAAAGGAGTTTCGGGGTCTCGGATAGTGGAGATTGATAAAGAGCACACGAGGGATCTATGGCTGTACGATGATGTTTTTGTCCCCAATGTCTCAAGGGACATCAAGGACTCTCACGACTCTTTTACTGGCCGTCAGAGTCCTGGTGTTTGTGCATTTCATGAGGTAAGAATATCACTTATTTTTCGTATTCATGAATTACTGGGTGCATGTTTATAATAGAAAATTAGACGAAGTTTCGTCTTAAAAGGCGAATCAGTTTGGTACGGTGGTTAGAACCATTTGTTAGAACGGTAAATATTGTAACATATGAGAGCTTTATACTGTAGTAATTTTTTTAATTATAACAGATAAGAGTTTTATATTATTTTTAACTGAAAAATTAGTTAGAACCAATTTTATCAAATAAGACATAATTACCAATCTTGTATTGAATATATTGAATTGTTCATTTGTGCTTGTTGATTTTCTGAGGACTTGGGTTTCATTTTAAAAGGTCGATATGCTCATAAGTCATTTTTATATTAAAATGATATGAGACTCGAGTTTAATTTTACCCTTGTTAGTCATTTTTATATTAAAATAATGTGAGACTCGAGTTTAATTTTGCCCTTTACAATATTGATATAGTAAAAGACAAGAGAATGCATAAGAGGATGAAAAATCGTCCCTCATTGATGAAAAATATTGATAATAAGAGCTTTGGAGTTTAATACTGCAGGGTGTTGAGCATAATCTTATATATTTAGGAATAATTGAAGATTACATGCTAATTTAGAGTGGAGATGATTTGACACAAGTAGGCTAGAGGGAATCTATGGTTGTGGTTTCCTATATCTTTAGTTATTTTTAGTTTTTGTGTAAAGAAACAGATGATGCTGTTGTATTTTTTTAGATGAGAACCTATAAGTAAAGTGAGCTACAATATAAAGCTCTTACATGTTATTGTTTTTAGTTCAAAAGTTTCTGTTCTAACCACATTTCCCAAACAGTAAAGACCAAAACTTAATTCTAGCAATTTATTAGAGTAACAAATTTTTACAGTGTAAAGCTCTCACATGTTATTGTTTTCAGTTCAAAAGTTTCTGTTCTAACCATACTTCCTAAACAATAAAGAACCTATACTTAATTCTAGCAATTTATTAGGGTAACAAATTGTTTACCTTGCTTATGTGTGAAGGAAGTGATGAGAACATCTTATCCCTAACAATTTGTTGCAACATTGTTATAGTAATTGCTTTGGATATGTTGGTTAGGTGCATATTTTACGTTGTAGAACCGATTCCATTGGTTTTGTTTAGGTGTTTGGATAATGCAGCTTAGTTGAAACTATGAGGTAATGACTTCTGTAAATGTAGGAGTATTTGAGGTTTAAATGGATAAATATATCTTCATTAGAATACGACAGAGATGCAATAGGTTAATGTAAACTTATCATCTATTTGTTGTCTTTTGCAATATTAGACTTGCTCATATCGAGTTTTGGAAAATGTATAGGTATTTGTATCTCATTCTCCCTTTATTGTGTGTCTCCACAGAGAGGCACATAGTATGCTCAATTGTGTGGATATGCTGGATAGGTGCGCTTTTAGATTTTGTAGAACCGACTCGTTTAGTTGTTGTTTAGGTGTTTGGAGAATGGAGCTAAGATGGAATTAGAAGTTAATGACTTAATGAAAATAAGTTACCCATTTGTGATGATAAAGGGACTGGACGAAAGTTAGATAATTGATCTTCAGACAGAGGAAAATGTCCTGATATAGAATATAGAAATCTAAATTTATCATGTACTGTGCATTAACTGTATCTCTCTTGCTCAAACCAAGGTATGGAAAATGTTAAGGTGTCTGTATCTTGTTCTGCTTCCTAGTTCTTAACAAAGGGTTTTAAGTATTAGCATTCATTTATCCCATTCTATTATATCATTTTATCGTGGTGGTTTGGTAAAGAAAAGCATTACGCAAGGTTAATCCAAACTGATTAGTCACTATTCCAAGCTATTTCACCAGCCAACACAAGTGCAAGTTTCAATTTTATTCATAAATCTTGTGAATAGCAAATAGCACTTGAGCAGACGCAATCTGTTGAGGACGACTTTAAGGGATAAAAAAAGAGAGAGATCCTTTTTGGGTATGAACAAGCTTGCGAAAGAAATAAATTGCTGGAGATGTTGAATTCAGATACAAGTATAAATGTTTCATTAGTTTGTTTGACTAGTGATCTTGGGCAGCTCAGATGCTTGAAGCACCTTACCCCCTGCGCATACTTCCCTTCTGACTGCAGCTACGATGAAGTTTTCGCCTAAGTTGAGCATTAAAAAGCTTTGTTAGGTTTGTTAGTGAAGTTTTGTTTGAATGAGAAATACTGTTTTCTCTTATTCTTGTTTCAGAATACAAACAGATATATATAATACAAGATGGCTGAGAAAAATATTCAGCAATAAATAAAAAATTTCCTAATTAAAGGAGAGTATATCTCCATGGAATTTGGTAAATAAACGTATCCCCTAAAAACAAGCCTACTCTGTACAAAATATATTATGCATAGCTGTACAAAATATTCTGCATATCCTAGTTGTAATGACTTGGATTTCTACACCCCCCTCAAGCTGGGCTGTAAATGTTTGAGTAAGCCTAGCTTGGACTTCATCTCTTCGAACTTTGTCTTTGACAATGCCTTAGTTAGAATGTCTGCTGTTTGTTGAGCACTCAGAATGTAGGAGAGATTGATTGCGCCATGTTCGAGTTTTTCTTTGATGAAATGTCTATCTATCTCTACATGTTTAGTTCGATCGTGATGAACAGGATTCTTGGCTATACTTATAGCGGCTTGATTATCACACCATATTGATGGGATCGTTTACCGGAACTTTGAGCTCAAGGAGTAAGATGTTTTAACCACATTCCTTCACATATCCTGTGAGCCATAGCTCGAAATTCTGCTTCTGCACTACTTCGAGCAACAACAGTTTGCTTTTTACTTCGCCATGTAACCAGATTCCCCCACATATAAGTACAATACCCTGATGTGGATCTTCGGTCAATAATAGAGCCAGCCCAATCAGCGTCAATGAATACTTCAATGTTCCTTCTCACAGTCTTCTTAAAATGAAGGCCTTCTCCTGGAGTCTTCTTCAAATACCTCAGAATATGGTATGCCCGGTCCATATGTTCTTTAGTAGGATTATTCATGAATTGATTGGCAACACTAACAGCGAAACCAATGTCGGGTCTGGTGTGTGAGAGGTAGATAAGTCTTCCTACCAATCTTTGGTACCTTCCTTTGTCAACAGGAACATTGTCTTCTCCTTTGCCTTTGGTGATTGCTTCCATTGGCATGTCTGTAGGTTTGCAACCAAGCATCCCGGTTTCCTTGAGTAAATCAAGGACATACTTACGTTGAGAGACCACAATTCTTGTTTTGGATCTTGCAATTTCCATCCCGATGAAATATTTTAGGTTTCCAAGGTCCTTGACCTCAAATTCAAGAGCTAGAAGCCTCTTGAGTTCTTTAATCTCCTCATCATGATTTCCTGTCAGGATTATATCATCCACGTACACAATAATGATAGATATCCTTCCAACAGGAGAATGTTTAACAAAGTATGATCAGACTGGCATTGAGAGTAACCGGACTTCTTTACCACTTTGGTAAACCGATCAAACTATGCTCTAGGAGATTGTTTTAGGCCATAAAGAGATTTCTTCAATTTACAAACCTTGTCTGAGTTTGCCTGAGTTTTGAGTCCTGTAGGAATTTCCATGCACACTTCTTCCTCCAAGTCTCCATTAAGAAAGGCATTCTTGATATCTAATTGATGAAGATTCCAGTCACAGTTCACTGCAAGAGACAAAAGTACTCGAATAGTGTTAAGTTTTGCAACAGGAGCAAGGGTCTCCTGGTAGTCAATACCATAGGTTTGTGTGAAACCTTTAGCAACCAACCGAGCCTTGAACCTGTCTATACTGCCATCTGCATTGTGTTTGACAGTGAAGATCCACTTGCACCCCATTGGATTCTTTCTTGGAGGCCGATTGACTATTTCCCATGTATCATTCTTTTCAAGAGCCCTGAGTTCTTCTGTAACGGCTTGCTTCCAATCACGAACCTGCATAGATTCCTGAATGCTATTAGGAATTTGAATTTTCGTGAGTTTAGTAGCAAAGGCCTTGTAATCTGGAGACAACTTCTTGTAAGAAATGAAATTGTAAATAGGATGATGAGAACATGTTGTGACACCTTTTCTTTGAGCAATCGGCAAATCAAGATCTTGTGGAATTATATTATCAAAATCCGAAACAGTGTTACTTGGTTGTGTTTCTTCTAGGATTGGCTTCGGTTCAGCTTCATGACGAGTCGTTTCTTGCATTTGTTCCTCTACATGTTCTTAGCAGCCGAACACTGGGGACAACAATCAATTGAAGAAAGACAGTCCTGAGTGCAAGTCAGCACTGCCAATCATCTGTTCCGAAGTCAAATCCTGAAAAACACAACATTTAGATGAGAATTTAGCAACACAATTCTTTTCCTGAGTGAGTTGCCTTATAGATAAAAGGTTGCAATCCAAATTAGGTACCAACAACACAGAATTAAGAGTTAGGTTCTCTGAGATAGCAACAGAACCTATGCCAGTCACCTTTGAGACCGATCCATCAGCTATTCGAACATTATAGTTTTCAGAACAAGGTTTAAGATTTTGGATAAGAGATGCATCACCAGTCATATGATCGGAAGCCCCAAAATCGACTATCCATAAAAACTTTTTGTCCACCTTTTTAACGTTAAGGGCTGCTAAAGAGTTACCTTTTTGGGTCACTGTTGCAGTTGCTGAAGGATTATTATTTGAGGAAGACATTTGTTGAGCATCAAAAATCAATTTTTGGAGGATTTCTAGTTGCTCCTTACTGAATTGGCTTGGAAGCTCCTCGGCTACAACATGGTTGTCACGACCTTTGCTCCTGTTTTTTGGATTCCAATCATGTGGCTTTCCATGTATGTCCTAGCAAGTGTCAGGGGTATGCCCTGTCTTATTACAACGATCACAAAATGGTCTTCCTTTCTTGATTCGGTTGTCATCAACTTTTCGGGATACCAAGGCAGAGGCATCATTGTTTGTTGGCTGATTTCCAGTGCCCATCATAACTTTATTACGGCTCTCTTCACGTCTAACTTCGGCGGCGACTTCACGTAGGTTAGGCAGTGGCTTAATGGCAAGAATTCGACCACGAACTTCATCGAGATTCTTGTTGAGCCCTAAAAGGAACTTGTAAATTCTTTTCTTTTCAACAACTTTCTTATATTTTATAGCATCAGTTGGACAATCCCATTGAGTAGTCTCATAGATATCAAGTTGCTGCCAATACTTAGTCAAACGACTGAAATATTGGGTGACCGTGAGATCCCCTTGACGGAGATCATGAAGAATCTCTTCAATCTCAAACACCTCCGCTGTATCTTCTCTATCTGAAAAGGTTTCCCGAGCTGCATCCCAGATTTCTTGTGTTATTTCATAGAGAATGAAATTTTCTCCAACTTCATTTGTCATGGAATTTATAAGCCATGACATGACAAGGTTGTTTTCAGCCTTCCATGTCTTGAAGGATGGATCATCAGACTTTGGTTTCTTGGCTACGCTTGTGATGTAATCGTCTTTCCCTCGACCACAAATGAACATCATAACTGAGTGGGACCATTGCAGGTAATTCTGGCCATTCAGTTTGTGTCCAGTAATAAGAAGAGCGCCAGACTCTGCTCCTCCATTAGAACTAGTAACCGTGGGAACTTGGGAAGAGGAGGACAATTTTTCTGAGGTGGGAGATGCCATTGAAACACTCTGGAACTGTTATCAGAAACGCTCTGATGCCATGAAGTTTTGTTTGAATGAGAAATACTGTTTTCTCTTGTTCTTGTTTGAGAATACAAATAGATATATGTAGTACAAGATGGCTGAGAAAAATATTCAGTAATAAGTAAGAAATTTCCTAATTAAAGGAGAGTATATCTCCATAGAATTTGGTGAATAAGTGTATCCCCTAAAAACAAGCCTACTTAGCTGTACAAAATACATTATGCATAGCTGTACAAAATATTCTGCATATCCTAGTTGTAATGACCTGGATTTCTACAGTTAGGTTTTGCTTGCATACCCAACGCAGGCACTTCTAGAACATTATTTATACATTACATCCAAGTGTATGTTTAGGTCTTGCGTCTATAAGTCACATTCATCTTATGGTAACAATTTTGTTTCATTTAGGCAACTTCTCTATCTATTTGATAGTGATTTGGCACCTTTTTGACTCTTGGTTGTCAAATTAAACCCTTAAGACGATGGACCTAATATATGAACTTTAAACACCATGTCATGTGCAAACACTAAGGAGCTGTTAGCACATTGAACAGAAAGTATATAGAACTGATTTTAGAGCTAAAGTTGAAAGTAAGATCAATAGGAAGTTTTCAGTCGTGGTATTTTTTTCCCTAAATTTTTAATGTTGTGTCTTGAATCCTTTGTGCGTAGGAGAATCGAGGAAGGAGTGAGGAAGGGATGGAGCCAATGATTTTATCAATATTTTGTTCTATAGGAACTCTTAACTTAATGAAAACGAAGAAAAGTGGAGTAAAAGAACATTTTTTATACAGAGCATTGTAGTTTTTATCCAAGGTCAAGTTTCACAATTTTTATTAGATACTAGGGTGAGATATGGAACGGAAACTATAATCGATTTATTGTATTAAAGAGCAATCTGCAAGTATCGTAGCAAGAATGAGAATATGTTTTTATTCAGTTTCGCAGCTCTAAGAGTGTGGTGGATGATGTCCAGCAAATAAGAATGTTCTTGGGTCATCCCTCAAAATATTGAAATTTTAATCATAGGAATATTCTAGTTTTTGGATGAAGTCAAAGAAGGAAAAGTGTTATTGGGTCGTGAAGTATAGGCTGTTTTTTGGGTCCTATGGTTGAAAAGGAATGGGAGCATCTCGGTGGTATTTTTTATGATGGTGATGCTTATTGGGACAGAGTCTAATACAGCTTCCTTATCTGCTTGCACTTTGCACGTCCAATTGATTGTAGAGTTTTTCCTTTTCTCCTAATTAATCTTAAGTTGGAAGGATGTTGTCCAATAGATGCTTGTTAGGGTCTTTTGTTGCTTTTGACGCTAAGAGTTTTTGGTCTGTTTTAACTTTTTATGGGAGGATTTCTCCACCTCTTAATCTCTCTACTTTCCCTATCTTTTAATAAGACTTTATGTTTCCTTAATAGAAAAAAAAAAAACTTTGTATTCAAGAGAGAATCGCTTGATGACTCTCCACATGCACGAGAATGATTTGCATAACAGATATTCTAAGTGTTATTAATGTTTTGCGGTGAAGTAATTCAACATTTGTACTTCTCATGGTATTGCAGATGGTGGAATATTTCAATCAAAAGGCTAATCTCTCTAAAGGTTATCCTCTTGGTAGTTTTAATGCTGCATTTAACTTCACTGGTTTAAAGCATATCGATGCTGCATCTACAAAGACCCTTTCTATTGATGGATTCTACGTTCCACTTGCCAAAGTTCGGCTTCTACGGTCATTAGTCTTACAAGAAAATGTCAAACAGGCTGTACCAACTAATTGGGAGCCGGCATCCTTAGCAAGGTATAGATTTCTAATATTAGATGGAAACAATAATAAAGTATTTTCGAACTCTTTCTGATTGCTAGCGTTCTTTCTTCAGTTTCATTGAAAATTTTGGAACCCATGTTATAACGTCTATAACTATTGGTGGGAAAGATCTGATTTATGTGAAACAACATCAGCATTCGACTTTGACAACTTTGGAGATTAAGAACTATGTCCAGGATATTGGAAATCAGAGGTTCTCTGGCACAGAATGTCGTACAAGTTCTGGTCCAATGAAATTGAAGGATAAGGTTAGTTCCACATATATATTTTCCATTTTCTTTCTTTATTTTCCGTACCTTCATCACCTACCTTATTTTCTTCATTATTTTAATCAACTCCATTTTCTTAATTTTTTTAGGGTGTTGATCCTGGTTTATTTAACAGTCAGGGGATATATCCGCAACCTACCGACGCTCCATATCTTTCTGGGAAAGAAGTATGTCAAATTTATATATTTCTGCTTTTCTACATAAAATCAATTCCAGACTTTTGAATTTTTCCTGAAAAAGTAAAAATCTATTTTGCACTTTACATCATGATTATGACATGTGTTCTCTATGCTACCCAATTTTCTTTTGGGTAAAAGAAATGAATAAAATAGGAAAGAAAAAGAAGAATGTTGCTTTTCTCTTAAGCCTGTTATCCTCTTGCTTGTGAAATTTATTTCACCTTGTAATATCTGAAATTTAATAAACACATAAATTGTTCTTGGGTGTTGCTTTGTTGCAAGCGCTAGTTATGTCCAATTTTGAAATTAATATTATTTTTGTGCTGCAAAAATCAGACCATTAATAGTCTATCTTTAATATAATGAAAGCAGTAGCTATATGTATTCTTTTTCCCTGTTAAATTGGTCTTTCTGAAGTTTTAAGTCATCAAAACCGCTCTTCTTTTACTTGAAAATTTTGCATTCTGTGTTCAAGTACGTATATACATTTTCCTCCTTGTTTTCCAATGAACTTCTCTAGCCCTCGTTTCCCGGCATAAATCTTGTCTTGATTATAGATAAGACTAAAATTTGTAAGGTCGTTCAGTACATGGATGAGTTTCAGAATTATAACTTTTTGTTTGCTTTTGTAACATCATGTTGAAGTTTCTTGCGACTAATGCTACATGCCAGGAATTGGTTCATAGAATCACCAGAAGGTCTTAAACTCAAAATTCTTTGAAATTATTCTTGATGCAGGATGTGACGGTGATTTTCCGGAGGACAGGAGGAGACGATCTGGAACAAAGCCACACCCAATGGGCGAGAACCATCAAGTCATCTCCGGATGTCATTGAGATGACATTTTTCCCGATAACATGCCTTCTTGAAGGCTTAACTGGAAAGGAGCATCTTATTCGAGCCATTAATCTTTATCTTGAATGTAAGACAATCAAGCCTCAAGATGGGTACTTTCATGCTTCCATGATCTGTACTGTTCTGTAGATCTGATAAAAAACTATTCCTGCTAAATGTACTGATTCATTTTGAGCTCTTCTTTTTTTTTTTTTTTTTCAGATAAGCCTCCAGTTGAAGAACTGAGATATTTTTTAGAGTTTCAGATTCCACGAGTTTGGGCTCCTTTACATGACAGGATTCCTGGCCACCAAAGGAAGGAACCTGTTTGCCCATCTCTGCAATTCAGCATAATGGGGCAAAAGCTTTACGTCAGCCAGGAGCAGGTATTTATGTTCAATTGTGTTCCTTAGTTCAAAGGCAAAGTCTTCAATCACTTTAGGAGACACATTTGTAAAATAATTCTGTGTTGCTGGTGAATGGAATAGATAACTTCTATTTTTTCTCTTATGCAAAAAATGTAAATTCAAAAACATGTCTTGGGGCCATCTTCTAACAACTTATCCCCCGAATTCTTGAAAATGCCTGAAAATTCCTTACTTCCATCTATATTTTGCTCACCTAGTAGGTTTCTGAAGGAAATTTATATTTTAACTAAACAACTGATTTTTTAAGAATATTAATTCGTTATTATCACTATGTTACTCTTGTTATTACACCAAACCTAGAGGGATCATGTTTTCTTTCTTTTTTGTTAAGGTTATCTTTTGATTAAAATAATATTCTAGGAAAAAAAAATCCGATGTAAATCCCTTCCCATGTATGTTGCTTCAAAATTGTCTTTGAAATTGCAGATATCAGTTGGACGAAAGCTGGTAACTGGCTTGCGGCTGTGTCTAGAAGGGAGCAAGCAAAATCGTCTGTGTATTCATCTTCAACACTTAGCATCTCTTCCAAAGATCCTTCAACCGTACTGGGATACCCACGTGGCGATTGGTGCTCCCAAGTGGCAAGGACCCGAGGAGCAAGATAGCCGATGGTTTGAGCCAGTTAAGTGGAAAAACTTCTCTCATGTGAGCACTGCACCTATTGAGAACTCTGAGAGCATCGTTGGCGATCTCTCTGGCGTCTACATAGTCTCCGGAGCACAGCTTGGAGTTTGGGATTTTGGGTCAAGAAATGTCTTGTACATGAAGCTATTGTATTCTAGGCTACCGGGCTGCACTATACGAAGATCATTGTGGGATCACACCCCGAACGAGAAGTCCAAAAAGGCGGTATCTACCAAAGGTATCTCGAATACCGGAGACTCGAGTTCAGATTCAGAAGAACACTCTGCGGGTAATAAGTTGGTTAAGTTTATCGATATGACGGAGATGAGCAAGGGGCCCCAGGATCGTCCGGGTCATTGGTTGGTAACGGGTGGAAAGCTCGGTGTGGAGAAAGGAAAAATTGTATTGAGAGTGAAGTACTCCTTGCTAAACTACTGATGTAAAACTCGTATGATGATGTAGAGCTGATTTTTGTTTGGTAGGGGTGGTGTGCTTTTTGTTATAGTGAATATAAATTATGTTCATCACTTGGTGTTAAACTTCGCAGTGTGATAGGCTGGGTTTGGGAAGGGAGGTGTTTTTCTTATTTTTTTCCTTTTTGGGTGGTTTTTATAAAAATCAAGGTTCCTGCAGCGATTGGTGGTAAATTCAGTTCCAAGTAATCTGTAATTTCAAGAAAGGGTTAATTACATAATTGTACTTCGTAGTTTTTTTAACTTTTTCTTAATCTGTTTTTCTATTTTCTAAAACTATCAAGTTATCTTTTGAATATTAAAAACTTATTTCAATTTTATTTTTTTAAATAGAAAAAATTAAGTAAAATAACATGACTATTATTAAAAAAGCTATGAAAAATATTTTATACTTTAAAATCTTAAAATAAAATATTAAATTAAAAAAAAATCTTAAGTCATTTTAAAATATATTTTAAAAAATTTTTCTCATGTAAGAACATATTTTATAAATAAATTAAGTTTAATTAAAGGTATTTTTATCTTATTTTTATGTTTTTTGGGTCAAAGAAGTCTGTGGGGGATAAAATTAAAAAACAATTTTTTTAAATTCAAAAGATCTTTGTAGTTTTTCAAAACAAAAAGATAAATTAAGAAATAACAAAAATTAGCAGATATAGTAATGTAATTAACCCTTTCAAAGAAAATTTACACTTCTCTTCTGCAGGCTAAGAAGGTGTTTAGATGCTTATGCATTGCAAGTAAATGGTGGGAGTACTTGTGTTGCTTTGCTGTCCCCTCCTTCCTCACTTCTGGGAAAAATAGAGGAAAGATTTGGTGGTTTTCAGTTTGCTTAACAATTATGGAAAGTAATGGGCCATAATTTGTTTTAACCAAGAAATAAGAGAAAAATCGAGAAAAATATACATTATGTCACACTTCTAAACTCTTTTTATTCATGGCACATCATGCTTTTGCTTAAAGTGTGCAAACTAGCAAATAAAATAAAAGCGCACCTTCACGTTCATGGAAGGAAATGGACATTAATTTTCACTGGTTTTGTTACACTTTTGGTTGTAATATTTGTTAGGATTTTTAACCCTAATATATTATGTTAATTTTTGGTTTCAAAATATTTTAATTTGATCGACCTTTTACTGGAGGTTTGAGATGGAGTTAAATTGTCTTCGGAGCTTCAACGATGTTTTATATGGTTGCTTTAGTGGGCTGATTTCTTTCTTTAATGTGGATTATGTGGAAAATTTAAATTTGATTGGTATCCAGATTTGGCTGAGCAGTTTGTGTTTTTTAAAGTCAAATTTGAGCTTAAGAAATTTAGATCTTTTAATTTGTTTTTGTTTTTGTTTTTTTTTTTTTTTTTTTTTTTTTGGTTTTTGTGGTTAATATATTCTACGAGTCTAGATTCATTCTATGTTTACTCAACTTATTGTTTAAGTTATACGATTGGTTTTACTTGTATTTTCGTATTCAATTCGTTTTTGAATCATTCAAAAAAAAAAAAAGTATTTGAATTAGATTTTAACTTGGATACTAATTGATAACGTTTTCAGTTAAATTTATGTGAAATGCAGTTTTTTTTTTCCATCAGAATGGCACCAAGATACATAATTTTTGCGGATTTCAGTTCTCTATTCATTCGGTGGCAACTGTAATTTAGGGTTAAGTTTGAAATGTAGATTTTTAGCATTAGAAATTCAGATTTGAAGTTAGATCAAAATCAGATTTACCCTTTGTCAAGCGTGATGTATCTAGACCTTTCTCATGTTTGGGATTTGCTTGTTTAAGGAGGTCACGCTTGTGACACTTGGTTTTGAGAGCTTAATTGTGGGAGAAAAACCAAAGCATTTAAAGGCTTAAACACTTCCTTTCACAACCTGTTGTTGTTATTGTGCATTTTATCAATCCAGAATAAGTCTGAGGTGGAGCTAAAGGCGAATTGTGCTTGAAGTGCAACTAAAGCAGGTGAGCATCAAGCTTGGAGTATATGATCAGTTGGACAAAATTAGTTGGAGTAGGACGAGAAGCCTGAAAGCAAGTTGAGAAGGAGACATTATAGGTTCTATGTTGGTATAGAATTTTAGTTTTACTATAATTCCAATCATTTGTATCTATAATTACGTGTTAGTGAGATACTTCTTTTAAATGATGTGACCGCGTTTTCTTTTTCTGTAAAGGTTTTCGGTCACTTAAATAGTCATATTTGATGCGTCTTTTATTTTTATGCATATTTACTTTATGCAATATACAAGTTTTTGTTATCGCTCTAACATGTTGTTTCTGACATGTCTTACAATATTAATGCAAGATTCTATTAAATTTTTCCCTCTACTCTTCTCTTGGTAAAAAGTTTGAGCAGGTACCAACATCTAGCTAATTCAGTTGGTAGGGGCGGTTCTGCTTAAGCAAGCGACTTTGGTATGAGTTTTTGTGAACGCAGCTATAGGTGTTAGAAGACTCTTGCTGCTTTCGAGGTTAACTCCAGATTAGTCGGGCTAAACTACCTAAACATTGAGGGGCCTTTAAGGGTTCGTGCCGTTCGTGGTGTGCCTGGATACTTTACCAAAAAAAAAAAGCTTTGAGCAAGTGATTTGTTTCTCTAAATCTATGATTTCTTTATTACTGAAAGTTCTAACTGTTGGCTCGAGTAGCTTTATACATTTTCCTTACTAGACTAATTGTTTGGGTCATTTTCTGACTTTCCAAACAAATCCAAGACATAATTCTAGAATTGTTTGTGATCTAAAAAAAAGAAATACAATTCTCTGAAACAAAAGAATTTCTCTCTCTAGATTTTCTCCTTAGAATTCTTTAAAATAGCTAAAATCCCTTTTCATCCCACTAAATCTCCCATTTATAGACATTGAAATAACTTGCTTTCACATTTTCAGTCGTCCAATATTACTTGCTCCTTTTCTACTATTCGATCCTTCTTTTGATGTGAAAATTTGTTTAAGTTAGTTTGAAGATATTGGTGTAAGGGGTTGTTTGTTTGGGGGTTTCAAGTGGTTTGAAACCAAATAATTTTTTGAGACCCAATCTCAAACCGTTGACAAGACCCTTGAGACCAAAAAACCACCAAAATCTAGAATTTTAATATGCTTGAACTCTTTCTTTCATGTGGGCTCTAAACTTTTGACTCTTTTTTTATATCCAAACACAATTTTAGATTTCAAATTTTATTTTGAATTCTAGTTTCAAACCACACATTTTAAACTTTTTTATCTCAAATCTTTAAAATTTCAAACCACCATGATTCGAATCCCTTAAACATACAAGACCCTAAATCTTCCGCTTGTTTCTTTGCTTCTGAATGGTCTGTGTCTTTTTCTTTTTTTATCACTGAAACATTGCTGTTCAACTTAAGTCTAGCAATGCTATTTTTATTTAGTTTATATGCCTCCATAACTTTTGTTATTAGAACGTCATTTCTTTTATTTGAGAAAGAAATGACTTTCTACAAGTTCATTTCCTTCGCACAAGACATTTCTTTCTCAAGTAAAAAGAAATGACCCAGTAAAATAAAGTCGTTTTAATAACAGAAGTTGTGGAGGCAACAGAACCGAATAGAAAGGGCATAACAGACTTAAGTTGAACGACAACATTTTAGTGATAAAAATAAGAAAAAGACAAAGATAGCTCAGAATCATTGAAGCAAGAGATTCAGGACAATAATTTCAGAATAAAGTAAATAAATGGCCGTGTTGGAAGAAGAATCGAACGGTGGAAAAGGAGCAAGTAATATTGGACGACTGAAAATGAGAGAGAGCTATTCCAATGTCTATAAATAGGAGATTTCAGAAAAAGAAAGCCATGTCATAGAATTCTAGAGAGAGAATTTAAAGAGAGAAATTCCTTTGTTTCAGAGAATTCTATTTCTTTCTTTAGATCATATAAACTTCTAGAATTCAAGTCTGGGATTTGTTTGGAAGTCAAAAAATCACCCAAACAAAAAACCCATTTCTCAGCAGTTTGCTTTTTTTTTTTTTACAAACTATTTCCCTATTTATAGAATAGTTGCTAAGGATAAAATATTTAAGTTTCCAAAACATGATTGTATTGTGTTGTCAAAATCTTTTTTTTAGGTTAGAGAATCTCTGCATGCTATTAGCTTTGCAATATTTATGAAACCAGAGTGACTTTGACATGGCTAACGTAACAAACACTCAACTTTCATCGCATTTGACTCGAGAAGGAGAGAAACAAAACAACATAGCAAAACATGTTCGTTCTTCATCTGTTTCAGGCTATTCCTTATTCGGGCTTTTTTGTATTTAATCGATCTTAGGTTCTTTCCTACTCGGGCTCGGCCTTTCTTAGATTGTCTTAGAATTTTTCCATTCGGGCTTTTCATTTCTAATCAGTCTTAGGCTCTTTCCTATTCAAGCTTAGCCTTTTCAATCAGTCTCAAGCTTTTCCCACTCTAGCTTTGTCTTTTGCTTGATTATAGGCTTTTCCCACTCAAGCTTTGCCTTTTACTTGGTCATAGGTACTTGGGCTCTACCATCTACTAGACCATAGGCTTTCTCACTTTGGCTTTGCCTTTTATTTGGTCATTGGCTTTTTCCACTTAGGCTCTATCTTTTATCCAGTCATTGGCTTTTACTATTCGGGCTCTGCCTTTTACTCGGTCATAGGCTTTTCCTATTCGGGCTTTGCCTTTTACTCTATCATAGGTTTTTCCCATTCTTCGTTTACTTGGTCATGGGCCTTTCATACTCGGGCTTTGACTTTTTACTCATTCTTAATCTAGTTTTCAGTCGAGAAATGTATCTCGGGGTTTTGATCTATCATGTGTCTACTTTTCATATTTTCAACTTTTGTTAGTGAATCTTCTATAGTACTTTTAGCTTTTTTAGGTTCTTTGTTGTTTCAAGATGGAGTTGACCATTCTATTCTTTCTGAAATCAATATTTTCTTAGTTTCTTGGTTTTTTTTCTTATAAATTTGATGGTAATTGTCTTCCATCTTCACTTGAAAGAAAAACCTTTACTTCAAAAAGAGTCCGTTTTCTAAATTTTGATGGGAATTAATGGGTGAGGGCCATTGGGGTAGTTAAGTAAGTTAAGTATTTTTATTCTCCTTATGGGAATTTTTGGAATTAATGTTTCGCCTATTTGACTAGCTTCTTTATCCTCTAATCCATTCTTATCCATTACTTGTCAAAAACTAAGAGTGGATAAGAGAAAGAAATACAGTTTTCTTCAAAATTTCTTGAGATTAACTTGTTGAAATGGAAGGTTTTACCATAGATCAAAGTATGTCTTTTTCTCTAATTATTGTTATGTAAAAATCATATAGTTCTAAGATCTTGGCATTATGTTTATGCAATATTAAGGTTTGATTTGCAATATTAAGAAATTTTCAAATATGTGGTATCAGGGCCACAAGTTTAAGAATGTGTGATTTTTCCATTAATGATCATTGATTTCTTCTTTAATTAAATTATTGAGAAATTTCTCAAAACTTCCGTTATATATATAAATCATATAAACTACATATTCTTCAGTTTTGGTGACCAAATTGATTTCTTTATGTCATGTTGAATATATATTTCATATGGATCAAGATTACACGACATAATCAGTTTATGTGAAGATTTTATGTAATCTGTTTATATTTTTCTGGTTTTCCTCTGAAAATAAATCACGTTTGAATGGTTTTGCAGAAAAATTTTCCAAAGGTTAATTACAGTTGAATAATTGAAGTTTAACAAAAAAAAAAGGGGGGAGAAATAATTATAAAAAATGAAAAGCTAAAATCATGGGATTTATTCCCCCTGTTTAATGGAATATTGGCTGCATGTAAATAGTTAGCCGATTGCCTCCTTTGGTGTATTGCTAAAAGAAGTTGGTCTTTTAGGCCATTACTAGGACAACCCAAAGAAAACTCTTGGATCTTAAGTCCATTAAAGAAGGGAATTGGGTATTAAAGTTTAAAGGCCCAAAGATGGACTAGGTAATGGATCCGGGTTGAATCCGACGTGATTCACTCCTGACACAAACCTGTTGACCAACCCAATTGACCGTTGTCTTTGATGTTGACTTGGACAGTTAACTTTGACTTTGACCGTCGATAATTGACTTTGACCTTTAACTTTGACAAAAAAATTTCTTTTTTTCTCCTTTTTGTAAAGCATGCAATTAGAGTTTTAAAATTAAATTAAATTCAAATAAAATGACCGAATCTTAAAGTTTAATGTCTATTAAGTTGTATAGTATTATTTTTTTATTTTGATATCTATATTATGAATAATTTGTTAGTCATCAAAGTGGCCAAATTAGAATGTTACCATAGATGTCAAATTAAATAAAATTCAATTACCTATGATTATGTGATGCTATTACTAAGATGACATGATCATATATATATATATATATATATATATATTTCTTAATAATGGGTATATTGAAGTTCATTGATTATAAAATATTTAAGGATTGCCCAAAGTTTGATTAGTTATTTTAATTGATATATTTGATTAGATATGTTTGGTATATCCAAAGATTACGAGTATGTCTAATTGGAGTATATTTAATTCCCAATTCTGTGAAATCTAAAACAATAATAATAAGTATCAATTATGTTTATTGTCATACGTTGTTGGATCACCCGAAGGAGAACTTCAATGTAATTTTATGTTTATATGAATGTTAGCTGAATTTGTATTATATGTTTATATTTATGACTTAAAACATTAATGTATGAGCATTTCATCTCCTTTGCAGCATTTGCCTCTGTTTCTCTTCAGTCGCAAGCTTCGTCTATTATGAAGTTCAATGGGCTTAATTTTTCTAAATGGTCTGAACAAGTTCATTTTCACTTAGGTGTTCTAGATCTTGATTTGGCACTCTTGATTGACAAGCCTGTTGCTATTACTGATGCTAGTAGTTTTAAAGAGAGATCTTTCTATAATGCTTAGGAAAGATCAAATAGACTAAGCCTAATGTTCATGTAGATGACAATAGCAGAGAAAATCAAATCAACGATTCCAAAAACTAACAGTGCTAAGAAATTTATGGAATCTATGAAAAATATGTCCCATTCTAACATTGTTGATAAGGTAGTTGCTGGGACACTGATGGGTACGTTACCAACCATGAAGTTTGATGATTCTCGTACCATGCATGAGCACATCACTGTAATAGTAAACATAGCAGCAAGATTAGGATCCATGGGAATAAATGTAAATGAAAGTTTCCTTGTGTAATTCATTATGAACTCCTTACCTCCTTAGTATGGTTCATTCCAAATACATTACAAATGATAAATGGAATGTGACAGAATTGCAAACTTTGCTTATTCAAGAGGAAGCAAGGCCGAAGAAACAAGGAATTGACATTGTCAATCTCATGGGTCAACTAGGAGCTAAAAAGAAATTAGGAAAGAAGAATCAAAAGGGCAATAAAGGACCACTAAAGGTTAATGTACCATCTGCCCAAATCCACAAGAAGGAACGAAAGAAAGATGTGTGCCATTTCTAATGTTCATGCAGATGACAATAACAGAGAATATCAAATCAACGATTCCAAAAACTGACAATGCTAAGAAATTTATGGAATCTATGGAAAGTATGTCCCATTCTAACATTACTGATAATTCAGTTGCTGGGACACTGATGGGTACGTTACCAACCATGAAGTTTGATGATTCTCATACCATGTATGAGCACATCACTGCAATAGTAAACATAGCAGCAAGATTGGGATCCATGGGAATAAAAGTAAATGAAAGTTTCCTTGTGTAATTCATTATAAACTCCTTGCCTCCTCGGTATGGTCCATTCCAAATAAATTACAAATGACAAATGGAATGTTACAGAATCGCAAACTTTGCTTATTCAAGAGGAAGCAAGGCCGAAGAAACAAGGAATTGACATTGTCAATCTCATGGGTCAACCAGGAGCTAAAAAGAAACTAGGAAAGAAGAATCAAAAGGGCAATAAAGGACCACTGAAGGTTAATGCATCATCTGCCCAAATCCACAAGAAGGAACCAAAGAAAGATGTGTGCCATTTCTATGGAAAGCCTGGACACTACAAGAATGATTGCCTGAAATGCAAGAAATAGTTCGAAAGTAAAAGTAAGCCTAGTGCTTTCATATGTTTCGAATCAAATTTGGTAGAATTTCCTTATAATACTTGGTAGATTGATTCTAGATATACCACTCATGTTTTAAATACGATGTAAGGATTTCT
The DNA here is from genome assembly GCA_025403435.1 of Artocarpus heterophyllus. Classification (NCBI taxonomy): domain Eukaryota; kingdom Viridiplantae; phylum Streptophyta; class Magnoliopsida; order Rosales; family Moraceae; genus Artocarpus; species Artocarpus heterophyllus. The sequence continues at coordinate 19,943,390 of CM046343.1, forward strand.
TACGACCTAAACCATAAATACAAATGAAAAATTTATGCTTATAGGGAATCGAGTGACAGCTCCAGTTGAAGCCATCGAAACTTGTCATTTGATTTTGGACACTAGACATCATTTAGATCTTTTTCAAACTCTTTATGTTCTTTCTGTTTCTCGTAAATTAATTTCTTTGTCAAAACTTGATACAGTTGGATATTGTTTTAAGTTTGGAAATGGATGTTGTAGTTTTTTTAAGCATAATCATTTTATTAGTTTTGGTGTTCCTTGTGATGGTTTATATAAATTAAAGCTTGATAATCTTTTTGCTGAGACTCTGTTGACTTTGCATCATAATGTTGGTACTAAACGTGGTTTAGTGGATGAAAGTTTAGCTTACTTGTGGCATAAACATTTGGGTCACATATCAAAAGAAAGAATATAAAGATCGGTAAAGAATAAAATCTTTCCTAATTTAGATTTTACTGATCTTGGTATCTGTATAGATTGTATTAATGGAAAACACATAAAACACATAATTAAGAAGAAGGCCACAAGAAGCACATAGCTCCTTGAAGTTATACACGTCGACATTTGTGGGCCTTTTGATGTTCCATCTTTTGGTGGAGAAAAGTATTTTGTCATCTTTATTGATGATTTTTCATGTTATGGATATATCTATTTGTTGCATGAGAAATCTCAATTAGTAAATGCCTTAGAGGTGTTTATTACTGAGGTTGAAAGACAATTAGATAGAAAAGTAGAAATTATCAGATCTGATAGAGGTGGTGATATTATGGAAGGTACGATAAAATTGGACAATGCCCTATTCCATTCACTAAATTTCTTGAAAAGCATGGCATATGTGTGACACCTGAGCATTTTTAGTATATTAAAAATACAATAACTTAAGAATTATGTTTAGCAAAAAGATGTGTCATAAGGATTATTGTTTAATCCAATTTAAATGATAAAGTCCATAAAGCAAAAATGAGATTTTTTAATGTTAAAAATCATGTCATAGTCTTAAATAAAGAAGGAATGATATAAAAATAAGCTGAAAAGCTTAAATGTTGCAAAATGTATTGCAACAAATATTAACACAAAAATATAGTTTAAGAAAAATATTGTATAATAATATAAAAAATTATATAGTATTAGAATAATGCAGTGTAAGGAAATACACTGATAAAGTTATATAGTATAAAAATTACACTATAAAAGTAATGCAGTATAGGAATTAGACTGTTTAAGGTTAAACAGTATAGAAATTAGACTGTTTGATGTTAAGCAGTATAGGAATAATACTGTTTGGAAACATGAAAGAGTAAGGAATGCGGTGTAAACTCATAACAGTATAGAGAATATACCGACAGTATAAGAAAAATACTGTCAGTATAAATTCAAATTGTATAAAATTAAGCACTATAAGGATTATATTAAGTCGTAATTGTAAATAAGTAGAAGAGGTTGTGAAACCTCATGAATTGTATAAAAAGGAATACCGATAGTATAAGAAAAATATTGTCAGTATAAATTTAGACTATGTAACAAGTCTTTGTGGGACCCACTATGGGATGCCCAAATGGCTGAAAATTTGCCACCAAACCCCCTTGGGTGGTCCAATTACACATTGCCAAGTTAAGTTAAATGATGACAAGTGATGACTAATATGATGAGTCATCAAATTTGGTAAAAAATTACCAAAATACCCCTTGATGTGGCCAATCAAATTTTGCCAAGATTAAGCAAACTTTCAACCCCCAATTAATGCAAAATGGTGACTAATCTTGATAAGTCACCAAGTTGCCAAAAATGAAAGTAAAGAATAAAAAGCAAATATGAAGGAAAAATTCTTCATTTTTCTCCCATTTCTTTCCTAGCCAACCCCCCCCCACCAGCTATTTCCTCTCAAAATTTTGATAAATCCCAAGCTTCAAAACATGTAAGGAAACAAGAACAAGTGAAGGAGACGAGGATTTAAGAGTTTTCAAGATAAAACTCAAGTTTTTCCTATTATGTTTAAGGGTTTTCTTTATGATTTGAATGAGATTTTTATGGGTTGTGTTATGGATGGTTTTCAAGGTAGTTTGGGAGCCTTCAAGTGCTAAGAAGTAGGGACATGCACTTTGCATGGATTAGGTAAAATCCTAGTCTTAATTAAGCCAAATGTTATGTTTTATTATGTATGCCAAGTGTTTGATGAAAATTTTTTGAGCTATGGCATGCAAATGGACATTTATGGTATGATTATTTCATGTTTTATATTGATGGTGATGGTGAAAGAAAGAAAGAAAGTAAGGATTTTGTGGTTAAAAAATAGAAAATTGTTAAACTTTGTAAAGTTTAACCTGTTTTCAAGAGAATAGGATTTTGAGGGCCTTAGAGGCCAATTTATTTTCTAAACATGGCATAGGATCTGCCAACACAGTGAGGAAAACAACTTTTGTGAACAAAGTTCTGCAAAATGCCAAAAGGACTAAATTGTAAAGTTTTGCTAAAATTTGATAAATTTAAAAATCAGCCAAAAAGTCCACCTTAATGTTAGAATTTAGGAAAGTTAAAACATGAAAGTTGTAGAACTCATCGAAACTGCTAAGGCAACATGAATGGATTATCAAAATCCTGTATGGTTGATAAGTTATGAATTTTACGAAATTTTGAGCACAAAATTTCAAGAAATGAAAATGTTATGAAATGTTTGGAATTTGACCATGGAACTTTGGAAAATTTTATTCCCTGTGAAAAACTAAATGTTTTGGTACAAAATGATTGTCTTTAGTTCCGAGGGCAAAAATGCAAAGATTTTTGTGTTTCCGACCAAAACCATAAAATTGTGTGAAAATTAGGTTTTCGCTAGGAACTATTGAATTCTTGCACTGCTATAGGCAGTGAGTAATCATAGATATTAAGTTTTAAAGGATTTAAGGTTTAGTCAAGGAAAGAAAAGAAACGAACATTAAGGATAAAAACACAAAGATTTTCAAGTTACGGGTCAAAACTGTAAAGTTTTAACAAAATAGATTTAATTGAAAGAAAACCTCTTGTTTTTTTTTTTTTGTAATATTATGAGATATAAAGAAATGTAAGATTTTTTAAAAACAGGTTTCGAAAGTTTTTAAAGACCCGATAAGAGCAAAATGGTCATTTTATGAAAAAAACCAAAACGGACACGAAACACTCGATGTAGAAAAACGTCCCTTAGTAGGAATTTTTCTGTAACATGTAAGAAATGAAAATGGTAAAGTTAAGCAAGAATTTTAATAAGCTATGAAGTTGGCAAAAAGCCCGTTAAGGGTAAAATCGTCATTTTTGAGGATACAGCTAAAACAGAGTTGAACACTCTGAATTAGCAAAATGTTCATAGACGAAAAATATTTTGTAATACATTAAGTAACGAAACCGTCACATAAGACGAGAAATTTAATTAGGGATGTTCAAGATAAGTAAAAGAAATGTAACTCGGTGGGTTACAAAGTTAAGTAAAGAAAAAGGTAACTCGATGGGTTATAGATTTAAGTAAAAAGAATGATAACCTGATAGGTTACTGAGTTAGGTAAAGGGAATGGTAACTCCTAATGGGTTACAAAGCCAAATAGAAGAAAGTTAAATCAATGGGATACCAAGTTGAGTAAAAAGGAATGAATATTTAATGATTTAGTTCTGTTATCAATCAAGTAGATTGATAATATGAAAAGTTAACTAATAAGTCGGGTGTAATTTAATCAGGCCACAGAAGCCGACTAATGAAAGGAAAAGGAAGGAAATAGGAACGTTAGAATTATAGACAGGTAAGTTTAGAAATCACGTACAGAATGAAGTAAATGATTTTTAAATACTTATATATATATATATATGTTTGCAAATGTTATACAAGTTGCTTTTAAAATATATTTGCATTTGTTATGCAAAAGATTTTAAAATTTAAAACAAGATTTGCAATGAGTTTGCAATTGTTATGTTTAAAGTATATTTGCATTTGATATGCATAACGTTTTTAAAAGTTCAAGTTATGATTTTCAATGTATTTAAAGTATGTTTGCATATGAAATGCACAAAGTTTTAAAGAGAACAAGTTATGTTTTGCAAATGTGTTTGCATATGATGTTAACATTTGATATGTTCACTAAAGTTAATAAAATGGTAAAGTAAATATGATAAAATAAAGTATCGTACTAGCCTCCTTGATGTGAGGTACACAAGCAAAGTTAAAGTTATGACCTCCTTGATGTGAGGTACACATGTAAAGTTGAAGTTATGACCTTAATGTTCAACGGTCTTAAGTTTTCTACAAGGGAAGCATCATGTTTATGATCTCATGATTAATGATGTTGGTACAATCACTAAAGTTTATAAGATAAGAAAAGTTAAGGAACAAAGATAAAAAGGTAAAGTAAGAAATGAATGATCATAAGATGCTTATAATTGAAAGTTCATAATTGAGCATAAATGGAATCATGCATTACGAATTTGCTTGTATTCCTTATTATGAAGTGTTTATATGAAATGATTATGAAAAACATTTTGAGAAATGTTTTACGTTAAATGTTTATGAAAAACATTTTTTTGTTTATAAGAAATGGTTTATGAAGGACGTTTTAAGGAAAGACATTTAAGAAATGTTTTATGAAAAACGTTTTTGAAAAACATTTTAAGAAAAAGTTTTTTAAGAAAAAAGCTTATAAAGCATGTTAAAATAATTTGTGAATTTATGTTTGAACTTACTGAGTGAAAGCTCATAAAAGTTCCTTCATGCTGTGGATAGTCCTATGAGTGGCCAGTAGGACTTGTTTAAAGATCTCGGTGCGGTGGAGGACAGATGCAAAGATTTGCGTATAGATACCACTACAGTATGTTTCCGCTACTGAAAGAAAATGTTTTCCCATTATTTGATATAGCGTTTTCAAAGTTTTTTTTTAAAAAAAAGAGTCAAATTTTTAAGAAATGTTTCTTATTCAGTTTTAAGAAGCGATTTAAAATGGTTTTAAAGTCAGGTGTTGAGCAATGTCTCAACTCAAGTTGCAATAAAAGTTATAACTGCTTTTAGGTTATTTTCAAAGTATGTTTAAAGGAAAGGAAAAGAAAAAAAAATTATTTTGTATTTTTCTTACTAAGTAAGTAAGATTAATGTTTAAGAAATGATGTTTAAAGATAGTTAAGTGACTGCACGAAAAGACGAGTCATCACAATATGTGCTCAATACATAATGCTAGATACACCGGAACAAAATGGTATTGCAGAAAGGTGTAATCGTACTTTAATGGATATAGTTAGGAGTATGTTATGCTATTCTTTTTACCCTTATCATTGTGGATGTGTGCTTTGAAAACTACCATGTATTTGTTGAACAAGGTCCTAGTAAGGCAGTTTCAAAGTTTCCTTTTGAACTGTGGACAGGAAGGAAACCTAGTTTAAGGCACTTGTATGTTTGGGGTTGCTCAATAGAAGTAAGAATTTATAATCTACATGAAAATAATTTGGATTCAAGAACAACCAATGGTTTCTTCATTGGTTATCCAAAAAAATCTAAAGGGTATAGATTTTATTGTCTTAGTCATAGTATGAGAATTGTTGAAATTAGAAATGCAAGGTTCATTGAAAATAGTGAGATTAGTGGGAGTGTAGAACGATGTAAAGTGGAGATTCAAGAAGTTAGGATGGGGATTTCTTTACCTAAAACTTCTTCTCAAGTTGTTGTTCCCATAGTTGTTGAACATTTAGACAACTTACAAGAAACAAAAAATAAATGATGAAACACCTCATAATGAAATGGTTGCCAATGAACCCACAGTGGATGAACCACGTGAGATAGCGTTAAGCAGATTTGAAAGACAGAAGATCTGCTATCTCTAACGATTATGTGGTGTTTTTTACAAGAGTCAGAATTTGACTTGGGAATTGATGATGATACAGTTTCGTTTTCACAAGCCATGGAAAGTAATGATACTATTAAGTGGTTAGATGCCATGAAAGAGGAGTTGAAATAAATGGATCACAATGCAGTTTGAAATCTTGTTGAATTGCCTAAAGGTTATAAAAAAGTTGGGAGTAAGTTGGTCTTTAAGACCAAGTGCGATTCTAATGGCAATATCGAATGACACAAGGCTTTTGCCAAAGGTTGCACTCAGAAAAATTGTGTTAATTATAAAGAGACATTTTCTTGTATTTCTAAAAAGGACTCATTTAGAATTATCATGATACTAGTAGCTCATTATGATTTAGAGCTTCATCAAATGGATGTGAAAACCGCTTGTTGAATGGGAATTTAGATGAAGAAGTTAATATGACCAACTTGAGGGTTTTGCAGGTCAAGGAAAGGAATACATGGTGTTTAACTCAAGAAATCAATATACGGACTTATGTGAGCTTCTCGACAATGGTATCTTAAGTTCAATGATACCATCACTTCCTTTGGATTTAAAGAGAACATTGTTGATTGATGCATATACTGAAGGTCAGTGGAAGTAAGATCATAATTCTGATTTTGTATGTTGATGACATTTTGTTTGCTATTAATGATCTTGGATTATTACATGAGTCCAAGAAAATTCTCTCTGAGAACTTTGAAATGAAAGATATGGGGGAGGCATCCTATGAGATTGGAATTGAAATATTCCTTGACAGATTGCAAGGATTGCTAGGATTGTCTTAGAAATCATATATTAACATAGTTCTAGGGAGATTTAAGATGGAAATGTGCTCTACAAGTGTTGTTCCTATTCAGAAAGGAGACAAATTGAGCCTTATGCAATACCCAAAGAATGAATTGGAACGCAAAGAAATGGAACGGATTCCTTATGCTTCTATAGTTGGTAGCTTGATTTATGCTCAAACTTGTAACAGGCCAGATATTAGTTTTGCCGTTGAAATGCTGGGTAGATATCAAAGTAATTTGGGATTGGATCATTAGAAAGCTGCAAAGAAAGTGATGAGATATTTATAAGGAACAAAAGATCACAAGCTCAGTTATAGGAGATTCGATCTTCTTGAGGTGATAGGATATTCAGATTCAGATTATGCTCGATGCATGGACACCAAAAAATCCACATTTGGCAACTTGTTCCTTTTGGCTAGAGGAGCAGTCTCATGGAAGAATGCAAAGTAGTCTATCATTGTTGCGTCTACTATGGAGGTTGAGTTTGTGACGTGCTTCAAGGCCACTCTTCATGAATTAAGGCTGTGGAACTTTGTTTTAGGACTTTGAATTGTCGATAGCATTGCCAAGCTGCTGAAAATTTATTGTGATAATGCCACAGCAGTCTTCTTCTCTAAAAACAACAAGGATTCAAGAGTTGCTAAACACATGAAATTGAAATACTTTGTCGTTAAAGAAAAAGTTTAGAAACAAAGAGTGTCAATCGAACACATTAGCACCAATCTCATGATTATGGATCCGTTGACAAAAGGGTTGCCACCAAAGACAATTAATAAACATGTCGAAAAAATGGGCATTATTGAAAACCATTATTGACATTATGATGATGTTTTATGTTCTTTATGTATTTGATACTATGTGCTCATGTAATTTGTGTTTTTGATTTATAATGCATCCTGTTTTCATCATGTTTGTTGTTGCATATACATGAATGAATTATGTTGATATAACAGGATTTGTTTCTAACAAAGACATTATTGTTGGACCATTATGATATATCTCTCATTATAGGTCATACTAAGTATATAACTGATATTGTGATACATAGAAGGGACTATGTCGATTTAATGACATATAACTGCTATGATCCCTATTAGTTTTTGCTTAATAATGATTTATGGTTTGATCAATTTAAGAGAAGGATTTGGCTTACAATTTGCGCATTATGTTCTATTATTAAACTAAGAAGTTGGACAACGTCACATGGACCAAGTGGGAGAATGTTAGATATTTTTAATTGTGGGCTATGTTGTTGTATTCCCATTAGTTGTTTTATTTAATTAAAGAACAATAATTATAGTTTAATAATTATTAGGTGTCAAAATCCTATTGGTCATAAGAGTGATATTTTCTATTTACAGCACACATTGATGGTATGTGGGTTATAAAAGGAATTCCAATAGAGATTGGTCCTTGTTTGACCCATTAACATTATTTCTCTCCATCTAAAAAAGTATTTTGTCAAAAACTAAGAGGGGATAAGAGAGAGAAACATAATTTTCTTCAAAACTTGCTGAGATCAACTTGTTGAAATTGCAAGTTTCACCATGGATCAAAGTATGTCTTCTTTTTTAATTATTGTTACGTGAGAATCATATAGTTTTAAAGATCTTGATATTATTATGTTTATGCAATATTAAGGCTTGATTTGCAATATTAACAAATTTCCTAACATTATTTTATTTGTTAGCACTTTGGTTCCCTCCGTATTGGACAAAGGAAAATATGGGATTTGTAAAGGAGCTAAAAATAATTCATCCACCTTTAATCGTAGTTATTCGTTTGTATATTATTTTTATTTCTTCTGCAGATTTCTATATTTCGCTATGTATTATGGTTCCATGACGTCTAAAAGCTGAAATCACTGCTCATTGACTTTATCGATGGAAAGAGACCCTCGAGTCTGGAGAACAGTTATAAGTAAACCTTTAAGCTCATGAAAAGCTTGGGTTACTTGTAATTTTTCTCCCGATTTCCAGTTTTCTTGCTTCTATCATTTATTATAATTAATTTATGATCTTTGTGTTTGATGCTTCTGAAGTTTGTGTATCCTTTTATTGGATTGCTCGTCTGTAAAATAAAAGATTGAGTCAACGATTTTATAGTAGTTCGGACCAATAATGTCCTACATCACTGTTCTGTTTTATTATTTTATATTTATAATCTTTATTATTGTTCCTTTATTTTGCTCCTTTTTTTTTTTTTTTAGGTACATGTGTTGAGTATAAACAATGACTATCTCTTTTACTGTTTCTAACGACTATCTCTTTGACTATTTCTAGTGATTTCTTTTTGCATAGGAGTTTCTTAAGCTTGATGCATTCTATGTGCTCGGTATTCGTCATTCTAGTCTACCAGTGACTTTAATTCATATGACCCTCTTCCATGGGCTTTCACTATCTCATATTGTCCTTTCCAAGTTGGTCTCAGTTTTCTAGGGTTTTAGTCATTTTTCTTAGCACCCAATCCCCTAGTTTGACTTTTACTCTCTTACTTTTTGATTGCAGGTTTAGGCTAGGGCCGGTAATTTGGACACGACAGGATGACACGATACAAAAACGACACGAGATAAACAGGTTTAGACCGCACATTTATTAATTGTGCCATAAATGAGTTGGCACGAATAACACGAAAATAAACGGGCTGGATTCGTGCTAACACGCTAAACACGCCTTAATACGTTTAATTAAATGGGCCGTAAACGAGTTTACACGACACGACCCGCCCATTTATAACACATTTAAATTAAAAAATAAAAATATTTGAAATATTTATAGTAGGTTAGTATTAATTAGATATTGTGTTTTTGTTAATTTTCTTTATTGGCTTTTTTTATAAAAAAATTTAAATTTTTTAAAATTTTTTCATTTTTTTTTAATTTTTAGTTAATTGGGTCATAAACGTATCATATGCTTGTTGTTATTGTGTCAACCCATCACGGCACGTTTAATAATCGTGTTAATCATGTCATGCCGTGTTACGCGTGCCATAAGCGTGTCGTGTTCGTGTTTGTATTTCTGACACGTTTATTAATCGTGTCGTATTCATGTTCGGGTTAAACATGTCGTGCTCACATGAACACGGTACGAACACGATTATTGCCACCCCTAATTCAGGCTATTTCTTGCTAGTAAGCCTATAACTTGACGGACTAAGTTGACGGATGCCTCTTCTCTTGTTTCCTCTAATAGGTATAGGTTCCGTTTTAGCTGCTTATCATTTCTTCCTTTTTCCACGATTTTAGTTTTCAGCGTTGGATACCCTAGTTCTGTATGGATCAGAGCTTCAGAGCCGTAGAATAAAAAAACAATCTTGCCTCAGTTGTCCTTCTTTTTGTTGTCCTATAAGCCCATAAGACATTGAGGTGTTCATCTGCCTATTTGCCTTTTCGCTCTTCTAACTTTTTTTTTTTTTGGATGCATTCAAATATGGTTTCATTAGTTCATTTAGCTAGTCAATTTCCTTGTGGATAACGTCTTGATGCAAAGCTTAGTTTGATCCCATGATTATTACAAAATCGACCCACATTCCCTCTAGAAAATTGTGTGCCATTGTCAACTGTGATTTTATATGGCATCCCAATCCTCTACAAATTATATTTTTTCATATAAATCTTATCACGTCGGTCTGGTTGATGTTTGTGTAAGCTTTTGCCCCTACCCATTTGGAAACATAGTCTCTCGTCACAAGTGTGTATCTTTTCCTGAAAAGGTTTTGGGCAAGATTCCCACGATGTCTATTCCCCAATAAGCAAAAGGCTAAGGAATAACCATATATAATTGACTTTCTATGATGGCATATGAGTTAGATTAGCAAACTTTTGACATTTTTGTATTTTCTTACATACTGCCGCTACTTCTGACATCGTTTTGGGCCAAAAATATCCTTGGGAGATTGCCTTGTGCTCAAGACCTCTTCCTCTTGAATGATTGCTATACATTCCGTCGTGGATCAAAAAAAGGGTTTTCTGCCCTTTAAAAGGAGTTAGACATTTTAGGAATGTTCCTCCATAAGCTTTTTTGTACAATTCTCTGTTCACCATAGTGAATCATGTTGCTTTGACTTTCATCTTTCTTGCTTCTATTTTGTCGTTCAGGAATTGTTCTTTGACCAGAAAATTTATAATTGCAGTTTTCCAACTTGTCTCTTCTTCAAATTGATTCCCTATGACTTGCATTTATTCTTCTGATTCTACTTTCTCCTCGATGCTAAGGTCTCTGATCTCCAGAATAGGAGTCAATCTGAAAGCTTCCCCTTCTTCTGTGATAGCTGCAGCATTTGCAAGTTCATCTTCTTCAATGTTCTCATTTCTAGGAATTTTTTCAATAAAGAATTTTTCAAAACTCTAACTCAGACTTTCAACGCAGGTGTGGTGTTTTAAAATTCTTGGTTCTTTTGCTTCATAAACGTGTTAAGTTGATTCACCACAAGTTGAGTCACTCTTAATTTGGACGCATTCACCTCCAGTAACTTCTAGAAGTTTTTAACCCCAAAATATTAGCAACATTGTTGGTCGTCTCAAAGGTCAAGTTTATAGTAAATTCTAACTTTAGATTCCCTTTTCTCAGGATAATTCCAACCCCTGATCCATATTGGTTGTTCGCCCCATCGACAGTTAACTCTCATGTCTTTTTCTCTTTCTTCAATTCTTCTTCTGAACTCTAGAAACTAGTGCATTTTGAGATAAAATCTGCCAAGACCTACCTTTGTTTGCAGTTCGAGGTTTTATTTGGATGTCATATATTCCTAGTTCCATTGCCTATTTAGTAAGTTTTCTTATTAAGTCTAGCTTTGAAAGGATAACTTTTAATGGTTGATTTATCAATATTGTAATTGTGTGTTCTTCGAAACAGAGTTCAATTTTCTCTTAGCATCAACTAATGCTAAAACAAATTTCACCATTATTGCGCCATACCTCTGTTTTGCCTCCATCATCATTTTGCTGGCGTAAAACACCGGTTTTTGTTTCTATTATTTTTCTCTAAATAATACTCCACAACTTGAAACTACTGATGTTGCCAAATAAAGATATAATTCTTCTTCCGGAAGTGCAATAGACAATATTTGTGGGGAAGTTAAGAACTCTTTCGTCTTTTTGAGTTCTTCGTCTTTTTCCAGTCCCCATTCTATTTCTTTGTGTTTCTTCGTACTTTGTAGCAAATGGCTTGCATTTGTCAGAAACTATTGGGAAAAATCTGCTTAAAGATATTATTTTTCCTGCTAAGGATGTTGTTCGGCTCATAACATTCACAACAATCTGAATTCGTAAAAGCGGAAGCAAATGAATCGTATAGTACCTCCTGCCATTGACGTGATTCTGCTGCGATCTCGGCCCGACACCGACGGTATTTTTCTACACTGTATTTGGGTTTCTAAGCACTCACAAAAAACTCACTTGATGGTGTAGTGATTTTCTAAAGATTCTTTGTATGCCTAGGGACCCAAAACAGGATTTCTAATTTATGCCTGTGTCCACCACACGGATGAGATGGTTTTTCTTGCCCAAAAACCGTCCCTGATTTTGTGATGCAGTTGATGGCAGTTAATGTTCATTTTGAACATTCCACGTGGGCCAATCAGGGTCTAACATTCTCTCACTTGGCCCATATATTCCATCAACTATTACAATAAGAAACAAAATACATGAATCATGGCTATAGGTTCTCTAAATAATGAGTATTATCTTACATGTATTACAATATATCTTATCTCTTAAGATTTGCCCATGTAGCTTAATGAATAAACCTTATGTTTATTTTAGGTCCAAACTTTAGTAATATTTCTCATAAATAAATTTGTGCACTTAACTAAAGACAAAATGAGAAAATATTATAAATATAGAGTTTCACTACAAGGTACAACAAAATTACATAATGGAACTAAGTCCCATTCTGTCCACATGATCCCTAAATTTTACTGGTGGTATGCCTTTAGTCAAGGGATCGGTAATCATCAATTCAGTGCTAATGTGCTCGATGACCACTGCTTTATCCTTAACATGTTCCCTTATGGCTAGATACTTAATGTCGATGTGTTTGCTTCGACTACCGCTCTTGTTATTTTTAGCCATAAAAATAGCAGCTGAATTGTCATAAAATATTCTCAATGGCCTAGAGATAGAATCCACAATCCTAAGCCTAGAAATGACACTCTTGATCCATACACCATATGAGGTAGCCTCAAAATAAGATACAAACTCAACCTCTATAGTGGAAGTAGCAGTCAAAGTCTGCTTGGCACTCCTCCATGAAATAGCTCCACCAGCTAACATGAAAATATATCCAGAAGTTGATTTTCGTGAATCAATGCAGCTGGTGAAGTCAGAGTCAGAGTAGCCAATGACCTCCAAGTTGTCAGTCCGTCTATACATAAGCATATAGTCTTTGGTTTCTTGTAGGTACCTCATCACCTTCTTTGCAGCCTTCCAATGGTTTGATCTTGAATTACTTTGATATTTACCCAACATTCCTACAACAAATGCAATGTCAGGTCTTGTGCAAACATGAGCATACATAAGGCTTCCAACAGCTGAAGCCTATGAAATGTTACGCATCTGTTCTCTTTCAAGGTTATTTTTAGGGCACTGATTCAAATTGAACCTGTCACCTTTCATAATGAGAGCTATACTTGGTGAACAATTTTTCATCCAAAATCTCTTTAAAACTTTGTTGATATAGGTCTCTTGAGACAGACCCAAAATCCTTTTATATCTGTCTCTATGTATTTTAATGCCTATAACGAAGGAGGCATCACCCATATCCTTCACGTCAAAATTTTTAGAGAGAAATTGTTTCACCTCATGTAGCATACCCTTGTCATTGGTTGCAAGCAGAATGTCATCCACATAAAGGACAAGGAAACAAATTCTATTCCCACTGACCTTCTGGGATATGCATTGATCCATGATGTTCTCTATGAATCCAAATGAAGAGATCACGTCATGGAATTTTAAATACCATTGACAGGAGGCTTGTTTCAACCCATTTATGGATTTCTTAAGCTTACACACTAATTGCTCACCATTACTAGAGGAGAATCCTTCTGGTTGTTTCATATAAACCTCTTCCTCTAGTTCACTATTGAGAAATGCTGTTTTCACATCCATTTGTTGCAACTCTAAGTCAAAATGAGCAACGAGTGCCAAGATGATACGGATAGAGTCTTTTTTAGATACAGGAGAAAAGGTCTCCTTGTAGTCGATTCCTTCCTTCTGAGTGAACCCTTTGGCAACGAGTCTTACTTTATATCTTTTGATGTTGCCCAATGAGTCTTTCTTCGTTTTATAGACCCATTTACACCCTATGGCTTTTGCACCATCAGGCAACTTGACAAGATCCTAGACTCCATTGGATGCCATAGATCCATCTCATCCTTCATAGCATCGTACCAAAGTTTCGATTCTTGGCAACTCATGGCTTGTGAAAATGTTTTAGGATCATTTTCAGCTCCAATATTATAGTTCGATTCTTGTAGACACATAACATAATCACTAGAAATTGTCGATTTCCTCTCTCTAGTAGATCTCCTTAATGTTGATTCAACATTTTCTTGGGGAATTTGTTGTTCAACTTGTTGCTTAATTGTTTCTGGTGGTCCTTGAGAAACTTGACCTTCTAGATTGTTATCAGCAGTTTGTGGAACTTCAACGATTGGTTGCATAACACTCAGCTGAACTATAGGAGTGTTATGAACAATAATCAACCTATCACTCAATGTAGATGGATGAGCTTCAGTATGATCTCTTTCAGAAACTATGTTTTGAAATTGATCGCTCACACTAATCAAGTCATTCTCAAGAAACTTGGCATTCCTTGATTCCACAAATCTAGTGCTACGAGTTGGATAGTAGAATCTATATCCTTTGGACCTCTCGGCATATCCAACGAAATACCCACTAATGGTCCTCGAATCCAGCTTCTTCTCTTATGGGTTGTACACTCTTACTTCAGACGGACATCCCCAAATGCGTATATGTCGCAAACTCGGTTTCCAACCTTTCCATAACTTAAATGGCGTCCTTGGGATAGCTTTACACAGCCATCTTAAGAGCTTCAGTCCACAAGGACTTAGGGAGATTGGAGCTATTCTGCATACTCCGTACCATGTCCATCAATGTTTGGTTTCTTCTCTCTGCCACACCATTCTGATCCGGGGAACCAGGCATGGTGTATTGGGCAACTATCCCATGCTCTTGAAGAAACTTCACAAATGGACCTTGAGCTTGTCCATTCTCAGTGTATCTACCGTAGTATTCTCCACCTCTATCTGTCCTCACGATTTTAATTTGTTTTCTGTGTTGTTTCTCTACTTCAGTCTTGAAAACCTTAAAGGCGTCTAATGCTTCGTCCCTTGTTTGAAGCAAGTAGAGATATATGTATCCTGAGTAATCATCTATGAAGGAGATAAAGTATTTCGGACCATATGAGTCCATGTCTGGACTACAAATATCTGAATATATGATCTCTAATATTTCTGAGCTCCTCTTGGCACCTTTCTTAGACTTTTTGGATAGCTTTCCCTTAATGCAACCCACACAAGTATTGAAGTCAGTAAAATCCAAAGTACTAAGTACTCCGTCATTTACTAACCTTTTGATTCTCTCAATGGAGATATGTCCTAATCTCCGATGCCACAACATAGAGGAATCCTCATTTATAACACAATGTTTAGTGCTAGATTGAACATGTATAGTAGTATAAGTTGGTTCATTTTGCAAATTAATTAAGAAAAGACCATCAGACAAGATACCATTCTTAACAAGATCAGATTTATAAAATAAACTAATGCTTTTTGTAAAAAAGTAAAGGAATATCCCAAAGGTACAAGTCTTGATACAGAAATTAAGTTCCTAGAAGAGTTTAGAACATAAAATGTCTTATCTAATTCTAAAGCAAAACCACTGCCTAAAACTAAAGTACATGTCAACAAATTAGGGATTTTTGTTATTATTATTTTGAATAAAATAGGAAATCACTAAGAATCAGGAAATTAGAGAAATCCTGTTTTTTAGGTCCTAAAAATAGTCCTAGAATCACTCCTTATTTCTCCTATTTATTTGTATCTTCCTTTGATTAAAAAGAATAAGAAGAAGAATTTCACATTTCTTTCTTATCTTCTCTGCTTCCTTAAACGACATGGTATCAGTGCTGGCATGAATTACAAAGCTGCCATGGTTGGCTCAAGTTCGACCACGTCTTCCACTACCAGTCCAATGGTGTCCTCTGAAGGAAATTCCCAGCCTTCTCCTGTCACACCCATCGCCGAAGGCCCTCTTCAAATTACCATCCATAAGTTAAATGGTAAGAATTATTTAGAGTGGTCCCAATCTATGCGTCTGGTAATTGATGGAAAGGGAAAGCTTGGATATTTAAATGGAGAAATCAAACCCCCAATCACCGATGATCCGAAATATCGATAGTGGAGATCGGAAAACTCCATGGTTATCGCTTCGCTCATTAACTCCATGGAACCGACAGTGGGAAAGCCATTCTTGTTTCTGCCTACAGCTTATGATGTTTGGGAGGCGGTTAGAGAGACATACTCTAACCTAGAGAATCATTCTCAATTATTTGAGTTAAATACTCATTTGTGGCAGATGCAACAGGGTGAAAGAGAGGTTACCGCCTATTATAATGAAATGATGACCCTATGGCAAGAATTGGATATGTTTAAGAATGAGATGTGGGAGAATCCAACTGATGGTGCTCGATACAAGAAAAAAGTTGAACGGGGTCGAGTGTTTGTTTTCTTGGCAGGCCTAAATAAGAATCTTGATGAGGTTAGGGGACGAATTTTAGGGCAGAAACCTCTGCCCTCCATCAGAGAAGTGTTTTCTGAAGTACGTAGAGATGAGGCTCGAAGACAAGTGATGTTAAAGGGAGTAGAGGAGCAAAAACCTGATCAGGATGGGTCAGCTCTTGTAGCCCGCAACAACGACCAACATGGAGAAAAACGGGGAGGCAAACAAAGGCCATGGTGTGATCATTGTTGGAGACCATGGCATACACGTGAAACCTGTTGGAAACTCCATGGAAAGCCTACAAATTTGAAGAAAAAATCTAGTGAAGATACTTGGACAGCAGGGGATACTCGGGCTCTTCAGGCTAGCAATTCTAATCCGGGGCAACAGTCATCCTCAGAATCTCTTCCTTTCACTAAGGAACAAATGGAGTATCTGTACAAGTTATTTCAGTCCCAATCCGTAGGAAAATCTCCTGCCTCTTGTTCTTTAGCCCAGTCAGGTAATTTGTTCACCACAGCCTTTACCTGTGTCAATCCAAGTAGCTCCTGGATATTAGATTCAGGAGCAACCGACCATATGACTAGATCCTTGCAGTTGTTTTCTTCTTACATTCCTTGTGCAGGAAATCAAAAAGTCAAAATAGCATATGGGTCCCATTCCACCGTTGCAGGGAAAGGGAAAATTGTCATTTCTCCTCGTCTTATTTTAAAAGATGTCCTTCACGTTCCTCAGTTGTCCTATAACCTTTTGTCAGTCAGTAAATTAACTCGTGATCATAATTGTCAAATTAATTTTTGGTCAGCTCAATGTAAATTTTAGGATTTAACCTCAGGGAAGACGATTGGGGATGCTAGACAAGATGGTGGTCTCTACCTCTTGAATAACGGTACAAGCTGTGGAAAACAAGACCAGACCTGTTTCAATTCCATTTCTGTTTCAAGTGAAAGTGAGATTATGTTATGGCATTTTAGGTTAGGACATCCAAACTTTGATTATTTAAAACAGTTGTTACCTAAACTATTTACGAATAAAAATGCCTCTGTTTTTCAATGTGAAATTTGTGAATTAGCTAAACATCATCGTGCTATTTTTCTTCCCCAACCATGCAAAAAATCAAAACAATTTACTATGATTCACAGTGATGTATGGGATCCTTCTAGAGTGGCAACTTTTTCTGAAAAACGCTGGTTCATTACTTTTATTGATGATCATACTCGGGTTACTTGGGTGTTTTTGCTAAAGAAGAAAGCTGATGCTGAGGGTGTGTTTAAAAATTTTTATACTATGGTTCAAACACAGTTTGAAACTCAGATCAAGATTTTTTGAAGTGATAATGGCAAAGAATTCTTTAATCAAGTATTAGGGACTTTTTTTCATGAAAAAGGGATTATACATCAAAGTTCTTGTAACAAAACACCTCAACAAAATGGGGTGGCTGAAAGAAAAAATAAGCATCTCCTTGAAGTAGTTAGGGCCTTAAGCTTCCTATTTTAACAACAGCATTTTTAATAAATAGAACGCCTTCAAGAACCTTGGGATTTAAAACACCACTTGAATGTTTTAATGAGTGCTTTCCGAATTTGAGGTTAATAATGAACATCCCTCTAAAAATTTTTGGCAGTGTTGCATTTGTTCATGACCATGACCCTAGACGAACCAAACTTGATCCAAAAGCACATAAATGTATTTTTGTAGGTTACCCGATGAATCAAAAAGGTTATAAATGTTTTGATCCAATTCTGCAAAAAATGTTTGTTTCAATGGATGTCACTTTCTTTGAAGGACAATCATACTATCACACTTCTCATCTTCAGGGGGAGAAGAACAATAGTGAAGATGATATTTTTTAAATGGTTCTGACTTGACTATTGATTTTCAATGTGGTAGCAATGATGTTTTGCTAAAAGTAAATGAGAAAGGGAATACAAATGAGTTAAATAATGAAAAGCCTCAAGAATCTCCTACAATGCCATCTCAGAATCAAAATCTTGATACAACAGAGGTACATGCAAAACAATGGAAAGGTCTTGTTTATTCTAGAAAGTACCAAGGAAAAAAGGGGGAGATGAACACTGTCTTGCAGCACCACCAAGAATCCGACCAGAGGTTGGATCATGAAGTCAATAGTCCTTCAATCAATCCCGACAATAATACTCTAGGTATTTTTGAGTCAAATTCCTCAAGTTCAGATGATCTTCCCATTGCTCTTAGGAAAGGTACTAGGACTTGTACTAAGCATCCTATATCCAATTTTATTTCTTATAACAATCTGTCACCCCAGTTTCGTGCTTTTGTTTCACAAGTTTCTAGTATGCCTATTCCAAGTAATGTACATGAAGCTCTAAATATTCCAAAATGGAGAGAAGCTATTCTTGAGGAGATGAGAGCTTTGGAGAAGAATGCTACTTGGGAGAAAGCTGATCTACCACAAGGGAAAACGGCTGTTGGATGCAAGTGGGTATTTACTGTGAAGTATGATTCTGATGGATCTCTGGAACGATACAAGGCCCGACTAGTAGGTAAAGGCTATACACAGACCTATGGAATAGATTATTCTAAGACTTTTTCTCCAGTGGCAAAACTAAACACTGTTCATGTACTTTTGTCTATTGCAGCAAATCTTGATTGGTCTTTGAATCAACTAAACGTGAAGAATGCCTTTCGTAATGGAGACCTTGTGGAGGAAGTCTATATGGAAGCACCACCTGGTTTTACTGAGAAGTTTGGATCCAAAGTATGCAGACTTAAGAGGTCACTATATGGCCTTAAACAGTCACCTAGAGCTTGGTTTGAAAGGTTTACGAAGTTTGTGAAGGTCAAGGCTATAGTAAAGGACAGGCAGATCACACTCTCTTTACTAAAGTCTCCTCCAGAAATAAAATCTCAATTTTGATTGTATATGTGGATGATGTAATTGTGACAGGGGATGATGAAGAAGAAATGAGCCGGTTGAAGCAGAATCTAGCCAAGGAATTTGAGATCAAGGATCTAGGGCAACTAAGATACTTTTTGGGTATGGAAATTGCAAGATCAAAGACAGGTATAGCAGTGTCACAACGAAAGTATATCTTGGATCTCCTAAAGGAAACTAGTATGAGTGGATGTAAGCCAGCTGATACTCCAATAGAAGCCAATGTGAAACTTGGAGAAGTGAAAGGTAGAGTTCCTATGGACACTGGTAGATATCAAAGGTTAGTTGGGAAGTTAATTTATTTATCCCATACTCGACCAGACATTGCATTTGCTGTGAACTTGGTAAGTTAGTTCATGCACTCTCCTTGTGAGGAACATCTCGAAGCTGTGTTTCGAATCCTTCGTTATTTAAAGGCTACTCTAGGAAAAGGCTTGTTCTTCAGTAAGAATGAAAATAGAGGAATTGAAGTCTATATTGATGCTGATTGGGCAGGTTCAATCACTGATAGAAGATCAACATCTGGTTACTGTACTTTTGTATAGGGTAATTTAGTTACTTGGTGAAGCAAAAAACAAGATGTTGTTGCCCGAAGTAGTGCAGAAGCTGAATTTCGTTCAATGGCTCAATGAGTGTGTGAGATTCTCTGGCTAAAACGTGTGTTAGAAGAAACTAAAAGGCCAGTTAGTCTTCCTATGAAGTTGCATTGTGATAATAAATCAGCCATCAACATAGCTCATAATCCAATTCTACATGACAGGACAAAACACGTTGAAATCGACAGACATTTTATAAAAGAGAAACTCGAAGAAGGGATAATTTGTACTCCCTTTGTTCCCACTTTAAAGCAAGTAGCAGATATCTTCACCAAGAGCTTGATGAGGCAGCCGTTTGAAGTTCAAGTTGGACAGTTAGGCATGATTGACATCTTTGCACCAACTTGAGGGGGAGTGTCGACAAATCAGGGATTTTTGTTATTATTATTTTGAATAAAATAGGAAATCACTAAGAATCAGGAAATTAGAGAAATCCTGTTTTTTAGGTCCTAAAAATAGTCCTAGAATCACTCCTTATTTCTCCTATTTATTTGTACCTTCCTTTGATTAAAAAGAATAAGAAGAAGAATTTCATATTTCTTTCTTATCTTCTCTGCTTCCTTAAACGACAGTGCATGTTCCTACGGCTTCCACATGTGAATGCATCTTGTTTCTTGAAGAGATGCTTAGCTCACTTCCCACTGACTTCCTTAGGTTTCGCATACCCTGCAAGGTATTTGCAATATAGATTGTAGATTCGGAATCAATCCACGATGTGTTATAAACAACATCAACCATATTAGATTCATAACAAACAAATGAGACTGGATTACCTTTCTTCTCAAGCCAACTCTGAAATTTCCCACAATCCTTCTTCATGTGTCCCTTCTTTTTACAGAAGAAACACTTGGATTCCTTCTTAATGACAGCTTTGGAAGGTATTTTACCTTTCCCCTTATCCTTGGTTTGATTCTGGTCTTGATTCTGATTCTTTCCCTTGGTCGTTGTCAGTGCACTTTCACCCATTTTCATTATAAGCTGTCCTTCTTCTTGAGTACACATGGTCAGTAGTTCATTGATTGACCATTTGCCTTTATGTGTGTTTTAAGAAATTTTAAAGGGCTCATATGGCTTTGGAAGGGTGTTTAGAATATAGTGCACTAGAAAAGACTCAGACATATCCACCTCAAGATTCTTAAGTTGAGTCGTTATGTCCCTCATCTCCATGATGTGCTCACGTACACCTCTCACACTGGTGAGCCTCAAGGACGAGAACCTCATGATTAGGGTGCTAGCAAGTGCCTTATCTAAAGTTTCAAACTGCTCATCAATGGCCTTCAGTAATGCCTGGACCTTGTCATACTGTTCGATAGAACCACGTATGCCAGCAGAGATCTTGGTCTTTATGAACATGACGCTAAGGCGATTAGATCGCTCCCAACGTTCGTAAAGAGCAATCTCATCCTGAGTGTTGGTTTCAGTAATTATGGGCTTGTCTTTCCTTATAGCATAATCAATGTCCATCCACCCTAAGTGAAGGAGAATTCTTTCCTTCCAGACCTTATAGTTATCCCCTTTTAGTTTAGGGATATCACATTGAACATTAGAGAAATTCACAGGTTGTATGACTGCATAATTAAAACAAACATGCTTATGATCTAAAATATTGAGACTAATAGACATAAATCATGCTTCACCAATGTAAATCATGCATAAAATCATGAATCTAGTGACATAAAACTTGCCTATGGGCTAAAGTTCTAATTCAATTAGATTTATTTTATTGTATGATAAAACTATCAAATTATTTTCCCTTTTCTAATTCTTGTGGGTAAATTAGAAAATCTAATCTGATAGTTTATCCCAATTATCATACTAATATAATAAAAATTCCTATGGGATAAAGTTTATTATATAAAATATAACTAATTACAATAAATGTCCTTTAATTAAATGTGATCCTTGACCAATTAATATATAATTTTACATAATTAGAGGTGTTGTGGCTAAGCTCTAATTGTTCAAAATCATATGGATCACTAAGACATTTAATTTTGTTCATAAAAATTATTCATATAAAATTGCATATTCCATAGGCAATATAAATAATTATGAACAAAATCTGAATTTGTGCTTAACTTAACTTAATAATATGCATAATAAAACATAGATTATACATATAATGATAATTAGCACATTAATTATGCATAACATATTTCCAAAATTATTTCACAACGACAACAACAAAATTGTGCACATAAAATAAATATTTAGCACATAATGAACAAATTAATTTCCCATGAAATTATTCCTTTTTTTTTTTAATTTCTGTCGCCCATGAAACGACATGTCGTTTTTCCTTAGAACGAAAAAACGACGTGTCGTTTTTACTGTGTAGGGGGCACCCCTTCCACAGACCAAATGACCTGTAGTTTTCCTATCTAAAATGGAAAAACGACCTGTCGTTTGAGTCGTCTTCTACCTCCAGCCAGGTCGTTTGACCCGGTTGCGACCTGGTTTCGACCCGAACGAAAATCTGATGATTTCTAGCGATTCCAACGTCACATTTAGCCTTTTCAAATCGCAAAATGCTCAAAAATAAATAATTTGATGATTTGTGAATTTAAAACACATAATCAATGAAGAATTTATATTGATCAAAAATTGCTTCTCACGGCCAAAACTTTGAAACTTTACAGATCATCAATGGTGGCCAAATTTAATGGTTCTAATCACAGAACATTAAGAAAATAATAAACTAAGAGTTTTCTTGCTTCAATGATAAAAAAATTTAGAGGAAAATCAAAGCTCATGTCACGGCCATGTATGTCGTGAAAAAAGAAAAAAATTGTTCAAAATTGAACACATCAAGGCAGAGGTTTTAAAGGCTCTGATGCCAAATGTTATTCGGCTTATAACATTCACAACAAACTGAATTCATAAAAGCAGAAGCAAATGAATCACATAGTACCTCCTGCCATTGATGTGATTCCGTTGCAATCTTGGCCCGACATTGACAGTATTTTTCTACGTTGCATTTGGGTTTCTGAGCACTCACAAAAAACTCACTTGATGGTGTAGTGATTTTCTAAAGATTCTTTGTATGCCTAGGGACCCAAAACGGGATTAAATGAGACGGTTTTTTTTTGCCCAAAAACTGTCCCTGATTTTGTGGTGCAGTTGATGGTGGTTAATGTTCATTTTGAACGTTCCATGTGGGCCAATCAGGGTCTAATAAAGGATTGTACATATTTTTGCGGTCTTGTTGCATTCAACACATTTTCACCTTGGCAGGGTTCACCTCGATTCTTTTTCTACTCACAATATGCCCCAAGAATTGTCCTAAAGACACACCAAAAGCACACTTGGTCGGATTCATCTTCATTCTGTATCATTTTAACTCTTCAAATGTTTCTCCCGAATTTTTATATGATCTTTATTTTTAGTTTTTTACCACCGCATCAGTATGCAAACTTCCATTGTTTTGCCAATTTTTTGCTTGAACATATTGTTACCTAACCTCTAGAATATTGCCCTAGCATTCTTTAGTTCATAAGGCGTGGCTACGTAACAGAATAGTCATTATTCTGTTACAAATATGGTTTTTTCTTGATCTTCCTTTCTCATTATGATCAGGCTATAACTTAAGTATACATCCAAGAAGGTTAATCTTTCATAACATGTGGTGACATCTTCTATCTAATCAATTTTAGGGATAAGTTTTGAGCATGCTTTGTTAAGATCCATAAAATTGATACACATCCTCTATTTCTCGATTTTAAACAAGAATAATGTACTAGACTTCCCTAATTAAACCAGTGTGTATTAACTTCTGAATTTCCTGGCTATGATTTGATTCTGCTTTGTTGCAAATCTTCTCAGTTTCTATTTTACTGGCCTTATATTTTTTCTCACAATCAAGAAATTCTGTGATTCAGATGGATCTACACCCTCCATGTCTGTATGGCTCCAAGTGAAGACATCTGCATTATGTTTTAGGAAGTTGACTAATTCTTCTTTATCTTTTCCCTTTAGGAGGTTACCCACCAAAACAGTCTTTTCTAGATCAGATTGATTCAAGATGACTTGGTCTAAGTCTTCCATAGTCATCGGTTCTTTTTCCTCTATATCCTGTTTTATGATCTCGTGTAGGCTGTACTTTGGTTGCCAATTGCTACTTTCTCATTTCTCGAAATTTTTATTTTCCTTAAAATTATTGCTCATTTCAAAGCTATGCTATAGCAATGTTGAGCCATGCTTTGATTACCTTTAATATCTATTATTCTGGTTCCGTCGAGGGAAAGACAGTGCATCACCTGTTGTAGATAGATGGAACCCTTTCTATCTGTGAATCCACCTTCTGCCTATTATCGCATTATAACTAGATTTGGTGTATATGACTAGGAACTCTACATTTAGGATTTAAATGTCACTTCCACCTTTAGAGTGATGGATCTTTTGAGTTTTATTTGGTTGAGTTAAAACCCATCTAGGGGAATTCCACTGGGTTTTATCATACTATCATTTAACTACATGTTTTTAAAGGCTGATCAAAACAAGATATCCGTGCGGCTGCCTCCGTCAATTAGTATTCTCTCCACAGAACAATCTTGTGTCTTTAATGTAACTACTAGTGTGTCATCATGAGGGATTTTGACTCTAGCTAAATCGTCGGGACTGAATTTAATTTCTATTATCCCTCTTTTCCTGTGCAAATCTACTTCAAATTTTCTCCCTTTCTTTTCTTATTCAGCAAGCCATAAATTCTTCTAGTTCTGGCCTTCCTTGGATCATGTGTATAACCTTAACATCAATTTTTTACAGTAACTGGTTTCTGAATTCGTTCTAACTCTGGGATTTGAATCTAATTTTGCTTTCCTTGATCCTTCTTTATATATTTCAACAGTTATCCTTGCATAATCATTGCTTGAATCTGACCTCTTAAACTCCTACACTTAGCGGTTATGTGTCCATGATCGTTGTGTAGATCACAGATTTTGGATCGATCTCTTCTGTTTGTGTCAGACTAGATAGGACATGGTGATTTGAATATTGCTAGATGTTTGTTTTCTGTGTAAATTGTTGAGTAATTAGGCGACTCCTAATTTCAAGGATCGTAAGAACGAATAATTACAAAAAATAAATAGGAGAAAAGAAGAAAAGAGAGACACCAAATTTTATACAGGTTCATCCAAAATTGAGACTACGTCATGTTTTTGCCGCTTGTAGATTCCACTATGATGAAGGAGATTACAGATTACAAGAGAAGTTTCTCACACACTCTCAAATTGTGCTTACCAAAAGTCTCTTCTATCTAGCACCCTGTGAGAATTTTTCTCTTTCAAGGATGGAGCTCTCAAGAATTATGCCTCACACAAAATAATGCCACTCTCAATGTCACACACACATAACCCTAGTCACCTTATGTCTATTTATACCCAAAGGAAGAGAAAAATAGCAACTAAAGAGAAACCCTAGTAGTTTTTCGTTTTTAGGACATTTGAGTTTGACTCTGACTCAAAAATATCGCGCAACACAGCGCGTCAGCGCCACGGCGCTCAAAACAAAGGCTGCGCGCTCCCCTGCAGCGCCTAAGCACCATACACCCTGGAGCCTAGGCGCCATTCACCTGGAGCCTAGGCTCTTTACAGTTAGCGCCTAGGCGCTCTTCAACTGGCGCCTAGGCGCTCTTGTTCCAGCTCCTAGACACTCTTTTTCCAGCGCCGCGGCACTTTTCTGGCAGAGCCGCGGCGCTGGCTCTGTGCCTCACGAACACTGTGTTTCTCCTTTTTTTCTTCCTTTTTGTTGCTAGAGTATCGACTTGATTTGGCTCCACATCTACAACATAAATTTGCTCTATGGGTTCATTTAGTGGAATTTCATCTCTGATGGAATAAGGCTTGAATCGCCTAGCTCTTCTTTCGTCTTCGATCTTACTCTGATTCTTCTGTTTTCATATTGATTCGAATTCCAATTTTCTCTCCTGGGATATCTTTCCTCCCGTGGCCTTCTATTTTTTTTTTTTTTTTTATTGGGTAATGCCTCGATTTAGATCGGATCTGCATGCTGTGAAATTTGTGTTCTGATTCAGACCTCCCTTGTTTATTGCTTTATTCCTGAGATAACCTGCCTCTTCCAGCCTCATACTTCCTTCTCCCTCGAAATTAATGTCTGCCGTTGACTTTGATTGTCTCCTAATCAAGATTTCATATAGTTCATGATCTCGTCTTAATCCATCTCTAAAGATATTCGCTATCATATCCTTTCATCAACTGATTCAACTTGATTAAGTTCTTATATGAATCTATCAAGGAATGATCTAAGGCCCTTGCTAGGTCTCATCTTGATGTTCATAAATCAGCCATGGATTTTTCTCTCTTTCCTATTGTAGATGAACTGGATTACAACTTTATCCAATAGCATTTGAAAACTCAAAATTGAATTTGGTTTTAATTGATTGAACAAGGTTGCAACTGTGCTCGAGAGAACTCTAGGAAAGACCTTGCAGTAGAGATTCTCGTTGGAGGTTTTAAGCATCATCACTTGTCTGAATAGGTGCAAGAATTCTACAGGGTCTGACTTGCCATCAAAAGTTTAAATTTTTGGAGGAATGAATTTGTCTGGTTTTGGTTCAAGTAAGATCTCTTCAGTGAAAGGGGATTTAGCCATGTTTCTGGTTCAAGTAAGATCTCCTCTAAACCTGCTTCTTCTTCTTTTTGGCTGTTCTTCTCTAGTTATCGCAATCACTGAAGTTTTCAAATTCAAATTTTCCTTCTTAGAGGCTTCCAGTTGTTTCTAAAGCCTTTTTTGGCTTCGTCTCATTTCTTCCTTAACTTCCTTAGAGAGTTTATTCTGTTCCTGCAAATTTCTGATGATCTGTAGAAGTTCTTGTTGTGGATCTGTCAGAGTCTTTTTCATGTTGATATTGACTCTGACTGTTGAGCATCTTCTTGGTTTCTTGCTATTCTCTTAGATATTGCCATCTTTTACTTTGTCTTTGACTTTCTTCTGTTACATTTCCTGCAGATAGTGCCAAATTTGTTTGGGTGATTTCTGACTTTTCAAACAAATCCGAGACTTAAATTCTAGAATTTTTAGTTAATTAAAGAAAGAAATACAATTCTTTGAAACAAAAGAATTTCTCTCTTTAGGTTCTCTCCCTAGAATTCTTTGAAGTGACTAAAAGTCCCTTTTCATCCTGCCAAATCTCTTATTTATAGACATTGGAATATCTTGCCCTCTCATTTTCAGCCGTCCAATATTACTTACTTCTTTTTTGCCGTTCGATTCTTCTTCTGACGTGGCAGTTTATTTAACCCAATCTGAAGAAAGCTTCTTCTAGTTTCTCTCCTTTCGAGTGGTCTTTGTCTTTTTCTTGTTTTTATCACTAAAACGTCGTCGTTCAACTTAAATATAATGACACCATTTCTATTCAGTTTTCTTGCCTCCACAACTTCCATTATTAGAACGACATAGTTTTATTGGGTCATTTCTTTCACTCCCCTCACTAATTATTTACTACTCATTAATACATTTGTTAAAAAAAGTTATCGGGAAGAAAAATTATAAATAGAGCAATAACTTGTATTGAACTGCTGGTCTCAATAAGTTGAAATACACAAAAAGACGCAAGAATGGAAACAACCCTACCCGTACGGCCATAAATTACTAAGGACAGGTAGAATACTTGATTACTTTAGCCCCCACTCGTAAATATTCAACTAACTTGGGGGGCTTTCTTTAAAATCCTTAATTATCTGATTAATAAAATAAAAGCAGCTTATCCAATTTCACAACACTTTTAATTATATGTCAAACCAAAGAGGGGTGGAACAATATAATATTTGCCCCCTCAACAATATCAACCATCATTCCTAACTCTTTCCCTCTACATTAGATCGTTTTACTTTTAGACAATATCTCACGTCACCAATATTATCTAACATGATAATTGTGTAAACTTGTGCTTTCTTTGAATCTAAAACTGTTCACCCTCAAAAGTTTGTCCAAATTGCCAACCAGCAGGAACGACGTCGTTGCATGTGATGGTGTGGCCATCACTGTTGGTGACTTCGAAGGAGAGGCTTTGGCCGTTGAGGTAGGAGTTGCTCTGCCAGTTCTGGCCCCAGTTCCTTGACATTGGCATCCACCCTGTCCTTGACCCTTTAATCGACACCGCCTGGACGTCCCCGGCGCCACCGACATTTGTTATCAGCACCAAGTTGAAGTATGAGTGGCCGTTGATAGTGAACCTTATGCCCCCTTTCTTCTCGCATGGCACCCTGCATGCACTCATATAAGCAACCATCATTGGGATGAAAGAACTTTCGTGTGTATGTGTATATATATTAAAGAAATGTTGGGCTTTCAACATTTTGCCAGTTTAGGCATAGATCTAATTAATTAGTTATTAATGTGTCCAATAAAACTTGACCCGGATTTTTTTTTGAGAGTGAAATATGGATAGTTACTGGTTGATATGAGCTAAATTTCCTGCAACCGAGTGAAGCCTTCATCAATACTTGCGCTAAATTTTACTAGGCTATGTGCTGCTTTGTTGGCAGTCTTAAAAGCATTTCTTTCTTGTCCCTAAAAGTACGAAAAGTTGAAGGAATTAAGATTTCAACAAAGCACGAAAATTTAGAACGGAAAAGTAGTAAAAAAAAAATTGTGAGGCGAGCATAAGTATTTTGCTCACTATTCTAAGCCATCTTGTAATGCAATTGTTTGACATGTTCATAGTGTTAATTATCAAAATTGAAATTTAAAGGAACACAAAAAGTTGATGTATTCATAATCATTGTTCGTATTCTAATGAATTTCGCCTTATATCGTATATGTTATATAAATCAATCGTAGATCTCACAACTATCAACAGCTAGCAAACTATGAAGGATAGAGTGGAATAATGCATAGCCTCCAGATTATTATTTGAGCAAGACTAGACATTATCAGTAGCGTTTAAGCAATATATATTCTCATACATATTCATTAGAGTCAATAACCTTACTTACACATGTATGTATGTATGGATGTATGTTAATACACAGGCTAACACATATAACATTTTAAACTTCCGTTGATATATAAAAGACTTAAATGAGTTTGTTTGAATTTATGTGGCATCTGTGAAGGAGTAGTAGTGATCTTAGCATATTCTACGTACAAATATGCCTGTGTACATTACATACCTTCTGTAGAGTACAGGGACGATCCCAGCGCGATACTCTGCAATCTGCAAGAAAACAGGCTCGGCGAGATCGAAGTGCTGGCGAGGGGGATTGCACCACCCGCCGTTGTCGCTGGGCAAAGCGAGGTTAGGAGGGCAGAAGTTGGTGGCCGTGATGGTGATGACGCCTGCCCGGCACCATTTTGGGTCATCATTGCACCGCAGCTTGTAACACGCGCCACAGCTTAACCCGTTGTTGAACAGGGCAGTGCTCAGGGCCGCGGTGCTCGTCCCATAACCCTGGCTGTACAAGTTTCCATAGCCGCAAGCTCCTCCTGCGGCCACAATATGTACAAATGGTGGCATGTATTATTGTGTAGGATCTAGACAGTTAAGTTTTATGTTAAAACTCTAGCTCCTGTAGAAGAAGAAAAGAAAATGGTGGCATTTTACATTTTACCAAAGCAACGCATTTTTTGTTTTTGTTTTAATCATAAAATTTCAAGTGTGTAGAGCTGTAGATCTCATCCTCTTGAGTGCAAAAGGAAAGTTCTCTGATCAAACTTTAGTGCAATATTAAATAATCTTTAGCTAAAGCAAAGCAAAAACATGGACCTTTATGATTTAAAGAAAAATGCTATACTCAAATATATTCTTTTTATCCAACAATACGTATGAAAATGCATATATATACCTCATGTCAATTATATGCAAGAAAATGGATTACAAAAAAGGTCGTAATGTCTTGCGCAAGTGTGAGTCTGCATAGCTTACCCATTGTGCCGGTAGCATCACTGCCACCGTAAAAAGTGGCATGGGCAGCCTGCCAGCCGTCACTATAGGCGGCGGAAGTGGTTCGAAGAAGGATTTTGAATATAATAATCAAGAGTAAGGAGGATTGCAGGATCTGCATTGCTCTATAGCAGTAGTAACCCATTGTTATTTCTTAGTTATGTTCTTATTAAACTGGTTTTGTGATAGGACTCGTCAAGCTAGCTTAGCTATGGCGATTGGCGAGTAGGAAATCGTATTTATAAGGTGAAGGATGGAGAGTGGATGGTGAGAAGTGACAGGAAATAATAATAATAATAATAATAAACCAATAGAATTAGTTCACGGTTGTCACTTCTGAGCCGCCTAACTGTCAAACTAAATGGATTTCAATGGAATTCATTACCAACTGATTATTGCATTATGCGCACATGCAAGCCTTAGTTTATATGTTGGACCCTCTGCCGCCAACTTAAACAAAAATATACAGTGAACAAATAAATAATAGGGATTTGGTGATAAATTCGCCCTTTTTTAGTTTTAGTTTTAGTTTTTTTTTTTTAATAAATGGTCAAAGTTTTAAAAAATTAAAGAATTATGGCTGTTTTTGTACATTTTAGTACAGTCGATGATGAACTGATTTACGGTTTATACCTATTAATTTAGTAATTTAATCACTTAATAATTAACTGGTTTGTTAATAATAAATCATTATTAGATCAATGATAAATTAACTCGTTAGATTATATTATAGTTAATCAGTGATGTATTAATGTTAATAAATAATGTGTTGCTGTAAAAAAAATCATTTTCTTAATTTTTAAAAAGTTTAACTATTTTTAAATTTTTAAAAGTTCATCCCTTGGTGAAAAAAAATTACCTTTGCCTAATTTCCTGTAAACAATAATTAAAAATGGTTGGACCCCTTCAATCTGGTCGTTGCTCGTACGTGAACCCAATTCTTTTCTTTCTTCTTTTGAAAAAAAAAACACACACACACGCACGCAAACAAACACTTTTTACTTGTTTTTTCGGAAAATTCACTTGTTGACTATTTACTACTTACAATTATAAAATGGTACCTTTATGTTAAAATAAATATTATTTTAGTATCCTCAAACCAATTTTTAAAATAAAATGTCAATTATATCCTTTTTTTTCTTTTCATAATTAATTGGTCTAAAGTTCGTCCCTTGGTAAAAAAAAAAATATGTTTGCGTAATTTTCTCCAAATAATAATTAGTAAAAATTACATAATCTGTTTATTTTTTAAAGAGTAAATTAATATCTATCTTCATTATGTAAATATCATTTATATGTTCCTTTTTTAAAATTTCATATATTCAGAACCCTAAAATACCTTCTAACTAAGTATTATTATGTATTTAAATTTTTATAACAAATTTCTTTATTTTTTGAATAGTTAAATTAAAAAATATATATACACGTATATTTCTTATTTTAACATGTTACATTGATGCATTATTATTATCACTTGAAATCTTAAAAAAAAGCAATGAATGTCATTGAGTATCATTATCATTATGTATCATTAACTTAATGCTATAACAATTATATAACCTATAAGATACACAAAAGACTTAATAAATTATCAATAAAAAAGGAAATATCATTTATAGTCTTAAGAAATGAATGTCATTGCGTATCATTTTTATTACGTATCATTAACTTAATGATATATTAATTATATAACCAGTAAGACACATAAAAAAACTTAATAATACCGTATCATTAATTTAATTACAACACCTTAATTTCAATTTGTCAATAAAACTATATCATTAATTTAATTACAACACTATAATTTCAATTTGTCGGTAAATCCAACTTGTTAGTAAAAAATTCTATCTTTTTAGAGAATTTTAAAATCGTTATTTTAGATACCAATTTGAATTTAAGCAACAAACACCCTAATTTTAGGGATTTTTTTTAAATATAATGATATTATAATCCGTTTGAAATCTTAAATACGTATATTATAGTTATTCTAAAAAAATAAATTAAAACTAACAATATCATTATTATGCTCATTAATGTCTTTATACATATGCATTGAAACATGTAAAAAATACTCATAAACTGTAAACATATTTTAATTCTATAAATAAAAAAAGCCACATGTTTCATTAACACTTATAATAAAAATGGTTGGACCCCTCCAATCTAGTCTTTGGTCATACGTGAACCCAATTCTTTTCTTTGTTCTTTGAAAAACACAGACACAGACACACACATACACACTTTTTACTTGTCTTTTCAGAAAAGTCATTGTATTACTTTGTACTACTCATAATTATAAAATGGTATCATTATGTTAAAATAAATATTATTTTAGTATCCTAAAACGAATTTTAGAGTAAAATGTCATTTATCTCCTTTTTTTGTAATTAATCGCACAGATAAAAATTTCTTCGATATTTCTAAAATTTCCAACGAAATTTTCATAATTCGAAGGTCCTGAAATATCTTTTGGGTGTAAACAATTTTTCCTAATATTTATCAAAATTTTTTAAAAAATTTTAGAGGTGTTTTAATTTAATCCTAGAGGATGTTTTGAAAGTTTAGAAATTCTAAAATTTAGGAGAAAATTTTAAAAATATTGAGAAATTTTTTATCCGAACGCTAAAATTTAAGGAAAATTTTGGTTAATACTATAATAAATCAGTAAAAATATTGATTTAGCAAGGGCTGTAGGGTATTTTTTTTTACACAATCTTAGTTTATATCAAAATTTCAATATAAAACAAAGATTCATAGTTTTTGTAATTTTTTCAATATTTTCACCAATATCAATATTTTCTTTAAAATTTTTATAAATTTAAAGTATCGATATTTTTACCGATATCGATATTTTCATCATTGATCTGAATATAGCACCGCCTTCTCAGGCAAACAATTGAAAGAATTCACAGTTTCCAATTTATGGAAATACAGTGGAAAGTGATCAACAAACTTATATATGTCATGTTCGTAACTATGTTCAACATTATTCAAATAATATGCCATGGTAACAATACTGTTTGAATCAAGATGGGATCTCGACTATAGAACTTCCTTTTGGTATTAAGAAATGTAATATGTATGATTTTTTTTTATGTGAAACATGTTTATTTATGTATCTATTTAATGTTCATGCCATCAAAAAGTATTAAAATCATGTTCCAATGTAAATTTCAGTAAATTTCGTAAATTTTTTTTTATATTTCCACTGATATCGATATTTTCTCCTATATTTTCATAGAATTGGAATATCGATATTTCCACCGATACCGATATTTTCTTCCATAATTAATTGGTCTAAAGTTAAGGAAAAAAAATCATATTTGGACACAAAACTTACTTATATTTACTCATTAAAAAAAGAATTATTTACAATCATTTTCCTAAATGTAAATAAAAAAGGGTAGAAAAATATTTAATATTGTAAAAAAATTTCAAGATACTAAGATGACCTTTTCTTTTAATTAAAAACACAAGGTATTAAAATAATTTTTTGAAAAAGGTGTTAAAGTGATTTCTCCCTATTTCTTTTCGTATCATGTTATATGACGGTCGCGAGCTGGTTAAGTCAATATTGAGATGATCAATATTCTCAAGTGTCTGTTTGACAACGAGAATTTCAATTAGTGAGATTCTGATTGATCTGATCAATTAACCCAACATGTTGAAATAGGACATAAAGAATGCTTGCATTATTTATAAGAGTTAATTATAGAAGTATATCTTTAAATTTTTATTTTTTCTCAATTCATTCTTTTATTTTATATTATTTTTGATACAGGGGAGGGAGAATGCCACCACTTTTGAGTAGAGCTAAGCGTGACTTGAACCCTCAACCTATGGTTGGGGTGGAAGGACTTACAATCAACTAAGCTACCTTCACTTGTCCATTCTTTTATTTTTAGAAATTGCAAAAAATATCTTTTGAATTTAAAGACATGTTTCAATTTCATCCTTTTATATCTTTTAGACTTGAAAACAAAGCCAAAAGACAAACAAAGCCCCTAAAACAGTTTTTGAAAAATATTTTTGGAAAATTTTTATGTTTTCCTTAAAAATATTATGGAGGTGAATCAATTTTCCGTAAAAAAAAAATCATGTTTTGTTTTATAGACGTTATGTGTTTTAAATGTCAGAAATGTTTTTCAAATAATAGATAACTGTATTTTTGTCCTTTTCATATGCTTTTTTGCCCAAGAAAATGTATGACGAATGTGATTGAAACTTTTCTCAAATTAATATAAAAAATAAATTTGCTTTTGAAAATAGAAAAATGAATATATATACAAAAAAAAAATTAATGCTAAGAGGTTTACTTGTGTAATTGCCCCTTATTTATAAATACAAAATTCATTTTTGTAAAATGTTAATGATATCCTCTTAAAGTGTCAACTCATTCATTTAGTTAAGGTAATTCCTACATTATTTCTTGTTAATTTATAAGAGTTTATAAATTGTTTTTTTTTAAATGGTGAAATAACGGAAAACTTCAATGCTAGTTTTAACATAATATTTTTCGTCAGGATCTTTTTTCTAATGATCACTCTTTATGTGGTTCATTTTCTTTAGGTAAAGAACACACACACACATATATATATAATCTGCACATAATATTAATTAAAGTTTTGACTTATCACTTTCAATTTATTAATATCCTAGACCAACTATTCGAATCGTCCCCCCACTTCCCAAAGTGGGATTTTTTTTTTCTCTCTCTGTTGAAAGCAAACTATGGATTTTGACCTTAAAAATAAAGAGTTAATAAAAGTCAAATACCAATGATCATGGATTGTATACCAGTTTTCAGAGTATAATCAATATTATCATATATTGTTTATCTCTTTTTCATATTTATATAAGAGGGTGTTTGGATAAGAAACTGTGATGCACTAGATGCACGGGGTAGTGATCAAGAGAGTGATTAGATTAAAACAGTTGACATGTTGGCCGACCAAACAAGAGCTCTTTTATTGTTATTATTTTTTTAAAAAAATGGTTAATTCAAACCCCCAAACCCCAACCCCAACAACCGGTAAAAAAAAAAAAAAGGAAATTTGAAAAAAAAAAAAAGAGAGGAAAGAGTAATATACATAAAAAGAGACAAAAATAAAACCCAAAGGAGGAAAAATATCTGTTTGAAAAGGTCAAAGTATGTGGTGTCACCAATGCACCGGTTCCAGGGCTTTCCATTTTGGTCCCCAATATTTCTTGCATTATTTACTTTTCTCTAATTATATACGTAAAAAAGGAAATATTGACATTTGAACTCTTTGATTATACAGACGTTGATCTTTCGGTTACAAAGGAAGTTCTCAACAATACAAGACGCAGTAACTGCAAGTAGCTATATATGGCCCTTTGTACGTATTAAGTTGTTTGTAGCTCCTCAAAAATTTTACTGGATCTAATTACTTCTTTTTATTATTCTTAAAGCCTATTTATGAAGACTAATAATAAAAAAAAATAACAAAGAATATTCTTTACCATATCATCTTCCATTTCCTCAAAAAAAAAAAAAAAAACACTTATTTATCCATGTCCTGTATAAATGAAACTTAAATCTCATCATATAATTGTATATTACATACTTACATAGATCGATGATTAATTACAACAAAGAACTATCTAGAATCCCGTTAAATATCTAATACATCTTTTTTCTTTTGCAATTGATGAAGATTGTGCTCTCCAAAATTACTTATTATTAAAGCTTCATCTTTTTATGTAAATGTATCAAACAATTAAATCAAGGGTACGTAGTTGAAATAGTCATCCAATTATTCTTGCACATTACACATGTAATTACATTGTCTTGCGCACATTAATTCAAGAATGATCTTTGAGATTAATAATGTGAAAGTATAGGGCGTTATATTGAGATATCATACACCCACCAAATTAATTAAGTAGTCCCTCTTAAATAATACACACACGCACACAAATCTTACAATAGGAAGATAAAAAGAAAGAACGGAACAGAATATCGACTTTACAAAGCGAAAAAACTAAAGTAGTGAGTAGTTAAGGCATGGCTGTTGTATTCCTTAAACAAGGAACAATATGGCAACAACGGTTCGAGAAATCGCATTTTGAGGCCGAAAAATGCCATGTTAAGTGTAAGACCTAACAGACATAACAAACAGTGTTTTGTATGTACAGAACACGTTAACGGTATCCTATTTGAATAATAACAAAAAATAATTGTTATATAAAGTAAAAAAGTATAGAAAATAAAAAGAATATAGTAATATAGTTATTTAACGTGGACAACAACACTTGCGGGAAAAATACACAGGTGCTAATCAAAGAACACACTAATATCAAATTATAGTTGCAAGGATTAGGATTACAAGAAAGCCTTAAAACTACACCAATGCAAGAACCCATGATATCTCCTTATATGACTTGCTTTCAGATTTCTCGTCTTCCTCCAAGTCGACTTTGTTCGCCTTTCATCTAACTAACGTACTCTAGGACTTCAATCCATGTACAGCTCATCCTCGGACTTTCTAAATCAGAATGATACACTACAGCAAAATACAAAGTTGAGAGTAATATTCTAAAAGTACTCTAGAACACTAAAGCTTCAATCTAGTTCTTTGAAGCTCTAAGTTCTAAGTTCCATAGAATGGAAAGAGTTCCTTAATTAATAAGCAAAGCCTAGGCATGATATGTGTCTAGATACATTCACTAATTCTTATGATCAAGTCTTAACTAATCAAACTTGAAATTTGAATTCAATTGTTCAAGCTATGCATGATCTCATTTGAACAAAAATTCTATTACGGTTGTGTAAATAGTACACAATCTTAGTAGGGCCAGGCAGTTTTGGATACGGCACAATGATACGACACGAAAACGACACGAGATAAAAGGGTTTGGACCGCACGTTTATTAATTGTGCCATAAATGGGTTTTTGGCACGAATAACACGAAAATAAACATGCTGGATTCGTGCTAACATGCTAAACATGCCTTAACACGTTTAATTAAATGGGTCGTAAATGTGTTAATACGGCATTATACGACCCGCCCATTTATAACACATTTAAACTTGAAAATAAAAATATTTGAAATATTTATAGTATGTTAGTATTAATTAGATATTGTATTTTTGTTAATTTTCTTTATTGGTTTTTTTTTAATTTTTTATTATTTTTTTAATTTTTAGTTAATTGGGTCATAAACGTGTCATATGTGTGTTGTTATCGTGTCAATCCATCACGATACGTTTAATAATCGTGTTAATCGTGTCGTACCGTGTTACGCGTGCCATAGGCATGTCATATTCGTGTTTGCATTTTTGGCACGTTTATTAATCATGTCGTGTTCGTGTTCGGGCTAAACGTGTCATGCTGTAAACGTGCCAACACGAACACGATTATTGCCACCTCTAAATCTTAGCAGGCTGTATGAATACTTTGTCAAATTAAAAAAACTACAATTCAAAACATTTAAACTGCAAAACGTAACCTATTTGTTTCTCAATTTGAAACCCAAATTGAATTCGATCTTATCATAAGAAATCCTTACAGAAATTTCCAAAACACTTAAAGATTAAGTTAAGTTAATCATAAATGAACTTACACTCAAATATGCATAAGACTAATTTAACAAATTCAAATTAATAAAGACATAAAATATAGAGCTTAAATTTGAATTTAAATTCACAAAATCTCTAGCTCTATCTTTGGATAACTGCTAGTTTATACTATCCACAATATTTGAATTGACATTACAAAAAAAAAAAACTAACTTGCCACATTAGAAACAAACCAGATCAATTTAATTCAAAATTCAACCACACCAAATCTCTGAAATTATTTTACAAAACTTACTTTAAAAAAATTAGAATAATTTAAATTAAATTACTCTCTTTTAAAATTAAAGGGTAACAAAACTCACGTGTAAAATTCCACACGTGTAGGGTTAGAAACCCCTAACATTAAGTTATCATTTTGAGACTCAATTTTGAGTAGGACCTACCATATATTAGTGATGGGCTAAGGCATATTCTTGTTCTCCTCTTGAAATGGTATATTTACATGCCCAAAATGATACACTAGTGAATAAAAATTGATACCCAAAGTGAACAAATGAAATTGGAAAAT
This sequence comes from Artocarpus heterophyllus, assembly GCA_025403435.1. Classification (NCBI taxonomy): domain Eukaryota; kingdom Viridiplantae; phylum Streptophyta; class Magnoliopsida; order Rosales; family Moraceae; genus Artocarpus; species Artocarpus heterophyllus. The sequence goes on from CM046343.1 coordinate 19,981,279, forward strand.
TAAAGTGAACTATCTTTTGTCCCACATGGAAAACAAATTAATGTCATGGTCTCCTCTGAGCCATATAAAAGGGATCCCATTCCACTTTCAAGACATACCAAAATATATAGTTTTCTCTATTTTTAGAAATCCTTTATGCCTTTATTGCTCATTCTGCCATTGTTATATTATGATTTATGGCACCAATAATTATTTAATAGGCAAGATTTGAAGTATAGTATAATGACTTTTTTAATTGGACTACAAATGGAGAAATAGAAGCAAAGGCAGAAATTGCCTCAACAGATCCTACTTTTTGGCCAAATTGCTATAATGTTTTGGTTCAACAAGTTTTACACATAATGTTAACCCGAGATGATAAATTGGGCAGTTCAATTATTTGGCCACATAGACACAAGCTAAAATTTTATCATCACTTATGCCATAATTTTATTGCTTAAAGAACATAAGAAACAAAAAAGGACTAATGTAGGCTCTTGTTGTAGTGTAGTACTCGAAAACGTTTTAGCAAAGTGTGCCGACTGCTTTGGAGATGTAAAATTTGTATTGTGTTGTATATTCTTTCCTTTCATCTGCTGAACAGATTAGTGGTCATTGACTTGCTAGGTGGAGTAGACAAGAAGGCAAGGATTCGTTATGAGTAAATAATAATTAAAATTGATCCCTCAAAAAACATAATTAAAATTGAAGATTAAGCAGCTGAAGAGTGTTGAAATACATGTGCAACAATGTAATAGAAAATATGCAGGAGATGATGGATCGTAAGAGAAGGTTGTATTGTTACTGAGCTAATAGAAAATAAAAGTCTGAAAAGTAGAAGGTAAAAGAAAGCAAAGTAAATGACTTGAAGCTCTAATTCGAAATTCATGGATACAAGCCTATAAATAGGCATTACACTGGGAGGAAATAACCTACATGCAAACCACTAACTTTATCCACTACCTTTACTCCTAAAAAGTAGCAACACAATAAACCACTTTCTGTAGCAACAAAGCCATGACTCCAACTAACTAAACAAGTCTCTAACATGACTACAACTAATAAACAAATGGATAAAATAATAATTCTTAACACCCTCCCTTAAACTGATCTTCTGCAGAAATCAGTTTAGAGGTAGACAAACTTCAACGACAAACTTTAACAAATCTGCAATGCCCTCCCTTAAACAGCATTCGTTGAAGAGCAGACTCCAAGCATTCTTCTAAGCTTTTCAAACGCAGCTTGCTTGAGTAGTTTGGTCAAGATGTCAGCCACTTGATTTTCACTCTTGCAGAACACTAAATTAATTGTTCCATCGTTGCAAAGATTGCGCAAGAAATGGTATCTGACATTAATATGTTTCCTCCTTCCATGAAGAACTGGATTCTTCCAAATCTTGATCGCTGTAATATTGTCACAATAGATTGTTGTCACTCCTCGCTGCTGACGCTGAAGTGTTTCAAGCAATCTTCTTAACCAAATAGCTTGACATGAACATGATGCTGCTGCAACAAATTCTGCCTCTGTAGTTGACAAAGGGACAATTTGCTGCTTCTTTGATGACCATGACACAGCTCCAGAACTCATCATAAAGACAAACCTAGGTGTACTGTTTCTATCTTCAAGATCCCCAGCATAGTCACTATCAGAATAACCAACCAGATTTTCTTTTGAACCTGCTTTATATCAAATTACAAAATCAGATGTACCTTTCAAATAACGAAAGATCCTTTTTGCAGCTACGAGATGATTTCCAGTTGCATTCTCCATGTACCACTGATTAAGTTGGCAGCATGCATGATGTCAGGCCTTGTTAAAGTTAGATACATCAACTTCCAACTATCTGCTTGTAAAGAGTGGCATTTATTTTCTTCTCTTGATCACCTCTCATTAGCTTTAAGCCACATTCAGTTGGTGTGCAGACCGGATTGCAATCCTTCATTCTGAACCTACTCAATATCTTCAATCCGAAGAAAATAATGCATCAAATCCAAGTCTGACATTTCAAATTCAGAAATCATATTTTTCTTAAAAGCATTAACCATGGTTCATCATTACCGGTATATATCAGATCATCTACATACAGACATACAACAAGCAATTTTCCATTATTTCCTAGCTTTGTAAACAATGTGTGCTCATAAGGACATTTATGAAAACCTTCTCTAGCAAAATAGCATCAAGATGACTGTAACAAGCTCTTGGAGCTTGTTTTAGTCCGTATAATACCTTTTTTAACTTGTATATCTTTTTCTTGCTGCCTTGCTTTTCATATCCAGGAGGCTGATCTACATGCACTTCTTCTTGCAGTTCACCATGCAAGAATGCTGACTTCACATCTAACTGATATATCGTCCAAGAATTTTGAGCAGCGATGGAGAGTACCAACTGAATAGTGTCCAGCCTTGCCTCTGGTGCGAACACTTCTTTGTAGTCAATGCCAAATTCTTGCTTGTATCCTTTTGCTACTAGCCGGGCTTTGTACTTGTCAATTTCACCATTCTTGTTTAGCTTTTTTTTGTAAATCCGTTTCACACCTATAAATTTCTTCCCTTCTGGAAGATCTGACAACTCCCAGGTGTTATTCTTTTCAATCGATCTGATCTCCTCATCATTGCTTTTTGCCATTTTGTTTCTTTAACCGCTTCTTGGAATGTGAGAGGATCACAATCTGCAAACAAAGCAAAGTGAGCAATTTTGTCATCATCAGACAAGTCATCTCCACTTACATAATCTGTCATCCAAGCTGGTCACTTCCTCAAGTGTGGCTCGTTTTCACTAGAAGCTTGTATTTGGTGATCAATCACGTGGTCTGCATCAGAGGATTGCACTTGTGATTCAACCCTGTCAACATCTTCATCTTCTTCAAAATTAGCTGGGATTTGCTGCTGCCTTGGACCATTTTTAGATCAATCGCAAGTATCATTTTCATCAAAAATGCTGGTCACAATCTTCTTGGTGAGTGGATTGAATAACTTATATGCGTTGGAAGCTTCACTTACGCCAAGAAAGACACTTTTCACCCTTTGCATCAAGCTTCTGTCTTTTCTCATCTGGAACATGTGCATATGCTATGCAGCCAAAAATTCTGAAGTGGTCTACTGATGGTTTCCTCCCACTCCAAGCTTCCTCAGGTGTCATGTTTTGAACAGAAAAAGTAGGACTTCTGTTCAACACATAAGTGCTCCAATTTACTGCCTCAGGCCAAAAGCTCTTTGGAATGTTCCCACATGCTAGCAAGCTTCTTACCATATTGAGAATGGTTCTGTTTTTCCTCTCCAATACACCATTTTGCTGAGGCGAGTAGGCAGCTGTAAGTTCCCTTCGAATTCCTTGCTGGTCACAAAAATCTTCAAATCCTTTTGAACAATATTCTCCACCACGATCAGTACGGAGAGTTTTGATGCATCTCCCCATTTCTTTTCAACACGTGCCTTGAAGCTTTTAAATGCATTTAAAGCTTCTGCTTTTAAATGAAGGTGATTAGATGTCTTTTACCCCTATTAGAAGTTGGATTAATCGGACTGCATATATCAGAATGAACCAGCTCCAGCACCTTCTTTGCTCTCCATGACTTTCCTTGTGGGAATTGGACACGGTGTTGTTTGCCAACAACACATTCTTCACAAGCTTGAGGGGTTGCAATTTGGGGAAGACCAGTCACCGTATTCTTCCATTGGAAGGATGTTAATCCACTGAAATTCAAATGGCCATAACGAAAATGCCAAAGCCATAATAGATCGTTCGCCTTCGCTGTTAAGCAAGCCTGGACATTCTTTATCTGCAATGGAAACAATCTATTTGAACTCATCTGAAACAATCACGACTGCTCCTCTTGAAGGGTCATATATCTCACAAGCTCCCTTCTTAATGGTTATAACATAACACTGTTTTTGCAATTGACCAGCACTTAACAAATTACACTTCAAATCAGGGACATAAAAGAGGTTAGAGATTGTTTTTACAAAACCCTTTTTGGTTCTTATCTTAATGTCACCTTTTCCCACAACCTTCACAGTAGAATGATCACCAAAATTAATGCTGGTATGAAAGTCTTCATTTAAATGAGAAAAAGTAGACTTACTACCACACATATGGTTGCTGCAGCCTGTGTTCACATACCAAACATCTGGTTCACAATCTTCCTTGACATGGCAAGCCATCAACAAAGTTTCTGCTTCCCTATTTTCTACAAAATTCGATTTCTCCACCTTTTTTTGTGGTTAGGCAGTCTAGCATAACATTCAGATTGATAATGACCAAGTTTGTGACATCTGTAACATTCTACCTTTAATTTATCACATTGTTGATTTTGGCTTCTGTCTATTCTTTGGAAATCTGATTGATTATCATCAGCTCTGAAATTTTGATGCTGCCAGCTACCATCTTTGTTGCCAAGTCCCCTGCCTCCATTACCTCTACCTCGACCCCTTCCTCTTGAAGTGGAAGATCGATCATGGTGGAAGCCTTTTGAGCTTGTTCATCCGTAGTTGAGCTATGATTCACCTTCTGTTCGTGAACCAACGTTATCTTTCGATTCTTCGATTGAGCAGGCAACATAATTGTACTTCGGAGCTAACGAACGTAGTATCTTCTCAACGATAGCAACATCTTCCATCTTCTCACCATGGAATTGGATCTTGTTTGCTATCCCCACAGTCCTTGCACAATAATTACTGACAGATTCATCATCTTTCATCTGTAGAGTTTCAAAACTCTTTCTCAAGGCTTGTAGCTGTACACGCTTTGTTCTTGGCAAGCCTTGATATTTTTTCTCCATTGAATACCAAACATCCTTGGAAGTTCCTTTGCAAAGAATTGTTTCCAAGATAAAACGATCGATTGCCTGAAAAAGATAGTTTTTTTGCCTTCAAATCCTCTAGCTTCAAAGCTTCCAAATCTGTCCTCTGCTTCTCTGTTAAAACCACCCCTGCTGCTGGTTCTGCTGTCCCTATACTGACCACCTGCCAACACTCTTTGGACCTTAGGAAGCTTTCCATGAGCATGCTCCAATGGTCATAGTGACCATCAAAACGAGGAATTGCCGGTTGCGCAAAGTTATCTGAAGCCATCCTTGCTACTGCAAAAGAAAACAAAGTGAAATAAAGCATGCTCCAATGGCACTTAAAAGGACCAAAAAAAAAAAGTCTACTAATTAGCAATGGCTATGGCACTTGTATTTGTCTTTAATATTTTTTTCAGAACTGATTTGGCATGGCTATATATACACCAAAGATCCTCATGACTGACTGTCGCCTAATCCGAAGCTATATTGACTACAAGATTGTTGTCCTTAGGATGCTCGATTATTGCTCAAACAAGTATATGAGATTTATTACATTTACGTAGACTTCGTCATCATGCTTATACATTCTATTTAAAATTTTAAAGTATTATTTTATGATATATCATACTTGACATTATACGCTACCATACTAAATCTCAATTGTAAATTTGATTTCGTTTGCATTTGATTATCATGAAGCTAAACTTGCAAATCAAGTTACTAAAATAAAATAAAATAAAATAATAATAATAAATAATTTAGGAATAGCTTGTCTATTGTCAATATCTCTTTTGATGACAATTTATATTGCATTGTTTAACGACATCTAAGAAAATGTTTTAGAAAGAATTCCTATTAGATGTCGTAATATTAGTTTTTAATGACAAATAGGATATGTCGTTGAAGCCATTTAAGACATAAGATTGGTTGATTCTTTTTGTAATTACTGTTTTGTGATTCTTTCCATTTGCACAGATCATGCAAAACTATACGTATCAGTTAGCTAGATTATAGGGTTTGATTTTAGATTTCCTTATTGTAATTCATCTCTATATAATTATTTACAAATTCATCACAAATTGTGAATGAGAAAAAAAAAAATATTCAACCCAGTTTTTAAGTCAGTATCCTTATTGTAATATAAATTATGTGATCTTGGTCTCCCTACGCTTAAATTTAAATTTTTTAGAGAGTTGGCACTCTAGGGTTTCTATATATTTATGTTGTCATGGATTATATGATAAATGTTCATGAATTAATTATGGTTGATTAAATTATTATATAATTAATTATTAATTAATTAATTTGTGCCAGTTATGGTTCCTTAGAGGTTAGAAAGTGTATCTAGGTTTTTCATGTAATTAGATGGCGGTCTATCATCATCGTCTAGGAATTATTATTTAATTTTAAATTTATAAGAATTTTGTAATTAAATTTTCATTCGGAGAATACGGGTCTAGAAGATGGATGATAGTGTTCTACTAAGTATTTCTTGAGTCTCTAATTTTATGCTTTTGTAATTGTTAAAAATAAAATTAAAAAACTACAAAAAAGTGTATTTTTTGGAAAACGTGAATTTGGCTCGGTCGGAAGCCAAAACTTTCAGGTTCGGCCAGCCCATGGTCGCAGACCAGTAGGCCGAACCTCTAGGATCGGTAGGCTATCTACGGGGCAGAATTCTGACGGCTCTAGTAGCAGGCTGAACTTTCTAGTTCGATAGGCCAATCTGTCATGATCAGCAGGCTGATTGCACAAATTGGCATGCCGGCAGAAAGCTGTGAATTTTTAGAAAAGGTGTGTCTTGATTTTATTTTTGAAGCGATTCTTAGAAACATTAAATTTGGATATGACCGAAAATATGGAGTTTTTGATCTATGCAGGATTAAGGACTTGAAGATGGATAATACATGAAAAAGGATACAATTTGAAAATATAAGGATGAAGAATCGATAACATGTTTCGATTTATCTCTTGTAATCTTTAATCTTTTTTCTCTAAGATGGGACCATAATATTACGGCTATTTATTATTATTTTGCTTGTAGCTTTGCATTATTGCTTTGCTTGTCTGCATTATAATATGATTTGCCATGTATGTTGATAACATGTCATTAGAATAGGGAATGCCGCTCATTTAAAATTGTTCATGCATGTTCTTAAAATAAAACCTTGATTTCAAAAGATTGAGTGGGAGAAGGTTTTTGGAGAGAGGACCTATGCCCTTCCATCGTTGGTCCATAGGTAGCACATGGTGGTTCTGACCCCTAGGAAGGGACTTCATCATGTATCAGATTGGATCTCCAAGAAGATAAGGTATTTTAACATGATTTATCGTTGCATACCCATAGATGATGATTATAAATCATGAATAAAATATTGAAACGATGGTTATATACTCATATTAATTTTATTATTAACCTTCCCTAAGAGTTATGTTAATAAAATTAATGGCCAAAGAAACGATTATGAATATATGCTAGATCATACAGGTCCTGGATGGCATATATTAATCAGGAGGGGATCTGTGCTCCTTATTGATTTTGGCAAGTCTCCCCTAGGCGACTTGTTGAATTCTGAGTTGGGAATTATCATTGTAAGGATGTGATATTTTCAAGGTTTTGACACATAAACACATTATATGTTTTACATGATTGTGTTATCTTACTAACTTATTAGGTATGTTTACTTATGTTTGGTATATTATTCCTTATTGTAGATTGAAAATGTCTAAAAACGTTTTATCTTCAATACTTGACAAAAACCAATTAACCGATGAAAACTATAATGATTGAAAATGGAACCGTGAACATCGTCCTGTCCTTTGAGAAATTGAAATTTGTGCTGACCACACCGTGTCCTTTCGAGCCCATGGGAGATTCCATTGATGAGCAAATCCAAGCGTATAATTGCTGTAAAGATGCTAATGATCAGGCCTGCTATTATGTTATGGCCAATATGAATAACGTATTGCAGGCTCAATCTTAAAGGCATGTTTGGAGGCCAGGCCCTAACAAAATAGCAAGGGGCACTTTGGAAACTTCTAACTGCAAACAAAGGCTGGGGACATCTATAAAGGAGCATATGATGTTGGTCATGGGCTACCTCGTTGAGGCTTAAACCAATGGAGCTGACATTGATGCTGAAACTCAGATGACTATGGTCTTTGAGACTTTATCTAAGGAGTTTATCCCTTTTAGAGCTGCTTTTAATTTGAGCAATAGACAGGATATGACTTTGATTGAGTTAATGAAGCAGTTACAGGAGTTCAAAAATCTAATCAGGGAAACTCTTGTTGGTGGTGAGGCCAACTTGGCAGCCACCTCTGGTTCCAATCCTAACTCTAGGAATGGAAAAAAGCAACGGGCTAAGAACGAGAAGTCTTCTATTCCTGCAAATGGCAAGACCAAGAAGAAGAAAAAGAAGAACCCGAAGAAACTCAAGTGTTTTTTTTCTGTGGGAAGGTCAAGCACATAAAGAAGAATTGTAAGGACTTCCTTTCCTGAGGAAGTAGGTGTGATCTTCTAGTTGTTGAAACTTGTTTAGTTAAGTAATCCAGTAACACTTGGGTCATAGATTTCGGGGCAACTAATCATGTTTGTGTTTCTCTATAGGGGTTCAAAGAATCGAGAGGTCTGCAACATGAAGACTTCACGCTTCGGATGGGCGATGGATCCTTAGTGTTGGCTGAAGCAGCGGGAGATGTCCTTCTTTACTTTGATAAATATAGGAGTTTAATTTTGCGAGATAGTTTTTATGTTCCTAAATTAAAAAAGGAATTTAATTTTTGTAAGCTTGTTTATTTAAAGACTCTTATGTAGTTTCTTTCAATAATAAAGTGGTGATTCGTAAAAATAAATCTTTTTCTGTAATGGATAAATGCAAAATAATCTATATTTTATCAAATCTAAGATGGACTTACTGCTAAACACTGAGGTTAATGATAATAACTCTAAAAGACTTAAAACTTCTCACTCTAATAAGACTTATCTTTGGCATTTGTGACTAGGTCATATTAACCTGAAGAGGATTCCAAGGTTGGTCAGGGATGGACCTTTAAGTCACTTAAAGGTGGAATCTATACCACAATGTGAATCTTGTTTGGAGGGTAAAATGACCAAAAGAGTATTTGGGTCTAAGGGCAATAGGGCCGAAGGGGTTTTAGAACTCGTGCATAGCGATGTTTGTGGACCTATGAATATCTAGGCACGAGGAGGATATGAGCATTTCGTCATATTTATTGATGATTACTCAAGGTATGGGTATATGTACTTAATGCACCATAAAAGCGAAACTTATGACAAGTTCAAGGAGTTTCAGGCTGAAGTGGAAAAGCAATTGGGTAGACCCATAAAGGCACTTCGATCCGATCGAGATGGAGAATACCTTTCTGATAAGTTATCAGGACACTTATTAGAGAATGAGATTTTATCCTATTTAATTGCGCTAGGCACACCACAGCAGAATGGCGTAGTTGAGAGAAGGAATAGGACTTTGTTGGACATGGTTAGGTCCATGATGAGTTATTCATCATTGCCTTTATCCTTTTTGGGATATGCACTACAAATCACATGTTATCTTTTGAACAATATGCCTTTAAAATCGATTCCTAAAACTCCTCACGAGTTGTGGATGGGGAAAAAGACATCCTTAAACCATATTTGCATATGGGGATTTCTGACTCATGTCCTATTTAAGGAAGCGAATAAGTTGAAAGCATGTTTGGAAGTTTGTACATTTGTAGAATATCCAAAAAGGACTGAAAGGGGTTATTTCTATAAACCAAAGGAAAATAAAGTCGTGGTTTTAACTAATGCAACATTCTTTGAGGAAAGTTACATGGACGACTTTAGGCCTTGAAGCAAAGTGGTTCTTGAGGAGTTGGCAAGTGATTCGATCACTCTAGGGGTTCTGAGTGAAACTGTTCCAATTAGTGTAGAAAAACCAACCGAACCCGAATAACAACCTAAGGGGCTTCGACGTAGTGGGAGCATCAACCTGAGAGGTATATATTCAATGGTAAGGCCTTTTTGACTAAACCTGTTGAAACATGACAGGGATCCTTACACTTACAAAAAGCTATGGAAGATGTTGATTCAAAACTCTGGACAGAGGCCATGAACACATAGATGAAGTCTATGGAGACTAATCGGGCCTAGGAACTTGTAGACCTTTCCGAAGGAGTAAAACCCATAGGATATAAGTGGATCTACAAGAGAAAGAGAGGAGTGGATAGAAGGGATACACATAAAAGGAAAGAATCGATTACGAGGAAACCTTTTCTTCTATAGCCATGCTTAAGTCCATCCGCATTCTCTTGTCCATAGCTGCCGCTTTTGACTACGAGATTTGACAGATGAATGTCAATACAGCCTTTCTAAATGGCTATCTTGATAAGTCAATTTATATGGAACAACTAGAGGGGTTCAAGGCTAAGGGTTAGGAGGGTAAGGTTTGTAAACTGCTAAAGTCAATTTATGGACTTAAGTAGGCTTCCTGTTCTTGGAACATAAGATTTGATCAAGTGATCAAGACTTATGGGTTCACACAAAATATGGACGAACCATGTGTTTACAAACATATTAAGGATGGAAATATGGTTTTTATACTGCTCTATGTAGATAATATTCTGCTAATTGGCAATGACATTGGGGCATTGTCATCGGTCAAATTATGGTTGACCAAGCAGTTTGACATGAAAGACTTGGGTAAAGCTAATTATGTTCTCGATATCCAAATTTTTTGGGATAGGAAGAACATAATGATAGCTTTGTCTCAAGCGACCTACATAGATAAAATTTTCAAAATGTAAGCAATGTAGGATTCTAAGAAAGGTGGCCAACCATCTAGGTTTGGAATTACTCTTTCTAAGAAGAACTCACCTAAAGTCTGATGAGGAAAAAGAATACATAAAGAATGTGTCTTATGCTTCAACAGTAAGTAGTCTCATGTATGTCATAGCTTTGCATATGACCGGATATTAATTATACGGTTGGGATAGTAAGTCGATTTCAGTCGAATCCAGGATCGAACCACTAGGTTGCGGTCAAGCATATTTTCAAGGACTTGAGAAAGACTCAAGGGTATATGCTTGTGTATTCGGGTGAGGATTTAACATCTCTAGGATACACTGACCAGAATTTCCAATCTTGTTTGGATTCGAGAAAATCAGCTATTGGTTTTTTGTTTACTCTAGGCGGTGGTGCCATTGTTTGGAGAAGTGTCAAACAAGATTGCACTTTGGATTCAATGATGGAGGCTGAGCATGTGGCAGTTAGTGATGCTTCGAAAGAAGTAGTGTGGCTCCGTAAGTTCCTTAGGAATCTTGAGGTAGTTTTTGGTATGGATAAGGCATTATCACTGTATTATAATAACGGTGTGGCGATAGCTAGTGCTAAGTAACTAAGATTTCACAAGAAGAGTAAGCATATTGATTGAAAGTATCATATAATAAAGGACTTTGTTGAGGGCAGGCATGTTGCTATATGCAAAATCGCATTTGAGGACAATTTAGTTGATCCATTCACAAAGACACTGACTACAAGAGTTTTTGAGAGGCATGTGAAAGCTATAGGGATGTGGGATTTGTCATATTTACTCACTTAGTGCACGTGGGAGATTCTTAGACATGTATGCCTTAAGGAGTAAAAATGTAATATGTTTTTGGAGACATTTTTATCAATAAAGAGTTTATTTATTATTCATATACCAAATTGTTGTCCTATTACGTTCATATTGGTTGGATGTATGATAAGCAAACAAAAGTCTGAGACCATCGATCTAAGCCTTTAGAATCAGGCATAAGATGGACAGATTATGCGAAAGATATGATTCTAAAAGTGATGGTCTAAATCATAAGATCTGTAATTGAGGGAATAAAGTTAGGCGCTTTATTCATGCGAAGATTATTATGTTGTCTATATCCCTAATAGGAGATGGTTTGTCTTGGCCATCGGAGGTGGACTCTACGAATAGAAACATTGGTGTGTTGTCATAGGTGACGATGCATTGGATCGGGACATAAAGTGTAATCGATTTGGATTAATAATTCTGTCTTGGCAAATCAATTCACTTTAGACAATCATATGTATTGTATCTTAATCTTGAGATGAATAACGGCTCGTTGTCTTGACTTATGTCTTTTGATGTAACAAAGAGTGACATCTATATTTTATGATGGTACGCATATCGGTACATTGAAGACATGACTCTTGATAGCGTAGACTTATTATTCATAGATACGGAATCCATAACTCCTCTTTAGGAGTCGATGATATCCTCTTATATGCGTTATCCTGTAATTAGAAAATTAGAGTGCTCAACCATTTGGATACATAAACGTAACCAAATGGTATACTCTTTTTGGATGGTAAGTTTTCCTATGGTGAGATAATGGAACTTAGGAGAAAAATAATCGAGAAGGTAAGACAAAATTTATCCTTAAGCCAATTATGGATATCACTATAAGGAGATACGATACATTATGATATGTCATAGAGACTTAGCTATTCGGGCGTCGTAATTCTATATAGTTTGAGAGTGCAGCTCTAAGCTTTTAGTGGAGTAGCGTTAGAATTGATAATTATGAAATGTATATCTAGGATATTAGGTTTCATAATTAATTATCAGGAGCTTGACTATATAGGTCCATTAGGTCCCTTTTGTTAGCTCCTAATAAATCCTATAATGATACGGCGTGCTTTTTTAATAAATTGGTGACTTATGTTAAATTATTAGATTGGCTGAAATTCGATAGGATTAGATAATTCATGTCTATTTATCGGTTGAATTAATTTTGTGACAAATTAATTCAAGATAATCTTGTTGAATTATCGGGAATATTTATTTTCCTAGAAATTATCTAGATATTGTTGTTTTAATTAGATAACTTTTCTATTGGGTTATTTGAATTAAAACTGAGGCTTTATCCAAAGAATCTCAGGTGGAAAGTAAAAGATTTGCAGGGATCCTTTATCGTAAGTTCGGCAGGCTGATCTGCCAGTTTGGCATGTCGACTGAACGATAATTTGATCACGTATTTTTATGCAATTTTATCAATATTGATCTAGATTCGAATTCTTGAGGCCCTATCTGATAAGGACCAACTATAGGGATGACCTCTATAAATAGGGAGTGAGACTCAAAGGTTTTTCCGATCAGTTGATAAATCAAGAATGAGCATTCTAGTCTGTGAGTCTTTGAAAAACTCTCCTGTGAGCTATTGTTCATAAATCATGAACGGTAGTTCTAGGTATTTTTCAATTGGTTGGGAGGAGAGTCACTAAGGAAGAGCTGTACGATGTGCAGCTACATGCAGTCCGATCGTGGATAGAGAATAGCAAAGAAGACAAGTTGGTTGAAGCTCTTTTGGAACGCCCTTCTCTTCATCGATTACAGGAGCTCTTCGGTACATATAAGGTTAGTAAGATCTGGTTAATTTATGTATATAGTATATTAAACTTGTATTTTAGAAAATACTCTAATATTAAAGTTTTCAAAATTCTGCTGCATCCTATTTTTCCAACACCATTTGCCAAAAAGGGAGAGAAACAAAATATTCTTTTCTTATGTGGTTGCCTGATTGTTTCTTTAGTTACAATACAAGGAGAACATCCTGCACAGAGTGAGGGGAGAAAGATGAAGATTAACTTTGACATGTTTGATAAAAATAGGGAGTATAGTTTTTTTTTTGGGATTATATTTTGGGTCTTGCCAAATATACCAAGGGGGAGATTGTTTGGTTTTTGAATTGGTAGAATTGGTTTATGATTATCTAAGAAAAAGGCTAACAGTAATTTTTAGTGAAGAAAATTGAGGAAAAAATGCCAAAGCAGTTTCTAGAATTATCCCTCATTATTCTAGGAGATTTGCCCACATTTTGGAAGATTTTCAGAGTCAAAATCAAGTTCAAATTAGATTCAAAGTCAATATTATCTTAGGGAATAAATTTGATTTAAAAAAGGATTAGAAATTTGAATTAAAAGAAGATTTATCTCTTGTTTATAAAAGATGAGACTTGGATGTGATTTTATAATTATTTTAAATGTAGAATGTCAGATTTAGAATGGAGATCACAAGTTGTAGAGGCAAATCATATCAGTTTTGAAGTTTAAGTTCAAATATGTCGTAATAGATTATTTGCGATTATAGACTTTGAAGAAGTCTACTTAATATTGAATTACAAGTTGTGTTGATATAAAAACTTAAAGTCTACACACAATAAAACAAAGAAGCATAAAGTCTACTGTGATTTCATCAAAAGAAATACTTGTACAAAGTTGAATATTATTTTCATCTGGACTGCAAAAATGGCCAAAGGCCCTATGATTGTTACAAAAAATGTCCAAAAGGCCTAAAAAAACTACTGGTTTTTTCTCGTAGCCTCCTCTCCTTTAACCTTTTTCGTCCGCTGCAGTTGACTCGTCAATTGGAGTTGAAGCATCCGAAGAGTATAAGAAAGTCAGGTCCAAGTCGGGGTGAACCGCATGAATCTGCTCTACGATCTGCTCACCCGCCAACATTAGGATAGCCTTTTGAATCTGAGCAAACTCTTCTGAGGCCTAGAAATTCTCGACTGCTGCTTCTACTACAGTAGAGACGGCCTTGGCAATGTCTTCTCCTTTCTTCCTTTCAGCGTCAAGGGCAACAACCTTAAAACTCTTCTCAGCCTTGAGCAGTTTCTCCTTCTCCCTTTCCATTTTAGCTCTTAGCTCATCAATTTGCTTGGAGAGATTTGAGGTGTTATCCTGCTCAATGAGGAGGAGAGCTTGGACTTTTGCTTCCTTGTCCTTGGCCTCCTTGACTACCATATTCTCGTCCTTAAGGAGAGCTCCCACGAACTCGACCTCTTCGCGAGGTCCTTCAATAATGTTTACTACTTTCAATCTCACCATACGAGATGAAAACCATTATGAGAGCCTGTAAGGAAAAAGAGATATTAAAAACAGAGACAACACAAAAGGGGTAGAGGATAAGAAAGATATCATGAAGGGTTCTTATCCTGACTTGACTACGGATCTGCTCTTTATAGCACAATAAGGAAGAGATTTCTTGGCAATAGACCAGTCCTTCTCAAAGAAGAACTCGTATATTGCCTAGAAGGTGAGTCCAAACCATGGAGGGAGGTCGAGCATGTTCCCAACCTGGGCATCAAATATGTTGCTCACGATGAAGTTGGGGTCACTTACTCGACCCCTAAGGAGGAGGTGTAGAGGTTTTCCTGATAGAGGTGTTGGCAAATCGGCAATCTTAATCACTAGCGTCTTTTTTGGTCGGCGCTCAGGAGCAGATGGGGTCTTGTCAATCCTCTGCCTTTTGGATTGGTGGCTCTCTTTAGGATGCCAACTCTTGTCCTTTTTTAGGTCGGCCTTCTTAGATATGGATCCACCCTTAGATAAGGATCCCCTAGACAAGGATCCCCTAGTCGAGGCCTGGCCATTCTTGCTGAAGTCTGGGAGTTTCAGGTTCAGCATATCTGCAAAGAAAACTAGAGTTAATCTTGTAAAACGAGGATAAATGAAATATATATTAAAATACAAATAATATATGTTAGCTAAGTTATAATTTCTATCCTCTATGCTCGTCCCTTGTAGAGGTTGTTCTGAGATCACCCAGGAAGGCTTAAGGAGCTCGACGATAAGACTTGATAGCCATTTATTCTCTTCTGTGAGGAGATTTTCGATCCTTCTCTCCTCTTCCAGAAGTTTGGTTATTTGCTTAAGTCTAACTTGTCTTGCCGCTGAGAGTACGCGAAGTTCGACAAGTAGGAAGGAAAAAATGGCTAAGCAAAAAAAAAAAAAAAAAAAAAAAGAAAGGAAGGTATAAAAACATGAAAGGATAGGTCAACGGTCTAGCGAGGGAAGCTTACTGGCAATCCTTTAGGTAGTTTCGACTTCGCACTTCTTGGGACCATAGCCTGGTTGCCTGTTCAGGGGATGTGTGTTGAAGTCCTCCTTTAGCATAAGAAAACATCTTCTTCCAGTAGTGGCTGGAAGTGGGAAGATCGAGGATGATAGGGAAGACTTTATCTTTAGCTTGGCTATAGGCCCCAGTGTAATAAAAATCCTTAGACGGAGATTGACTGACACAGTAGCATTACAAGAACTCGTCCAGTTAAAGTAGAGCTTTGAAGTGAAGCCACCATAGAATCCACATCCTTGAAAAAATGAACCAAAAAGTTCAGGCAAAGCTGTGTAGGTGACATCTCCAGCTTGCAGCAGAGCCTTTTCATGAATGGGTGAAAGGGAAAGGTCTGCCTCACTGTCACACATCAGTTATAAACGGTGAGTTATCCTGGTGGTGTAGCATCAGTATGCTGATATTCGTTTGGAGTAACTAATTTGAAATATCGCCCGTCGATGTGCCATTCGTCAAAGACCTTATGAATGTCATGAGGATGACAGTGAGATTTGGTCGTCTTGGCTTTTTTCTGATAAAGTCTAACCCCTAATCGCAGCCAACGGCTCTTCCCTATCGGCAGCTAAACTAGAAGATCCTCCCTTTTGGAAATCCGAGGATATTTGAATCGGTCGAGGATATTGATGTTGTGGAATTGCAGTGACAATAGGAATTGGCACATGTCCACTATTTCATCAATACTGTCTGCTGAAGGAATAGTGCAAAAGTTGTCTATATCCTTGAAGATTGGATCATCCTAAGGGATGAGATCATCGTTACATTGTGAAGCCTGAGCGACATCCATAGCGTCTGGCTGACGCGAGATGAAGACTCAACCTCTCAAAGGTTTCTAGAAGAAGACATTGCCTGAAATTTAAAAAAAAAAAAAGATGAGGGTGTCAAAGACTTAGCCTATTTCTAGAGGTCAACTTAAAAGGACACTTCTAAGGTTTCAAATTAGCCAAACAACTGACGTAAATATCTATGCATACGAGGGGCGAGTTAACTCAAAACTCCAAAAAGAACGATATCATTTTTTCCATACTTATAGCCATAGAAATGTTACTAAAATTGTCTAATAGGGCTTTCCCAATTATTCTTAGTGCTAAATGTGCAAACAAACATATTTTTGCACAAAATGAGCATAAGAACAAGAAAGAAAGTAAGAATAAGGATCAGAGAGTGCAAAAGTAACTTATTTGTTTTCAAATCCTTCTGTTGAGACGTTTCGAGTTGACAAAATCGCTTAGGAAGGTGAAAAGGACACATATAAAGCAATGAAAGTTCGAAAAAGCAAGCTAAAGAGGAATTCCGAATTTCTGAGAGGGATGGAATGTTTTTTTAAAGTAGTAGCGAGAACTTGAAATTGTAATGGTTGAAATGGCAAAAAACTTATTCTGAAGGTTGATTTAATATATGCTTCGAGGGTTAAAATCAAAACTATCAGATTAGGATGCTAATAATCCAAAGGCTAGGGGTTAAGATAACCAAAGGGCGCCATCTTATGACTTAAATTTTAGGTGGGAAATTTCCAAAGCCATCCAACGACTTGGATTAGAAACCTCTGAATCTAAAACAACATCTGACATAATGAAGTGATAGTTGCAACAGTCATCGTGACTGTTTGGCTGTCCGAGGGGTCAAAGTGATAGGTAGTAATCATGGCAACAGTCAAAGATGTCACAAGAAAGCAACCCTTCTATTGAAGCAAGCTAGACGGCAACAGTCGACGTGACTGTTTGGCTATCCGAGGGGTCAAAGTGATAGGTAGTAATCATGGCAACAGTCAAAGATGTCACAAGAAAGCAACCCTTCTATTGAAGCAAGCTAGACGGTTAAACGACGGAGACTTATTGAAGTCACGACCTCAAAAGTCACGCAGTGACTCGAAGAGTCACTTTGCAATGGGGGCAATTGTTGTGGGTAAACTCGACTGCTTAAGGTCCAATGTTGAAGTAGAAAAAGCCCAATAAAGGCCCGTCTCAGGATCTTAATGAGGGAATGAGCTAATAATGTTCCTATGAGAGTCGAGATATTCCAAGTACCGTAGGAGGGCAAACTGAAGAAGTGTCTAAGTTCACCAAACCACGTATACAAATTTGAATTACAAGCACATGATATCAAATCCCCTTCAAATCAGGAATTAACGTGATCCACATAACCAATATGGAAAGACAAATACGTGGAGAGTGGCAATAAAATTAGGAAACGAATATTTTTGATTTTATATTTAAATTATTATGGTATTATGATCTTATTATTTATATGTAAGAATTGTAACTATAAATAGGGGTGGAAAACCTTGTAGAAGGGGCAGATTATTCTATCTTTTGATCTGACCTTCTCGCATTCATGTATTTGAAAGAAATAAAGAAAAAGCCTTAAAGTGGACGTAGCTTATATTGAACAAATCATCATAATTCTTTGTGTTCTTTATTTTCAGCACGCTTTACTTTTTCCCATTGATGTTATTCATCGTGAGTGAATCGTAAGAAAATTGTTGAGCTAAAACCTCTATCAACAGTAAACAAATAGTAATAAATGTTCTATACAATAATTTCACAAATAACTATCTTATATTCTCTCAACATTCCCTTTATCCTATCAAACAACATAAAAGATTACTACATACAGGCATCTCTATCCTTCCTAGTCTCTATTTCTCTAACTCTCTTAATCTTTCATACACCTTATCCCTTCTATCAAATAGAATGTAAATGTTTAAAATAAGAATAAAACATCACATCAATTTTAAAATGAGAATTTTTATTTAGAAAACTATAGTTTAAATAAGAAAAATATAATACAAATAATTTTTACTGTAAAATTAAAGGGAAAAGAGGGAGAAAAAAATTTAAATTTTGAATTATTTAACTGAATTAAAACAGTCTTACAAAATTTGAACCAGCTCAAATATTGTTTAACCAAACATTAATCTAATCCACTTCAATTGTTTCAACTGGATTAAACCGATAAACGAAACGTCACGCAATTGAATCCCCCCTGAAGGTCCCGTTATTTGAGAATTGGGACGCCGACAGAAAATTTGCCCTCAAGTCAACGCACAACCACGCGAATAGGTAGCTAGTATGGACCCGAAACATGGCTCAAATTTCGGGCACAAACGAGAGAGAGAGAGAGAGAGAACAAGACCACACCACGTCGCCACGATTAATTGTAGTTTGGTGAGTTTGGTGAGTTTGGTGGGACTGTCATGAGTTGCATTACATTAGCTGTTCGAGTAGTGTGCGGCACACTGCCCCAAAACCCAACACCCGTTGCATGCATGAGAATAGATAGATGGGTTTGCCATTTTCTGCAATGTTGGTGGTGCGGATTTTACAAGAACCAAGGACGATAAGAAAAAAGTTCGTCACTCTCTTCTAATTGTGTTGGCTTTTACCATATTGGGTCAACAATTTACATCTCATGGTGTATCCACGAGCGCAAACGATGTTCTTTCTTTCTTAATGGAGTGCGATTAAAAATATATATATATATTATTAAACAAGAAGTAGTCGTCCCTTTAAAAAAAAAAAATAAACAACTCCGTTGGTTTTAATTTTTTTAAAAATTTATGATTTGGTTCTTAATCTTTATTATTTAACTAGAACTAATCTTTTCAAAAGGTATGATTTGGTCCATAACTATTAAGTTTGACCGCTAAAAAATGTTTTAACCACTTTAATAAAAAGTATTTTAGTAAAATATCTAATATATTGTAAAGAAATTAAAATTAAAACATTCAAAACAATAAATATTTCTTTAAAAAATCAGCAAGAAAAAAACAAAAACTTACCCCAACTTAGATAAAAAAACAAATACCAAAACCCAAAACCTCCATTAGTGGTGATTTCTCCAGAAAAAAGAAAAAAAAAAAAGACAAGGCAAAACAATAATCAAAATCCAACTCAGATCAAAACCTAACTCGACGTCCTCAGCCCCTGACGGTCATCCCCTATCTAACAGCTCTCCCCCACCGGACGGCCCTCCCCACCAACTACCTTCCCCCACCAAACGACCACTCACCCATTCGATGGCACCACCAGTGAAATCAACAGCCCCTCACATTGACGACACCATGAGTGAAGAATGATGACCTCACTCAAATACGCCCATCCCACAACGTCATAGCTTCTCTCCCGCCGAGCACGGCCTTGTGCAATTTAGATGTACCTAGCAGCTTGTAATCGTTAGCACGGAGGAGGGGTTGCTAGCGCGGGAGGGAGGCAGTGGACGATGAGGTTTTGGGGTTTTTTTTTTCTTTTTTCTTTTTTCTTTTTTTTTTTTGCTTCTCTCTCCTCAAGAACAACTCCTCGTTTGGGTTTATGATTGTTTATATAGGTTTGGCAGCGATGTTGTAAGGGGTGGCCGCCGATGTGGGCAATAGGTTTAGATGACGGCCTACAGGGGATGATTTTGTGTTATTAGAGTTTCTTTAGGGGCTTGGCTTTGGGTTATAGATTTGGGTGTTTGTGTTCTTGCTATTTATAAATAAATAGGTTTTGAAGCTTGTGAAATTGAATTATGGTGTTTGATTCAATTTGAGGAAGAAAAAGAAGGAGATCAGAGGAAGAAGAAGATGAAAATCTGGGTGTTTTGTTTTTTGTTTTATATTTTTTAATAAATTTGTGTTTTAATTTTATTAATTTATGTAATAATTATTTTAAAGGTTATATTAGTAATTTCAATTAAAACATGATGTTTAAGGGTGGCAATTTGGGTCCACGGGTCGGGTTGAGCCCTTATATAAACAGCCAACACGCTAACCCGAACCCGACTCGTGACCCGACGAGTCAAAAAAACCTCACCCCGAACACGACCTGATGTGTAGACGGGTTGACCTGACCCGTGCAACCTACCAATATACTACTTTGTATATGTTCGTGTTGACACAACACACTGACCCCCTAAACCTGATAGACCTGCAACACGATAGACTCAACAATAAGCCTATAAAATAAACAATAACCCAACAAAAAAAATCATAAAAAAAGTTAACAAAACTTTGTATAAGTTTAACAAAAACAAATATGCTAGAAATTAGAATCATGTCAAGTTGGATATACAACAAATGTTAGACTAATTTGACACATTAAAATTAATTTCAAGTTATATGGGTTACATTAAGGTCACACGAGTTCAATTTGGATTACACGGGTTGATTAACAATTTTTAGGTTAATTTTCAAGTCAACCTTATTTCGACACATTTTTGGCGGGTTATTTCGGGTTGATTTCGTGTTGATTCGGGTTGACCCGAACCCAACCCGTTTTTTGTGCGGGTCAGACGGGTTCGACCTAATTCCAACCCGAGGCCTAATTTCCCAACCCTAACCTGCATTTTTCGTGTCGAGTTCGTGTCATGTCATCGTGTCGTGACCCAAATTGCCGGCCCTAATGATGTTTAACAATTGTTTCTACTCAAAATTAATGGCTAAGGATCAAATTTTATTTTTTTAAAAAGATTAGACCCAGTTAAATAAAAAAAAATTAAGGACCAAATTGCAACATTTAAAAAGATTGAGGACCAACTAAGCTATTTACTTTAAAAAAATAAGAATCTATTTCCACCGGTGTAAATATTAGGAGATATAATCTTCTCTCCCTCCTATATAACGTTTTTTTTTTTAAATAAAAAAAAAAAATATGAGATGCTTAGTCATACTACCGACACGTGGTTAATGAAAACCATTTAAAAATTAGTTTTATTCATGGAACTACTAATAGGGTGTTTGAAAAGTTAATTAAAATTAAGAGTTAGAACATAAATTATTATAGCATGTGAGAACTTTATACTGTAGCTTACTTTTGCTTTACACTATAACATGTGAGAGTTTTAGACTGTTTGAGTTAGAACTGAGATAGCCAAACACCCTATATAATTGTACTTATATAAATTTAGGAACTATTAGTGCCATTTTGATTTACCAGGATTGAAGCGTGATAACCTTTATTTTCTAAAAACTAATTAAGAGAAAAGTTGAAACTTATTAATTTAAACGTAAATAATATAGAACTTTTACATGCTAGAGTATAAAGCAAAAATATGCTACAGTAGAAGGCTTTCACATGTTATTAATTCAAATTTATTGGTTTGGACTCTTATCCGAATCTAATAAAAAGTACTCCTATAATTTAAAATAAACCTTTTTCGAATTATATTTCGTTTAAAATTAACACAACGTAGTTAATGTTCACTATGCCCCACGCAATATTTTTGTTTTGAGAGGATCAATGAGCAGCATTATTAATACTCTATAATATAAATAATAAGCAGCATTAATACACGTGGTACAATCTCTTTTTTTTAGTGTTGTAAAAATTCCACGTAATTTGGCAAACTAGTGTACTATATACTACGTGCCAAAATACATTTCAGTTGGTAGAATAAATACGGATGAAAGTTGTTGAAGAGTTGCCGTGACTGTGCTTAATTAACAATGTATCATTGGATGATGAATCATGAAACTAATTTTCTCTTTTAAAATGGTTGTAGATTTTGCTTTCGGCTAAGCTACTTTCTAAAATTTTTTTATTAAACATTCGATAAATAACTGGTTATATTCGTCTGTTCCTCATCCAATCAGATTTTAGTATTGATTAAATAGGATGTCAAGTATAATTCCTCCAAAAAAATGCATGTTTAGTACCCGTTTTAAAGCATCTTGAACATTGTGCCAAAATGATGTATTAATATCAAATCTTCACATTTAGTGAATAATTTGCTTCTGTATGTCACCATGCTATTTTCACGCTAATTTTGACAAATTTTTATTCCCCGAATTCACAGTGTACAGTACTAAGGAGGAACGACGTTCCATGTGATGGGTGATCAAAATTGTCAATTATATCCTTCGTATTCCCCTATATAAACACCGCAAACCCATTGCATTTTCCACGCAACACAGCTCATTTCGATCACATTCCACAACTAAAGCCTCTTGCTTTCCAAATTTTCTCTATCTTGCTCCCCCAAGTTGTCACAACTCAAGACACCAATTACCGAATCCTCCAATGGCCAGCTCAAAGCTGCTTTCCCTCCTCGTGATTTGCATCGTGCTCGGTGCGGCATTGCCGACCGAAGCAGGATTGCCATGCCCTAGAATCCAGGGTTTGGTTGCGCCGTGCTTGAAATACCTGCAGAAAGGTGGGAGTCCGAACATTAACTGCTGCACTGGCGTTAAGACGCTGGTCAGCTCGGCAACTACCACTAAGGACCGCCAAGATGCTTGCAGGTGCTTGCAACAGTCCGCCGGTAAGGTCTCCGGACTCGTCCCTGCTTTCGCCGAGGCCCTTCCTTCCAAATGCGAAGCCAACATTCCTTATATGATCAGCAAGTCCACCAACTGCAGCAGGTATACTTCATTTTAATACTATCATTAAGTTTTATTGTTATTATTATTGTTGTTGTAGTAATATTTGTACTTAGATGCATTTTGTTGCGCATGTGTATAGTGACTTGTGGTGATATCATTTTTAAGTAAATGAGGAGAGAGAATAACTGATATAATAAGTTGGTCATAATAACTCATCAAGGGAAACTTTGCTAGGCCATTCGGCGAATATTTAATTTATAATTAGTCCAGCAAATGTCAAATAATGTTTCTTCATTGATCATTACTAATAAAATTAAATAGACGTTAATGTATAATGTATAAATGTTTATATATTGACCATGTTTTTAAATTTGTTTGTGTTCATATATATATATATATATATATGAATGTTGTTTGTAATGTACGTGTAGCTATATATCTAATTACTTGCTTGTCAATACTGTTGCAGCGTGCGCTGAGGGGGTGAGCAAGAAGAGGTTCCGATGAGGTAGTAATGGTGGCATATCAAGAATAAAGGCTGAGGAAAAAAAAATTAAAGAATTGCATGTGGAACATTGGACGTGCCTCCACTTTTTGGGCGCCTTTTGGTTTATATAATATGGCAGATATATCTGTGTCGGTACTTGTTTGTGTGTCCTAGTTTGATTCTCAGTAAAATCTGTGTACTTGCGAAATATCTCAATGCTACTAAGATCTTCTTCTTTGAGAAGAAGTAATGTTTTCTTTTGTCTTCTTCTGTTGTTTTATTTTCACTGAAAGGCACTCAAATTAAAGCCTGGTTTCCACTTTCCAGCGTGCATAAAACTAAAAGCATACTGTCCATTCTCACCCACTCAAAAATCATATGCAAAACGAGCTAAAGTTTTCGATACAAACATCAAATAAATATGAAAATGTGATTGATAATATCATGTCAAGTTTTTTAGCTCCATATTCAAACGGAACTATCACTGCGAGAAAAACTACATTTAACGACATATTATTTACGATAAGTAGTTTTTAAATGTCGTTGAAAAGTAAATACAACGACATCTCCAACAAAGATGTCGTTAATGACATTTGAAATAATAATTAACGACATCTATATAGATGTTAAAGCTTTCCTTTTAACAACAATAGTTTAGTATCGTTAAATTATTTAACGACAAGTAGGAGATGTCGTCAAAGCTATGGAGATTCTACAACACCTTATATAGACGATATTGTTCAAGATGTCATCTATAAGGGTGTCGTAGAATCTCCAAGGCTTTGATGACATCTCCTATTTGTCGTTAAATAATTTAATAACACTAAACTATTGTCGTTAAAAGGAGACCTTTAATACGACGTCTATATAGATATCGTTAATTATTGTTTTAAATATCATTAAAGGCATGTTTGTTGGAGATGTCATTTATGTACTTTTCAACGATATTTAAAAACTACATGTCGTAAATAATATGCTGTTAAATGTAGTTTTTCTTACAGTGTTATATTCTATCTTATTAATCAAGCATTAATTCTGTTATTGGTTGTCACCTTATTATTTTTTTCTAAATTTTGATTTATATTGAAATACTATAGCAATTTAAATTCCACAAGAGAAAATATATTAGTAAAATTGATTTGGACTAGAATTTTTAATTGGTAAACCAAACATCACATAAGTTGTTATTGATCCCGATATAACAGCTTTAGAAGTGGGTGGAGGTGGAAACGCAGTCATTGTATAATATTCCTGGCCCCAATTTTATCTACATAATATATATATATATATATATATATATATATATATATATATATATATAGTAGTCACTTTCTGACCGCCATATGATGTTGTACTGCTGAAGTAGCATCTATTTCTTTTAGTTTTAGAACAAATGTGCTGCATTTCATCATTATTTTTTATAACATCCTAAATTTTATACAAATTTTAAAGTTTCCTCTTTCCTGCAATTTGCATGTAATAATTCATATGATGTTCAACTAGAGAAGTGTTGCATTATATAGATCTAAGTAACCTACCACAATAGATAACTAGGCACCACTAAAAGTCATTGAACGCTTTTTTTAGCCAAAAAAATAAATGTCATTAATTGAAAACTTAAAAAAATTCAAAATTTATTGTGTGAAATTTGCCCAAGGCATTCCAACAAGTACAAACATTAAACACATGTACAATACATTAAAATCATAATCTACATAATGGAGTTAAAATCTGTTGTCCAAACTTGGTCCCCATAGTTGCCCCTCAATCAAAATAAGGACACCTGTCACACCCCGATGTACCGGATGTGACGTGGTGAGTTTATTTAGTTTAATTAAACCAGATTTTATTTAAAATACCAGTTTAATGGTTAATTAGTGGTGAAAAATGTGATCTTTTTAAAACCTTTGTAAACAAACATTTATAATAATCAAACAAATAAGAATAACAAGGTAAATAGTAAGAAAATAATAAAGAAAGGAAAAGAATTGCGAGTTGGGTCCCACCGGCTCATAACTTGTGTACATACATAGTACCGACAATATTAAATTACAACCACAGTCCAAAATAAAGAGAGAAAGTCGAAGTAATACATGCCTTAATTTTATAATTCAAATAGCCTACTTGGCTCTTCTACTACTCATAGGTTCGGTCAACGGACTCTTCTCCGATCCTAAGTTGTATTCCACCTAGGGGGAAGAAAAAGGGTTTCAAATACAAGAAAAAGTGAGCGAATGGCTCAATAGGACTATGCTTTAAAAACAGATAAATAATTGAAATATAAGACTTGTTTTCTGAGGAAAATAATTAGAAAACAGAATTAAATAAATTCCTTTAAATTATTCACATCAAAAGTTAGTCCGTCCAGAAAGTACCTTTTTATCTTTTCTAGGCAAACCATAAATATTCACCACCGAAGTGGCCCAGCTGGGTTCGGGACCTACCTCTAAGGTCGCACGCTATACGACCCGATCTTTGAGTATGACATCATGCCCATCTATATCTTTTATATTTATTAAAATTTTCGTTTTACCGAGTATAGTCATTTACATTCATTATGTGGTTCATTATGAAAATCACCTCAATCGACTGTTTGTGAAAACATTCAGCAAAAACCCTTTCCCAATTTATCATTGACAACATTTTGATGAAAATTCTTTTTGGACCAAAATCATTTAAAAACTAGGTTACCAAGGAAAGGGTAAAAGTCATACCTCAATGTCTGATGTCACGACTCAGCACTGTAGTCCTAATTCGCTATATGTCAGCTCCACAGAACCACAAATAACCCTAAATAGGAACTAGGTTTATCGGTGTCTATCTTAAGATAGCCTACATTGCTAAATTATTTCATGGTGTCCTAGTGTGCCAGTTAAGTCTACAAAATCATACTGAAAGTTTAAAGTCCCTATTGGGGTTCAAAACGTGGAAACGGGTGAAAAATGACAAATTTTCATTATGTCCGGTCGGCTTACCGGTCTCCCTGGTTCGGCCTGCCAAACTGTGTAGTTCGGCTTGCCGACAAATCAGGTCTGGCCTGCTAGAATTTTTACAGGTGTGACCTACCACTAGTGTGAATCCGGCCTGCCAAACTCATGAATTCAACCTACCAAACTCCAAGTTCGGCCCACCGAACTTGGAAAATTCTAGAATTTTTTAGAACCCGAGCCTCGGCTTCTCGAGTTCAATTCTTATTTTCACCAGTTTTTCTCAATTTTTCAAGCATGAAAAGCATTCATAGATGATAGAAAAACATAATAGAACACTTCTAAACTAGTTTAAACAAGATTTGCATAGTAAAATTCAATAAAATTTGAAAATGGAGAAAAATGGAGAAAAATAAAAAATCTTGATTTAAATCCTTTTTTAATCAAACCAAGCTTAGATTCTAAATGTTTTAGGTTCCTCTAACTTAGATTAAAGGTTTTCTAAGCATAAACGAGCTTGAATTTCAAAATGCTAGAAAATTGAAAAATTTTAAAAAAAGTTTTGAAATTTGAAAACTAAGCTTGATTTAATCTTTGAATCGAGTTTATTATCCTCCAAAAGTGTTCCCAAGCTTCTAATCTATTGAAAACCAAAGCTTGGGCTTGATTTTTGAATTAAAAATTTGAGTGAGAAAGGGAAAGAAAGAGAGGCAGTGAGAGAGAGAAAGGTTAAGAACGAGAGAGAGTGAGAAAGGGAGAGAGAGTGAGCGTGAGTAAGTGAGGGAGAGAGGAGGAGAAAGAGGGAATAAATAAAGAGAAAAAGTGGATAGTTTCAATGTGTGGAAACCGTGTGCCAACTATAGTTTTGAAAAAGAAGTGTATTTGACAAATTGTTTTGTTTCCAAAATTCAAAATAACAAACAAAAATAATTATGAGTAATTTATAAATCATTAAAATAATAAAAAATAACATTAATTTAGAAATACCACAAAATAGTCAAATTAAGTTTAAAAATACATCATGGCACCCTAGGTTCACCATTTTACATGTAGAATACGACATGCACTAAAGAGTGTTCTAGTAGAAGATTAAGGCGATAAGCAGTCGCTTTAACCCGTTGAGAAATCTCATATGATCCGACACACATCAGTGAAAAATTCCCGTTCACATCGAAACACGAAACTCACCTACACGTTGAAACCTTTAAGAAAATGGAATCCCTTATCTCGAGTTCCAAAGGTCGTTGTTTTCTATCCGTAGAACTCTTCCACTTACTCTGAGTAGCTCTCAACCGATCACGAATCACAATAACCTTTTTATTGCTCTCATGGGTTTCTTCGGATCTAATAATGATCGTTTCTTTCGGTCCAGTCCAAATCACTAGCGATCGACACGGCCGTCCATATGGTGCTTCAAACGATATCATCCTGATGCTTACTTGATAATTGTTGTTGTATCCAACTCTGCCAGATGCAAGTATCTCTTCTAATTCCTACCAAAATCCAATGCATGCGTACGTAATATGCCCCCAAGAATCTAAATAACTTGTGTAGGTTCCCTATCAGTGTGAGGACAAAAAAGTTATGCCAAGATTCAAGTCTGTGTCTAAAGCCTCCTGAAAACTCCTCCAAGAACTCGTCTCGAACATGACGACCTAAAGGTAGGAAATGAAATGCATCAATTGTTAGACATGTATGCCCTAAGGAGTAAAAATGTAATACGTTTTTGGAGACATTTTTATCAATAAAGAATTTATTCATTTATATATACCAAATATTGTCCTCTTTACGTTCATATTTGTTGAATGTATGATAAGCAAATAATAGTCTGAGACTGTCAGTCTAAACCTTAAGAATTGGGCATATGATGGGATGATTATGCGGAAGACGCAATTCTTAGGGTGACGGTCTAAAACATATGATCCACAATCGAGGGAATAAAGTTGGGCGCTTTATTCATGTAAAGATTGTTATGTTGTCTATATCCCTTTTGGGAGATGGTTTGTCTTGACCATCGGAGTTGGACTCCATGAATAGAAACATTGGCACGTTGTCAAAGGTGACGATGTGTTGGATCGGGACATAAAGTGAATTGATTTGGATTAATGATTCTGTCTTGGCAAATCGATTTACTTTAGACAATCATTTGTATTGTATCTTAATCCTGAGATGAATAATGGGCCCGTTGTCTTGACTTGTGTCTTTTGATGTACCAATGGGTGACTCTCACATCTCTATAGTGGCATGCATGCCGGTACGTTGGAGGCATGACTCTTGATAGCGTAGACTTGTTATTCATAGATATGGAATCCATAGCTCCTCCTTAGGAGTAATGATATCCTCTTATATGCGTTGTCTTGTAATTAGAAAACTGGAGCGCTCAACCATTTGGATACATAGGTGTAACCGAATGGTATACTATCTTTGGATGGTAAGTTTTCTAATGGTGAGACAATGGAACATAAGATAAAAATAATCGGGAAGGTAAGACAGAACTTGTCCTCAAGCCGATTATGGATGATCATATGGGGATGCGATACACTATGATATGTTATGGAGACTTAGCTACATGAGCTTCGTAATTCTATAAAGTTCGAGAGTACAGCTCCAAGCTTTTAGTGGAGTAGCGTTGGAGTTGATAATTGTGAAATGTATATCTGGGATATTGGGTTTCATAATTATCATGAGCTTGAACTTTATAGGTCCATTTTGGTCCCCTTTGCTAGCTCACAAAATCCTGTAACGACACGACGTGCTTTTCCAATAATTAGTGACTTATGTCGGATTTATCAGATTGGTTTAAAATTTATAAGAATCAAATAATTCATGTCTGTTTATCGGTTGAATTAATTATGTAAGAAAATTAGTTCAAGATGAACTTGTTGAATTATTGCGTTCGGATAATTCTTGTCTGTTTATCGGTTGTTTTAATTTTGGACAATTAGAACAAGATAAATTTGTAGAATTATTGTGAATTGATTTATTTTCTTAGAGATTATCTTGATAAAGTTTGTTTTGATCAGATATCTTTTCTATTGGGCTATTTGAATCAAAACTGACACTTTATCCTTTAGAATCTCGGGTGGAAAATAAAAGATTCGCGGAGATTTTTTCTCGGCAGTTTGGCCTACCGGATGACGTGTTCGGCCTGCCGAACTGGCCTGTTCAGCTTGCCTATCAGAAAGTTCGGCCTGCCGACCGACGACAGTTAAGATTATGCATTTTCACGCGGATCTTATCAGATATTGATCCGAACTTGATTCTGTTTCGATTTTTTGAGACCTAATCTGATATGGACTGACCCTAGGACCAATAGGTATAAAAAGAGAGTGAGTCTAATGATTTACTCAGATCAATTTGAGAGATTAAGAGTGATACTCTTCTAGTGAGCATCTGAAAACTCCCTGAGAGCTTTTGTTCACAAATCACGAACACTAGCTTTGGGTTCTCTCTGTTGGTTGGAAGGAGAGTCACCGGTGGAAGAGCTGTACGTGTGAGCCCACACTCACTCCGGTTGTGGATAGAGAATAGCAAAGAAGACCAGTTAGTTGAGGCTCTTATGGAACGTTACTTCTCTACACAAGTCGCGGAGGTTCTTCGGCACACTGAGGTTAGTAAGATCTGTCTAATTTATACATATCACATGTCAAACTTGTGTTTTGGAAAATACTCTGATAAAAAATTTTAAAAATTTCGCTGCGCACTTTGTTTCCAACATCGATTTCATCAACCAGTCAACCATGACCTAAATTGCACCGTGCCTTTACTCCGTCTTCGACAACCCGATGAGGAAATCCATCATGACAAGCTCTTTTTTCTACCCTGGGATGGGAAGCGGCTGAAGCTGATCAGCGAGTTCTTGATGCTCGACTACTACTTGGGGACAAACCATATACTCTTGAACACCTTTCTTCTTACTTCACCACTAGCCCTACCTCTGTAAATCATGATACATCTTCATGCTCCTTAGATGAATTAACAAACTAAGACTTGAGAGCTTCGTCCATCAAAGCCTTCGCCATTCCCTCAATCGTAGACATTACAAGATGTCTCCTGAGATTGCAACGACCCACCTGTAAGAATCCTTCGTTCTTCAAACTGCTTCCTGTTCTATATTCGCATTCACATTCCCTAAAGATGCTGGTCTCGCCACTGATGCTGCTTCATCATCTTGTCAAACACTGGAGTCGATCCCATACATTACGCAGATACCTGGTCGAAGTCTTCATGGTGTTGTAGTCCATGTTCGCTCATGGTAGCATTTCTCCTCCAATCCTCTGATGCTAGATACACGTGGATCCTCGAAGACTTCTTGCCAAGTGCGTCTATAACCACGTTTGCCTTACCCGAATGATACTACAACAAGAAATCCTAGTCCTCCATATATTCCATCTCTTTATTGCCTCAAATTCGAATCCCTCAAGTGAACAAATACCTTAAGCTGTTGTTACCCAAGAAAACTTGAAATATTGCCCCAGTCAAGTAGTGCCTCTAGATCTCCAAAGTGTGAATCACTGTGGCAAGCTCTAAATCGTGTGTAGGGTAATCTTGCCGCGAGACCTTGACTTTCACAATCTATAAGTCACAAATCGTCCATGCTGCATCAACATACATCTGGGTCCTCGTCTTGTTGCACCAATGTAGACCTCACAAAGCCCGTCACTATTTGGTATAGTCAATATAGAAGCAATAGTCAATTGATTCCTTAACTCTTGGAAAGCGCATCCATATTCCTCATCTTATTCAAACCTGACACTTTTCCTGATCATCTGCATCAATAGAACCACTATCTTCGAGAAATCTTTCATAAACTTCCTATAGTGCCTGGCAAGTCCTGAAAGGCTGCAAACCTCGGCCACGTCCTTCGGTCATCCTTACCATACTGTAGTCTCTACCTAAGACGAATCCATTGAGATACTTTGCTCAGAGATGATATGCCCTAGAAATCTAACCTCTTTGGCATGCAGCTGGTGCTTTTCAGATCGTAAATCTGTCCTCGAGAAATATCGGGACCCCCTTAACCAGCCAGATAGTCCATCGATCCTAGGCAGTGGATACTTATCCTTTACGGTGTCTTGATTCAGCTACTGATAATCAACGCATAACCCTAACGTACCATCATGTCTCTCGGTAAGCAGAACTGGTGCATTCCATGTTATCCTGAGTATATCCTTTGTTCACAAGTTCCTAAAGCTGTTTCCTTAATTTCTTCATTCCTGCCGACGCCAATTGATGCGGTGCTACGAAAATCAAAGTGATCCTCGAGAGTAACTCAATGCCAACTCAATCTCCTGATGCGATGCTAATCCAGATAACCTGTTAAAGAAGACGTTACTAAACTCATCAGCCACCTGTATTGCTGCAATTCTTCCTACGACACTAGACTCCTCTTCTAGATCTAAAAGAAGTATATATATGTATCAAGCTAAGTTTCCTCGTACACCTAGATATGTTCTCATGGGTCAATCACCCATTACTCGATCATTATCACCCTGATAAATGATCATCGTCCCCTTATCGACCATTAGGGTTACCTCTATATGGTAACAATCTACAGTCGCATATTCCTGGATAACCAGTCTATTCCTAAGATCATATCATAGGTACTCATAGGGATTATAATCAAATTCCTTTCCAAAGTATCATCCCCAGTCATTATCTCACAAGGTTTATATATATACGGTTCATACACACACCCACCCCAAGGGTGAGGTACTCACTAAGGGTTCATCAAATTCCTCTATTTCCAATCCCAAGGCATGTACAAAAAAACTCAAAAGGAGAAAGAATGAATGGCACTAGTATCAAACAGAACTGAAACTAAAGACTAAGAAACCGAAACCGTACCATTGACCTTCACGTTGCTGGTCTAAGCATCTGAACTCCCTGAAGTCATGGTGTAAACTCAAACTGGAGCTTTTCCTTTTTTCCTTTGCTAGTGCTGCTACGTCTTAGGTTCATTAGCCGATACTATTGTGGTGGAAATTGATCAGTTGAAGTTGAGGAAGTTACTGAGGTAGAGGTAAGGACCGAGGTTGAGGCTGACGGCTAGTAGTTCCTTTGATCTAAGATCCTTGTCAAGCACTCCTTACTGGGCAGCTCCTCTCGATGCATCCCAACTGATGGCAGAAATAGCAAGGATTGTTTCGTCCGCTGCCAGATGAACTGCTGCTTCCAGTACTAATGTTATCGTACTAATTCTTCACCTTAGCTTGGCGATCGCTACTCCTTCTATTGCTCCTCTAGGGTCTCCCCGATGTTTTTGCTTGATTCTCACAGCAGAGAACGTAATCTCCTCCTACCGATAAGTTGACGAATCTAGCCTACTGGAATTTTTAAGTTGCAAAACCACCAGCTGCCATCGAGTGGATGCCTTGAGCCATTCTTGAAGCTTGGTACACCCTTCACGTTCAGATGCCACGGTGAGCAGAGTAAACTTGGCCAATTCATCAAACTTCACATCGTATTCCCGAACCGTCATGTTGCCCTAGCCCATCTAATAGAATTCGGTGATCCTTTGATCTCTACATTACTGCAAAAATAATGCTCACGAATCAATTCCTCGATTCCTTTCCCGTTGATATTCCTATCATTCTCCAAATTCTTTGCTTACTGAGTCTAATCGAGACTCAACCACCTACGGACCTCTATTTCCATCAAAGTTAGGGTAGACACACACCTAAGCTCCTTAAAGCTTTCGTGTCAGCGACTTGCCTTCAAATTGCCAGGTATAACCCCTGCTGCCATTTGCCAAAAGGCGGCAAACATAGCTCCTATCATACTTCCCTCATTCATGAAACTCACGTCAATCATAGCTGGATGATGCCCAGGTGCTATTCTCTCAACTCTAAAGTCAAAATTGGACTGCCAGAGGCTTTTCACTGTCATACCTATGTGTGCATAATTCCCAAGGTTTATAACATTGAGCTCTGATACTATTTTGTCATGCCTCGATGTACGGGATGTGATGTGGTGAGTTTATTTAAGTTAATTAAACTAGATTTTATTTAAAATACCAGTTTAATGGTTAATTAATAGTGAAAAATGTGATATTTTTAAAGCCTTTTTAAACAAACATTTATAATATTCAAACAAATAAGAATAACAAGGTAAACAGTGAGAAAATAATAAAGAAATGAAAAGAATTGCAAGTTGGGTCCCACTGGCCTATAACTTGTGCACACACATCATACCGACAATATTAAATTGCAACCACAATCCAAAATAAAGAGAGAAAGTTAAAGTAATACATGCCTTGATTTTATTAGTCAAATAGCCTACTTGGCTCTTCTACTGCTCGCAGGTTTGGTCAACAGACTCTTCTCCGATCCTAAGCTATATTCCACCTAAGGGGGAGAAAAAGGTTTTGAAATATAAGAAAAAGTGAGCGAAGGGCTTAGTAGGACTTTGCTTTTAAAACAGATAAATAATTGAAATATAAGACTTGCTTTCCAAGGAAAATAATTAGAAAACAGAATTAAATAAATTCCTTTAAATTATTCACATCAAAAGTTAGTCCATCCAGAAAGTACCTTTTTATCTTTTCTTGTCAAACCATAAATATTCACCACCGAAGTGGCCTAGCTGGGTTTCAGGACCTGCCTTCAAGGTCGCATGCTACATGACTCGATCTCTGAGTATGGCATCATGCCCATCTATATCTTTTTATATTTATTAAAATTCTCATTTTATCGAGTATAGTCATTTACATTCATTATGTGGCTTATTATGAAAATCACCTCAATCGACTATTTGTGAAAACATTCAGCAAAAACCCTTTTCCAATTCATCATTGAAAACATTTTGATGAAAATTCTTTTTGGGCCAAAATCATTTAAAAACTAGGTTACCAAGAAAAGGGTAGAAGTCTTGCCTCAATGTCTGATGTCACGACTTAGCATTGTAGTCCCGATCTGCTATATGTCAGCTCTACGGAACTATAAACAACCCTAGATAGGAACTAGGTTTATCAGTGTCTATCTTAAGATATCCTACTTTGTTAAATTATTTCATGGTGTCTTAGTGTGCCAGTTAAGTCTACAAAATCATACTGAAAGTTTAAAGTCTCTATCGAGGTTCAAAACATGGAAACGGGTGAAAAACGATAAATTTTCACTATGCCTAGGAGGACTGCTGGTCTCCCTAGTCCAGCCTACCAAACTATGCAGTTCGGCCTGCCAGAATTTTCCAAGCTTGGCCTACCAGTTGTATGAATCTGGCTTGGTGAACTCATGAATTTGGCCTACTAAACTCCATGTTTGGCCTGCCAAATTGAGAAAATTCTAAAATTTTTCAAAACACGAGCCTTGGCTTCCCGAGTTCAATTCTCATTTTCACCTTTTTTTCTTAATTCTCAGGCATGAAAAACATTCATAGATGATAAAAAAAAAAACATAATAGAACACTTCTAAACTAGTTTAAACAAGATTTGCATTCAAAAATTCAATAAAATCTGAAAATGAAGAAAAATGGAGAAAAATGAAAAATCTTGATTTAAATTCGTTTTTAATCAAATCAAGCTTAGATTCTAAATGTTTCAGGTTCCTCTAACTTAGATTAAAGGTTTTCTAAGCTTAAACGAGCTTGAATTTCAAAATGCTAGAAAATTGAAAAATTTAGAAAAAGTTTTGAAATTTGAAAACTAACATTGATTTAATCTTTGAATCGAGTTTATTGTCCTCCAAACGTGTTCCCGAGCTTCTAATCTACTAAAAATCGAAGCTTGAGCTTGATTTTTGAATCAAAAATTTGAGTAAGAGAGGGAAAGAAAGAGAGGCAATGAGAGAGAGAAAGGGAGAGAATGAGAGAGAGTGAGAAAGGGAGCGAGAGTGAGCGTGAGTGAGTGAGGGAGAAAGGAGGAGAGAGAGGGAATAAATAGAGAGAAAAAGTTGGTGGTTTCACTGTGTGGAAACCGTGTGCCACCCACGGTTTTGAAAAAGAACTGTATTTGACAAATTATTTTGTTTCTAAAATTCAAAATAACAAACAAAAATAATTAAGAGTAATTTAAAAATCATTAAAATAATAAAAAATAACATTAATTTAGAAATATCATAAAATAGTCAAATTAAGTTTAAAAATACATCATGGCACACTAGTTTCACCATTTTACACACAAATATCACTTAATTAAATTTTAAGGCGTTACAACACCTCGGCAGAAGTTTACACATCACTTCTACTATGGTTAAATTAATGAGTAAAAACTAATGGTATAAAACTAATGTTTATTTTTATTCTTCTCTTTTCTCATGGTTTTTCTTATGTGAAGTGCTTATCTTTGTCTCCCTCTCCTTTTGAAACTCTTTCTCTCCTACAATGCATCCCTCTCCGGCACAAAATCAGCCAAGTTTTCTTTGTTGAAGCTAAATTTCTAGATTGGTTTTAACCTCCCTATTCGTTCATTGTAATTGCTTGTGGTTTTTTTACACTTGAAAAACACAACCATAAATGGCATCATATAACAATCTCTCAAGTTAATTAGTTAGTATATTACTTTTCTACTACCCTCTTTCGGCTTTACAACTTTTTTTAATATTCTTTGATTCACATCACTACTGCTATCCAAAACACCTTTAAATAAATAGAGTTTTACCTATCCCAAACCCAAAATTCATTTATTAATTTATACTAATTTTAATAAAAAGACTATAATAGATTTTGAAAATTAAAAAAAAAAACTATGTTCTCTCTCTTAGGGCTATTCAAAAAAACTAAAAACCAAAAAGGACAAAAAAAAAGTTTAAAATCAAAACTGACCGAGTCATTCAGAAATCGATAGCCCACAAAAATTCAACGGTCGGTTTTCAAAAGAGCTTTTTTAGTCAGTCAAAAACCGACCAACCGACCCTCTCAAAAATTGTAAATATATGCATATATATTCATATTTTAATATATGGATAAAAAGTTTCATATTAATATATGAATAAAAAAGTGAAACTTTTAAATTTAAATGAGTCTTTGGTAAATTATTTAGCTCATATATTATTGTTCTCATAATGACGTTTTAGAATTCTTTATTACATTAAATTTGGACTAAATAAAAGACATGTTATTGCTATTCAAATATTAAATTACTTTTAATATCCTGGTTGATCACTTTAGTAGAAAAATGAACAAAACTGGCTGTTACAAAACCGACCATTATTGGTCAAAAGCCAACCGACTTTCTATCTATTCGTTCAGTTCTCAGTTCTACATTCTGTATCGAAAACTGATGAAAACCGACCCATAACACCTCTACTCTCTCTCTCTCTCTCTCTCGGTTTTAGAAGCCAAACACATAAAACAAACTGGGACAGAGAAAGCTTTAGAAAAAAACCCCAGACAAAAGTATGCAAAACTCCTTTATTAGAGATGCAAGCACCACATCTACCTATCGTTGTCGAAGCTCTATCGACACTGAGCGAAGCGATTTTACGAAGACCATCATGAATCAGATTTACCCAAGATTGGGCACGGCTTGAGGCGGCTAATCTTGCAACGTCAAATATGAGTTGCCTCAACGATCTAGTTGTCGATGAACCAAACTCCAATCTCGCGAGGTAGCCGATCTTGCAATGTTAGAATTGAGGATCATGATCGTCGGATATCGTGATCTTGCAGCCGCTGTGAAGATCACTCGTCGGAGTTCATGACTTTGAAGATGTAGTGGAGATTGCTCGCGGAGAATGGTACAACGGCGGTTGTCACAGTGGAATTTAATGACGGAGGCCTGGTGTCGCTGTCGGAAGAGAGGAAGAGATAGGGATGGGGAGGAGGAGAAAAAAGGTCTAGGGATGATTTAGAAGGTGATTTTTTTTTTTAAGGGCCAGAAGTGTAGGTTTCAAATGATTTTTTAAAGCGGCTTAATTCTATCCAAACGCAATAAAAATGTTATATATGTAACTGACCCATTTTTTCTCTTCCTTAATTGTTTATATATATAAATGAAAAAAAAATGTTAAAAACTTTGCCTTGAAATTTTGTGACCTTTGTGATTTTCCATCATATACTACAAATATTACTAGATCACGTATAGGACTGAGTTGAAGTATGAAATTTTTTATCCATGGTTTTTTCCTTTAAACAAACTTGTGTGTTTCCAACTAAGCTTAGTATTTATAGAATATAAGTATCAATGTTTGGGATAAAAAAAATTGGTACATTATACGTTGCAAGCACAAAGGAAAAAGAAAAAAGAAAAAGAGGCCGGAGAAATATGAGCGGGGGAGAATATCATGTTTTAGAAGAAAGATAAAAGTGACAGAGAGGTAGAAGGGCAGTTTCTGCAACGAACAATGACAGTTAATATAGTGAAGGAGGTGAGGAAGGAGAAGTGTCAAAGCCCAAAACATTTTTTTACCATCAGTTTTTACTCATTAATGTAACCTTACTATAAATGATGTGTAAACTTTTGCCGAAGTGTCCTTATTTAATTGAGGGGATAGCCATGGGAAAACAAGTTTGAGACATTAGATTTAGACTTACATAAATGAGGTGAGACTACCTTCATATTCACTTTAAGCTTTATCTATTTTTTCTTTCGTGTATGTTTGCTTCCGTAAATATCCTACACATAAAGAAAGAAGAAGAATTTGTTAAACTCGTATTTGTGTTAAAATTTGTGAAATTTTGAGAATAAAATTGAAAAATTCTCGTTAATTACAAACAGCAATTTACATGACTAAATGGAGAGGAAGGAGAGAATTTCTTCCCCAAATTAAGGAAATAAAAATAACGCTAATCTAGCAAAACCAAAACTAGAAATTAACAATTGAGAAGATTGGATAAAACAGTTTCTTAATCCCTTTATTTTAGGAAATAAAATGAACTAAATTTTAGCAATTAATTTCTTGGAATAAGGTGAATCATGAATTTTCACACTTCCCCAAAGCTTGGTTGTAGATGTTGAGTAAGCCCAACTTTGGAACTAAGATCCTCAAATGTCTTCCTTGGCAAGGCTTTAGTCAGGATGTCTGCTATTTGCTGGCTCTTAGGGATATATAAAAGTGCAATGGTGTTGTTCTCCATCTTTTTTTTGACAAAATGTCAATCAATCTCCACATGCTTTATTCTATAATCATACACTGGATTCTTAGCTATACTAATTGCTGACTAATTATCAAAAAACACCTTCATGGACCCTGAGATAGGAACTCCTTGCTCATAAGTACACTTTTCAACAAAATTCCCTCACAAATGCTGTGTGCAAGGGCCCTAAATTTTTCTTCTACATTGCTACATGACACTACTAATTGCTTTTTATTCTACCAAGTAATCAAATTACCCCAAACATAGGTGCAATATCTTAAGGTTAATTGTCTATCGGTTATCGATCTTGCCCAATCTACATCAGTAAATATACCAACCTCTTTGTTTGCTGTCTTCTGGAAGAACAGTCCTTGAACTAGTGTCATTTTCAAGTATCTCAGAATCCTGTGTATTGCCTCCATATACTCTTCTGTTGGACTATTCATGAATTGACTCACTACACTCAGCAAAACTGATGTCCATTTTAGTATGAGACAAATAAATGAGTTTCTCAACTAGTCCTTAGTATCTCCCTTTGGCAACGGGTGCACTACTGTTTTTACTACCCAATTCCATAGTGGAGTCCATAGGGTGTTAGTTGGCTTACATCCAAGCATTCCTGTTTCTTTCCAGAAGTTTAGCATATACTTTCGCTAAGAAACTGAAATACCTTTCTTTAACCGAGCTACTTCCATTCCGAGGAAGTATTTGAAATTACCCAAATCTTTAATCTCAAACTCTAGTTAGAAAGCCTTTAAGTTTTAGAATTTCTTCATCATGATCCCCAATCAGGATGATGTCATCAACATACACGATAAGTATTGCTTTATTTCTTAAAGGTTAGTGTTTAGGAAACATGGTGTGGTCTATTTGGCATTGATCATACCTAAACTTCTTTATTTCCTTAGTGAACTTGTCAAACCATGCTCTCGGTGACTATTTGAGCCCATACAAGGACTTCTTGAGTTTGCAAACTTTGTTGGTATTAGCTGGAGTATCGAATCCAAGAGGGATCTCCATGTACACTTCTTCTTCAAGTTCACCATTAAGAAACACGTTCTTCACATTCAATTGATAGAGAGACCAGTCAAGATTGGTAGCTAGTGAAAGCAATACCTAAATAATATTGAGTTTGGTACAGTTGCAAAAGTCTCTTGGTAATCAATGCTATAGGATTCTGTGAATCCTTTAGCCACAAGACAAGCTTTAAATCTTTTGACACTCCCATCTAAATTATGTTTGATAGTGAAAATCCACTTGCAGCCCATAAGACGTTTTCCTAGTGATAGCTCAGATATCACCCACATTCCATTCTTTTCCAGAGCTTGGATTTCTTCCCAAATAGCCTCTTTCCATTCCAGCATGTCAGGAGCTTTATGAATTGAACTAGGAACTTATATTCTATCAAGATTGCTAACAAAAGCACAGTGACTGGCTAATAAATTTCAATACGGGATAAAATTATAAATGGGATGGTTAGTACATAACCTATGCCTCTTCTCAAGGCGATAGGCCTATTAAGATCTTCATCAGGTAGATTACTGGGAGCAAAGTCGGGACTAGCATTACTTGGTGAATTTTGTGATTCAAGAACCAGGTTGGACTCACGATTGTGATTGGTTGGTAGTAGTTCTTCCCCTTATCGAGTCTTGTTCCTCCTAGTATAGGCATATGACTCACTAGATTCTGTAGGCTATGTGGGAATAGAATGCTGAGGGGTTTGGCATTTTATTTGGGTGTTAGATTCGAGTTGAACGTCTTTGTCTATATCTGTTTGGGATGGTTGAGGTGACTCAGTTGAACCTCACATTTTAATCTAGATGAAACTATACAACACAACTTCGCCTCCTTCTTGTCATGTTATGTGGAAGTTCATCCAATAAAATAAGGATGAAACTTTGAAAAATCTAAAATGCAAAGAGATTGGTCAACAAATTATGAGTTACTTGATTTTTTAACCTTTAGAATGGTAGAATTAATAGTATTTCAATTTGTAATTGATAAATTTATTTATTTTGTAATTGTAGGATGATTATGCGAAGCAAGATCAAGAGATGTTCCAATCTCAAGGGACATGTAATGTATTGACTGCCACGTTGGACAATCCATAATATTCAGGATGAGTTCGTGGTCATTCTTATTTTATCAAGTAGTCTAACCACTTTCATTATACCTGCAAGTCAAGCTCTAACCCAGAGGTGATCGAGCTGTGTAACAAGTTGAAAATGATGGAGGCTAAGTTCTTCGAGTGGGATAAAATCATGAGAAGTCAAGCCCAATAGAATCAGTATGGAAAACTGTTAGAACTACATTGCCCAAGATAGTTCCTATTTAAACATACCAAGATATTTCTTCTTTAAAAATAATTCTAATTCAAATTAAAATAATATGATGATTGTATTTTTTGAAGGTGTGCCTCAGCAGAGGGGTTTCTACATTACTCAATATATTTCTTATTATAATAATTCAAATTTAAATTAGAATAATATCATGACGAAAATTATTTAATTAAAATAATTATGATCAATAATGATTATGCTTAATTCAAATTCAATTAGGATTTAAGCTAATTTTTTAAATTTAATATTTAAATAATTAATTATTTAAAATCTTAAACTTAATTTGAATAATTATTTTCTTAAAGTTAATTAAACAATTAATTTCCAAAAATAACTATGCAGTATGCACCAAATGTAGTCTAGTTGGACTATGCTAGGTATTAATAGTCCACTATATTGTTGTGCACTCAAAGTTGAGGCCCAATATACCCAAACTAAAA
Source organism: Artocarpus heterophyllus (assembly GCA_025403435.1). Taxonomy (NCBI): domain Eukaryota; kingdom Viridiplantae; phylum Streptophyta; class Magnoliopsida; order Rosales; family Moraceae; genus Artocarpus; species Artocarpus heterophyllus. Next base: position 20,022,459 of record CM046343.1, read on the forward strand.
CACCTATTGGATCACAAAGATATGACTTTTACTCGATCCGTAATTGAAGTTAATGAGCTAGTGTTTGGACCCAACGAACATACGCCCTCAAGCTCCTATAATGATAAAATTAATCCTAGATTATTTATTTATTAGTTATCAACTTCGATGTCAATTGACTATAGGCCTAACAGTTGTGCTCTTGACTGTACACTATTTTATGAGATTCCAACTAGTCTTATCAATGATCTCTCATATTATATGTATCCTAATAGGTTACCTATAGTTGACTTAAGGACTAAGTTCTCTTATACCTTCTCAACTATTTTATGGCAAAGTTCCATTATCTACCTTCTTTGGAAAAGCTCCATTCATAACAAATATATATAGAAATCATCTGGTTAGCATATGTATCCAAATGACTAAGGCCTTGTTCTTTCTTCAATTACTTGAATAATGTCTTTCTAAGGATAAAATTTTTAGTTGTAAAATAGCTATAAATTCCATATTTGAGTTATGCTTTTATCGAAAATAGGTTATGTCTTCAACATTCTAACAAATGGAACCTTTGATCATCTAAGTTCTTATCTTTTGTATATCAAGATATAAGGTATACACATAGAGTCATAAACTCACTTCAGGATTAATATTACACGTAAAAATGATTATCAAAGTTAATTGATTTATGTAAACGGGATTATTAATAAACCAATTAATACTTCAGGTCCAATCTAATGTATGATCTCTGATTAGATCAACACATCAATGTGTTTACTATGAAGCCTTACTTGCTTTTGACGGTCAAGATAAATCATCTTCCCAATTGGATGTGGATCCTTGTCGTAGTTTTACCAAAAGTAAAGTCACCATCTTATTTTACAAGATGCAAACTATTTTTTAGACCATTAATTTTGCAATCATATCTTTTTGCATACAAACTCTATGAATGCATGATTCAAAATTTAGTATAATAGTCACAAAAATTTAGTTTTCTTGTCATACAATCAATTATATGACAGTAAATAGGACAATTTCTTCTTGAACATATAATATAGCTTTATTATTTGTAGATAACAAAATGTCCATTAAATATAAAGCTAATACTTAATAACTTCAAGTATTTAATCCTAACACCAACACAGTCCCCTTTGAGCGTTGTGAACACTGTTGACCCTCCCCTAAGCCACCCTAGCATTGGACTACACATTCACCAAGCCGCCTAACCACCAACAACCCTTCCTCCGAGCCTCTTCCCTTGAGCCAGCTAACCACCAAACACCCTTCCCTAAGCTTCTTCCCTTAAGCTACCCAAACAGTTTGTTCCCATCGCAAAGTTTTGCCATTGGACAACTGTACCATTCTGTCATTAAGCCACTAGATCTACCTTCCTCCCTTCTCCATGCATATTTTTATTTAGGTTTTATTCTTGCAATGCTGCTTTGTTCATGTTAGAATTTTGAGATAAGTTTGATTCTGATTATCTGGTGTGGATTTTATCGTTTTTTTTTTTTTCCTTTAGTTCTATTTATTTATTTTCTTCTCTAGTTCCTTTTGCTTTTTGTTGGATGTCTTCTTTTTCATTTGTTCTTTTTTTCTCTCGCAAAGGTGTTAGAAAATTTATTCCTATGATTTTTAAGTTAGCAACTCATTATCAAAAGCGGTTTATTGGAATTATCTTTTTGAGTTTAAATACGATTTTTCAATTATTTTAAATTATTTTGTGCTAATTCGGTTTTTGAAAAGTTAGTTTTTGTGTACAAAATTAGATTTGACTTAGTTTTTGTGTACAAAATTAGATTTGACCAAGTAAATTCAAAGTTGCCTTTCTGAGATTTTTTGACAACTTTCCTTAGGTGTAAAGGTCAATAATTCTATGCTAACTTGATGAATTGATTTATTTATGGTAAGTACAGGTTTTCTTATTTAACATATTGGTTGACTAATTCGTGTGAACATGCTAAAACATATATGGAAAGTCTTCCTTTCCTGATCAGGTTGCTCAATTGAGCTATTTAAGGTAAGTTCAATCAAAAAAATTCATGTGATTAATTTTGGAAATTTCTGTGCTTAAATGTGGGCTGATTGCCTTTCTTTGTTTCCAATTTTCTTCATCTCTAAAAGTCAAGCTTTGTTTAGAAAACTTTGAAGTTTTGACTTACCAAGTATTGGACTTGATAGATTTTTATATGAGTCAGTTTTGGAAGATTTTATGCTTCTCATTTGGATTGATTTAATGCAAATAAAAGAGATATGAGTTTCCTTCTTTATCTACAAGTTGTGTGGATACTTTTCATACTTAGCCATTGTCAAGACAAGTTTGTGCTGGAAAGCTGGCATCCGTGAAGATAGACAAAGTCCACTGCAACAAATATGGCATATTTGGGGATATTAAAATAGATTCATATCTTGGCTGATTGTAGCGGATTTGAAGTTATTTTTTAACAATTGGATTGAAGAAAACCTGCACCGTAAAGAGACCCTTAGACAGAAAGGAGTATTTTGGAGACATCACTCTATTTCTTTAAGGTTTTCTAATCGTTTCCATTGAGCCTTGGTGTAAGAAAAAAAACAAGAGCGTTTGAGGCTGAGCCTTAATCTCTCAACCTTTATATTAGAAATTGATTTAGGTTAGATCGTCTACTTAGAGTAGGTTACACTATAAAAAACTGGAAACATCCATGACTAAAAGCCTCATGGCTAAAAGTTTTAATCATAACAAAAATTAAACTACTATGATGTAACTAAATGCACATTAGCCACAACATTTTGTTGTGACTAGCTTTGCTAAAAATTATTATGACTAAATAATTTCATTTTTTTTTGTAGTGTTAGTTGGATTAAAGGCGAGTGGTTTTTCTCAAAATAGGTAGTTGGACTAAAATGAGCCACATAAGCCGGAGCTTATAGAAAGGGAAAGACTTCGTAAGTTTAGGAGTGGTGGGGTATTTAGGATACCTTATAATTCCAATTGTTTCAATTTTGTGGGCTTAGTATCCATCATTTTTTCCCAAGTTTGATTTTTGACCTTGTTAAATTATCAAATCCTATGTTCATCGGTTTTTATTTATGTTCATGATTATTTTAATTATTATTGTTGTTACTGTTAGATATGTATGCCCTAAGGAGTAAAAATGTAATACATTTTTGGAGACATTTTTTATCAATAAAGAATTTATTCATTTATATATACCAAATCTTGTCCCCTTTATGTTCATATTTGTTGAATGTATGATAAGCAAACAGTAGTCTGAGACTGTCGGTCTAAACCTTAAGAATTGGGCATACGATGGACTGATTATGTAGAAGACACGATTCTTAAGGTGACGGTCTAAAACATATGATTTGTAATCGAGGGAATAAAGTTGGGCGCTTTATTCATGTAAAGATTGTTATGTTGTCTATATCCTCTAAGGGAGATGGTTTGTCTTGACCATCGGAGTTGGACTCCATGAATAGAAACATTAGCACGTTATCATAGGTGACGATGTGTTGGATCAGGACATAAAGTGAATTGATTTGGATTAATAATTCTGTCTCGGCAAATCGATTCACTTTAAACAGTCATTTGTATTGCATCTTAATCCTGAGATGAATAGTGGGCCCGTTGTCTCGACTTGTGTCTTTTGATGTACCAAAGGGTGACTCCCATATCTTAATAGTGGTATGCATGCCGGTACGTTGGAGGCATGACTCTTAATAGTATGGACTTGTTATTCATAGATATGGAATCCATAGCTCCTCTTTAGGAGTAATGATATCCTCTTATATGTGTTATTCTGTAATTGAAAAACTGGAGCGCTCAACCATTTGGATACATAGGTGTAACCGAATGGTATACTATCTTTGGATGGTAAGTTTTCTAATAGTGAGATAATGGAACGTAAGATAAAAATAATCATGAAGGTAAGACAGAACTTGTCCTTAAGCTGATTATGGATTATCATATGGGGATACGATACACCTTGATATGCCATGGAGACTCAGCTATACGAGCTTCGTAATTCTATAAAGTTCGAAAGTGCAGCTCCAAGCTTTTAGTGGAGTAGCGTTGGAGTTGATAATTGTGAAATGTATATATGGGATATTGGGTTTCATAATTATCATGAGCTTGAACTTTATAGGTCCATTTTGGTCCCCTTTGCTAGCTCATAAAATCCTGTAACGATACAACGTGCTTTTTCAATAATTGGTGACTTATGTCAGATTTATCGAATTGGTTTAAAATTTGAAAGAATCAAATAATTCATGTCTATTTATTGGATAAATTAATTTTGTAATAAAATTAATTTAAGATAAACTTGTTGAATTATTGGGATCGAATAATTCTTATCTGTTTATCGGTTGATTTAATTGGATAAATTAAATCAAGATAAACTTGTAGAATTATTGTGAATTGACTTATTTTCTTAGAGATTATCTTGATAAAGTTTGTTTCGATCAGATAACTTCTCTATTGGGTTATTTGAATCAAAACTGAGACTTTATCCTATAGAATCTTGGGTGAAAAATAAAAGATTCATGGAGATATTTACGCGGCAGTTCAGCTTGTTGATATACATGTTCGGCCTGTCGATGGGGCCTGTTCGGCATGTCGATCAGCGATAGATAAGATTACGCATTTTCACGCGGATCTTATCAGATATTGATCTGAACTTGATTCTGTATCAAGTTTTTGACACCTAATCTGATAAGGACTGACCCCAGGACCAATCGCTATATAAAGGGAGTGAGTCTCATGATTTACTTAGATCGATTGAGAGATTAAGAGTGATACTCTTCTGGTGAGGATCTGAAAACTCCCTGAGAGCTTTTGTTCACGAATCACGAACACTAGCTCTGGGTGCTCTCGATTGGTTGGAAGGAGAGTCACCGGTGGAAGAGCTGTACATGTGAGCCTACACTCACTCCGATCGTGGATAGAGAATAGCAAAGAAGACCAGTTGGTTGAGGCTCTTCTGGAACGTTATTTCTCTTCACAGATTGCAGAGGTTCTTCGGCACACAGAGGTTAGTAAGATCTGTTTAATTTATACATATAGCATGTCAAACTTGTGTTTTGGAAAAATACTCTGATGTTAAAATTTTTAAATTTCTGCTGCGCACCTCACACCTATTTTTCCAACAATTGGTATCAGAATCGAGGTTTTTTACATAAATTTACAAGTTTGTGAGCATGTTATATGCATAAATTTTGTGATCTTAATCTCTCTTATGCCTAAAATAAAATTTTATAAAGAGTGGGCACTCTAGGTTTCTATATTATTATATGTTGTCATAGATTATGTGGTGAATGTTTATTAATTAATTTTGGTTAATTAAATCATTGTTTAATTATTTATTAATTAATTAATACCGGTTATGGTTCCTTAGAGGTTAGAATGTGTATCTAGGTTTTTCATGTAATTAGATGGCGGACTATCATCTCCGTCTAGGAATTGTTTTTTAATTTTAAATTTGTAAGAATTTTTGTAATTAAATAATTATTCGGAGAAGACGGATCGAGAAGTCGGATCTTAAGATTGATGATGGTGCACCCAGGTATTTCCTGAGTCTCTTATTTTATGTTTTTGAATTGTTGAAAATAAAATTAATGAATTGCATTAAAGTTGTATTTTCTGGAATGAGGGTTTTCTGCTCGGTCGGCATGCTAGACAGATGGTCACATATCGGCAGGCCGGACGTGTGGTTCGGCAGGCCAACAGTGGGGCAGAAATAAGCTGGCTCTGTTGGCAAGCCGAACTTCCAGTTTGGCATGCCGAACTTTCATGGGTCGACAGGCCGATCTTTTTGATCGACAGGCCGATGAAGCATGACCGGCAGACCGATCACCCAGTTCGGCCTGCCGACCGAGAGCTGGAAAATTTTCAAAAAAGGTGTGATTTTTGCAGTGTAGTTTTAATTTGATTTTTGAGATGATTATGAGAAACATTAAATTTGGATATGACAGGAAATATGAAGTATTTGATTCATACGGGATTGAAGACTTGAAGATGGGAATTATGTGAAGAAGGATACAACTTGAGGATTCAAGGATGAAGAATTGATATATGTTTCGATTATTCTCTTGTAATCTTAGTTTTCTATTCTCTATGGAGGACCCATAATATTACGGTTATTATTATTTTGCTTGTAGGTTTGCTTGATTGCTTTGCTTGTCTGCATTATAATATGATTTGCCATGTATATTGATAATATATCATATAGAATAGGAAGTGCCGCTCATATTAAAATTGTTCATACATAATTTTAAAATAAAAGCTTGACTTCAAAAGATTGAGAAGGAGAAGGTTTTCGAAGAGAGAACCTAAGGCCTCCATCGTTGGTCCATAAGAAGAACATGGTGGTCCCGACCCCTAGGAAGGGATTTCTATCATGTAACAGATTGGATCTCTGAAAGGATAAGGTATTTTAGTATGATTTATGGTTGCACACCCCTAGGTGGTGATTATAAATCATGGATAAAATATTGAAATGATGGTTATACACTCACGTTAATTTTATTATTAACCTCCCCTAGGAGCTCTGTTAATAAAATTAATGGCCAAAGAAACGATTATTAATATATGTTGGATTATACGGGTCCTAGATGGCATATATTAATCAGGAGGGGATCTATGTTCCTGATTGAATTTGGCATGACTCCCCTAGGAGCTTGTTGAATTCTGAGTTGAGAATTATCGTTGTAAGGTTGTGATATTTTCAAGGTTTTGACACATAAACACATTTGTATGATTTTACATGATTGTGTTATCTTACTAAATAATTATGATATGTTTGCTTATATTTGGTATATGATTCTTTATTGTAGATTAAAAATGCCTAAAAATGCTTTATCATCGATACTTGACAAAAACCTGTTAACTGGTGAGAATTACAATGATTGGAAACGGAACCTGGATATCGTCCTGTCCTTTGAGAAACTGAAATATGTTCTGACAACTCCTTGTCCTCCCGAGCCTACGGGAGACTCATCTAATGAGCAATTTCAAGCATATGACCGCTGGAAAGATGCTAATGATCAGGCCTGCTGCTATGTTATGGCCAGCATGAATAATGTGCTGTAGGCTCAACATCAAGATTATGAGACTACGAAGCAGATCTTGGATAACCTTGAGGACATGTTTGGAGGCCAGTCCATAACAAAGCGACAAGGGGTACTTCGAAAACTCTTAAACTGTAGACAGAGACCGGGGACATCTGTAAAGGAGCACATGATGTTGGTCATGGGTTACCTCGCTGAGGCACAAACCAATGGAGCCGACATCGATGCTGAAACTCAGATGACTATGGTCTTTGAGACTCTGTCTAAGGAATTTATTCCGTTAGAGCTACTTTTAACTTAAGTAATAGATGGGATGTGACCTTGATAGAAATGATGAAACAGTTACAGGAGTTTGAACTGCTGATCAGAGAGTCTTCTGCGGGTGGTAAGGCCAACATGGTAGCTGCTTCTGGTTCCAATTCTAACTCTGGGAATGGAAAGAAGCAACGGGCTAAGAATGGGAAGTCTTTTGTTCCTGCTAATACCAAAAGCAAGAAGAAGAAGAAGAAGAACCCAAAGAAGCTTAAATGCTTCTTTTGTGGTAAGGTTGGGCACATTAAGAAGCATTGCAAGGACTTCCTTTCCAAATGAGGTAGGTGTGATCTTCTGTATTTAGAAACTTGTTTAGTTGAGGAATCCAGTGACATTTGGGTCATAGATTCCAGTGCAACTAATCATGTTTGTGTTTCTCTGCAGGGTTTCAAAGAAACGAGGAGTCTACTACATGAAGACTTCACACTTTGAATGGGTGATGGATCCTTGGTCTCAGCGAAAGCAGTGGGAGATGTCCATCTTTACTTTGATAATTATAGGAATTTAATTTTGCAAGATTGTTTTTATGTTCCTAAATTTAAAAGGAATTTAATTTCTGTATCTTGTTTATTTAAAGACTCCTTCGTGGTATCTTTTAATGAAAAAGTGGTGATTCGTAAAAACAAATCTTTTATCTGTTCTGGATGGATGCAAAATAATCTATATTTTATCAAACCAAAGATGGACTTATTGCTTAATGCTGAGATGAATGATAATAACTCTAAAAGACTCAAAACTTCTCACTCTAATAAGACTTATCTTTGGCATTTATGCCTTGATCACATTAACCTGAATAGGATTCAAAGGTTAGTAAGGGATGGACCTTTAAGTCACTTAAAGGTGGAATCTATACCTCAATGTGAATCTTGTTTGGAGGGTAAAATGACCAAAAGACCATACGGGTCTAAAGGCAATAGAGCTGAAGGGGTTCTAGAACTTGTGCATAGTGATGTTTGCGAACCGATGAACATCCGGGCACGAGGAGGGTATGAGTACTTCGTCACTTTTATCGACGATTACTCAAGATATGGGTATGTGTGCCTAATGCACCACAAAAGTGAAACTTTTGACAAGTTCAGGGAGTTTCGGGCTGAAGTGGAAAAGCAATTAGGTAGACCCATAAAGGCACTTCGATCCGATCGAGGTGGAGAATACCTTTCTGATGAGTTCTTGGGACACTTGTTGGAGAATGGGATTTTATCCCATTTGACTGCGCCGGGCACTCCGCAGCATAATGGCGTAGCGGAGAAAAGAAATTGGACTTTGTTGGACATGGTCAGGTCCATGATGAGTTATTCATCACTACATTTATCTTTTTGGAGATATGCACTACAAACTGCATGTTATCTTTTGAACAAAGCGGCTTCAAAATTAGCCCCTAAAACTCCTCACGAGTTGTGGACAAGAAGGAAGACATCCTTAAACCATATTCGCATATAGGGATGTCCGGCTCATGTCTTGTTTAAGGATCCGAATAAGTTGGAAGCACGTTCGAAAGCTTACGTATTTGTAGGATATCCAAAAGGGACTAAAGGGGGTTATTTTTATAACCCAAAAGAAAATAAAGTCGTGGTTTCTGCTAATGCAACTTTCCTTGAAGAAAGTTACATGGACGACTTTAAACCTCAAGGCAAAGTGGTGCTTGAGGAGTTAAGGAGCGATCAGATCACTCTGGAGGTTCCGAATGAAACCGTTTCGATCAGTGTAGAAAAACCAAACGAACCTAAACAACAACCTCAGGGGCTTCGGCGTAGTGGGAGGATCGGGCGTCAACCTGAGAGGTATATGTTCAATGGGAAGTCTTCTTGGCTGAGCTGGATGAACATGACAGGGATCCTTATACTTACACAGAGGCTATGGAGGATGATGATTCAAAACTCTAGACAGAGGCCATGAACATTGAGATGAAGTCTATGGAGACTAATCGGGTCTAGGAGCTTGTGGATCTTCCCGAAGGGGTAAAACCCATAGGGTGTAAGTGGATCTACAAGAGGAAAAGAGGAGTGGATGGAAAGGTCGAAACCTTTAAGGCTAGACTGGTAGCTAAGGGTTATACGCAAAAGGAAGGAATCGATTATGAGGAAACCTTTTCGCCTATAGCCATGCTTAAGTCCATCCAGATTCTCTTATCCATAGCTGCCGCTCTCGACTACGAGATTTGGCAGATGGATGTCAAGACGGCTTTTTTGAATGGCTATCTTGATGAGTCCATTTATATGGAACAACCAGACGGGTTCAAGGTCGCGGGTCAAGAGGGTAAGGTTTGTAAGCTGCTAAAGTCAATTTATGGACTTAAGCAGGCTTCTCATTCTTGGAACATAAGATTTGATCAGGTGATCAAGACTTATGGGTTCTCACAAAATGTGGATGAACCGTGTGTTTATAAACACATAAAGGATGGAAATGTGGTTTTTCCACTACTCTATGTAGATGACATTCTGCTAATTGGCAATGACGTTGGGGCATTGTCATCGGTCAAATTATGGTTGACCAAGCAGTTTGACATGAAGGACTTGGGTGAGGCTAATTTTGTTCTCGGTATCCAAATCTTTCGGGATAGGAAGAACAAAATGATAGCTTTGTCACAAGCTGGCTACATAGATAAAATTCTCAGGAGGTTTGCAATGTAAGATTTCAAGAAAGGTGAGCAACCACCTAGGTCTGGAATTACTCTTTCTAAGAAAGACTCTCCAAAGTCTTATGAAGAAAGAGAATACATGAAGAAGGTACCTTATGCTTCAGCAGTGGGTAGTCTCATGTATGCCATGCTTTGCACACGACCAGATATTAGCTATGCGGTCGGGATTGTGAGTCGATTTTAGGCGGATCTAGGACCGAACCATTGGGTTGCGGTAAAGCATATTTCAAGTACTTGAGAAGGACTCGAGGGTATATGCTTGTGTATTCAGGTGAGGACTTGACTCCTCTAGGATACACTGACTCGGGTTTTCAATCCTGTCTGGATTCTAAGAAATCGACTTCAGGGTTTGTGTTTACTCTGGGCGACGGTGCCATCAGTTGGAGAAGTATGAAGCAAGATTGCACTTCGGATTCAACGATGGAGGCCGAGTATATGGCGGCTAGTGATGCTTCGAAAGAAGCAGTGTGGCTCCGCTAGTTCCTTGGGGATCTTGAGATAGTTCCTGGTATGGATAAGGTGGTATCATTGTACTGTGATAACAGTGCGGCGGTAGCTAATGCTAAGGAACCAAGGTTTCACAAGAAGAGTAAACATATTGATCGGAAGTATCACGTGATAAAGGACTTCGTTGAGGACGGGCATGTCACGGTGTGCAAGATAGCGTCAGATGACAATTTAGCTGATCCATTTACGAAGACACTTACAGGGAGAGTCTTCAAGAAACATGTGGAAGCTATGGAGATGCGAGATTTGCTGTATTTACTCACTTAGTGTAAGTGGGAGATTGTTAGATATGTATGCCCTAAGGAGTAAAAATGTAATACATTTTTGGAGACATTTTTTATCAATAAAGAATTTATTCATTTATATATACCAAATCTTGTACTCTTTACGTTCATATTTGTTGAATGTATGTTAAGCAAATAGTAGTCTGAGACTGTCGGTCTAAACCTTAAGAATTGGCCATATGATGGACTGATTATGCAGAAGACACGATTCTTAAGGTGACGGTCTAAAACATATGATCCGCAATCGAGGGAATAAAGTTGGGTGCTTTATTCATGTAAAGATTGTTATATTGTCTATATTCTTTTAGGGAGATGGTTTGTCTTGACCATCGGAGTTGGACTCCATGAATAGAAACATTAGCACGTTGTCATAGGTGACGATGTGTTGGATCGGGACATAAAGTGAATTGATTTGGATTAATAATTCTGTCTCGGCAAATCGATTCACTTAAGATAATCATTTGTATTGTATCTTAATCCTGAGATGAATAGTGGGCCCGTTGTCTTGAATTGTGTCTTTTGATGTACCAAAGGGTGACTCCCACATCTCAATAGTGTTATGCATGCCGGTACGTTGGAGGCATGACTCTTGATAGCGTAGACTTGTTATTCATAGATATGGAATCCATAGCTCCTCTTTATGAGTAATGATATCCTCTTATATGTGTTATTTTGTAATTGAAAAACTGGAGCGCTCAACCATTTGGATACATAGGTGTAACCGAATGGTATACTATCTTTGGATGGTAAGTTTTCTAATTGTGAGATAAGGGAACGTAAGATAAAAATAATCAGAAAGGTAAGACAGAACTTGTCATTAAGCTGATTATGGATTATCATATGGGGATACGATACACTTTGATATGTCATGGAGACTTAGCTATACGAGCTTCATAATTCTATAAAGTTTGAGAGTGCAGCTCCAAGCTTTTAATGGAGTAGCATTGGAGTTGATAATTGTGAAATGTATATCTGGGATATTGGATTTCATAATTATCATGAGCTTGAACTTTATAGGTCCATTTTGGTCCCCTTTGCTGGCTCACAAAATCCTGTAACGATACGGCGTGCTTTTTCAATAATTGGTGACTTATGTTGGATTTATCGGATTGGTTTAAAATTTGAAAGAATCAAATAATTCATGTCTGTTTATTGGATAAATTAATTTTGTAATAAAATAATTTAAGATAAACTTGTTGAATTATTGGGATCGGATAATTCTTGTCTGTTTATCGGTTGATTTAATTGGATAAATTAAATCAAGATAAACTTGTAGAATTATTGTGAATTGATTTATTTTCTTAGAGATTATCTTGATAAAGTTTGTTTTGATCAGATAACTTTTCTATTGGGTTATGTGAATCAAAACTGAGACTTTATCCTATAGAATCTCAGGTGAAAAATAAAAGATTTGCAGAGATATTTACACGGCAGTTTGGCCTGCAGATATACGTGTTCAGCCTGCCGATCAGCGATAGATAAGATTACGCGTTTTCATGCGGATCTTATCAGATATTGATCTGAACTTCATTCTGTTTCGAGTTTTTGAGACCTAACCTGATAAGGACTGACCCCAGGACCAACCTCTATATAAAGGGAGTGAGTCTCATGATTTACTTAGATCGATTGAGAGATTATGAGTGATACTCTTCTGGTGAGCATCTGAAAACTCACTGAGAGCTTTTGTTCACGAATCACGAACACTAGCTTTGGGCTCTCTCGATTGGTTGGAAGGAGAGTCACCGGTGGAAGAGCTGTATGTGTGAGCCCACACTCACTTTGATCGTGGATAGAGAATAGCAAAGTAGACCAGTTGATTGAGGCTCTTCTGGAACGTTACTTCTCTTTACGGATTGCGGAGGTTCTTCGGCACACAAAGGTTAGTAAGATATGTTTAAATTTATACATATAGCATGTCAAACTTGTGTTTTGAAAAATACTCTGATGTTAAAATTTTTAAATTTTCGCTGCGCACCTCACACCTATTTTTCCAATAGTTACACACTAATATGTCTACATGATTTCTTATGGTGATCATTTGTGCATATATTTACACAAGTTTAATAGGTTCATGTGATCCTCAGAATTCACTTACTTGTTAGCCTATGCATTGCATGTTTTATAATATTACGTATTTGATTCATGAGTTTGATTGACAAATACGATGCATCTATCATAGTTATAATGTGCATTAAGTGTTAAGATGTATTAAGTATTTGATTGCGTATTATGTATTGTTGAATGACAGGGTTCCACAAAGGTAGATCTAGTAAGTCAAGAAATGCAAAGAAAGTTGTGATTATGTTTTTATGAAATTGTGAGAAATTAAGTAAATCATAGAGCTCATATATGGTTTTAAGGTGCAAAATCGAAGAAAACAGAATGCCTGAGCTAAACGGGGAGGTTTGGAGTAAGTTTTGTTGAATAAATAGGCCAATTTATGATAAGAATCTTTTACATTGATGCCGTATGAAAATAAAGTCATCAATGGGATGATGATGTGAATTTCATGAAATTTTTACAATTTGCATACCTTAAAAACCCTAATTCCATGTGATTTTTAATGCTCACAATTTCGAGTCCCAATTAGGGTTCTATCGGGACTTTAAGTGACTTGTCAAATTATTTATTTTATGTTTAATTGTATTTAGAGGAATTCTAAAAGGAATACTCAAGTTTCATTATTGAAAAATTAAGGATATAAAGATATAGTTTTTTAAGTGCACCAAAGTCTCGGTGTGAGTACATATACCTAAATTTAGTAACAGAAACAAATGGTTTAAGACCTAGGTTATGCTTGAGACCTTGAATAAGTATTTAATACACAATTAATGAGGTGAATATGCTGCTAGAGTGACACCAAGCTAAAGAATAGGAAAGTATGTCATGATGAAGTAATTTAGGTATGCGCTTGGCTCTCTAAAAGGTTTTAAGCTACTAGGTGGATCTAACTCATCCAAAAATCTCCAAGTCTGATCTTCTTCTCTTCTCCATAGATTTCTCAGCATTAAAACAAAGGATTTGAAGAAAATTTGAAGGGATTCATTAATTTTGATTGGTGAAATCATGAGAAAACTCTAACTAGCTCAAGGCAAGAGCTATTTTAGTTGGTGTCTTTTTAACGTTGGTTCAAAAGGTTTGCTATAGACGTAGGTTCTAAATTTTGACATGTATGACCATATATATGTTATTTTGAAGCTTGCAAAAGGGTTTGAGCTAACTCAATTAGAAAGTGGTGGTCTAGAGCTCGTTTCTTAAAACTGTCTAGATTCAAGGTAGTTTTTAATATGGTTAAGATTTTGATTTAATTACTTACGCTAGGAATCTCATTAGGAGCTAAAAATTTAAGGGTAGCTCATTCTATATGCTAATTAAATACCCTTAAAATAGTTTTTTTAAAATTATTTGTGGTTTGGGAGTTATGGCCTTGGTATTGGGGTTGATTTCAAGAAGTGCAAAAGTTGAGAATTTGGTGTTTTATAATGATTTTGTAATTTAACAGTTATGATTGGAATATTAAATTATTTTAGAGAATGCAGGTTAATTAAGCTTTGGGGCAAACTAAAATTCAGGGGGAAATGCTGTCAAAATTTATAGAAAAATAAGCTCCTTAATATTTTATTGTTAATGATTATTTGAGCGACAATAATGTAGTTAAAGTGCTTGATATTATAGAGGTATTGAGCACCAAATCCCTCGAGAAGAAGCTCAAGAATTCATTACACATTACTAAATAGCAAGGTAAGTAGAATTTCACCTGTATCACCATAACGTCATACATATGTTTTGTATATCAATGATTGTGATAATTATGAATATGATTTACATGCTATTGCTGTGAGCATAAGCATATATACATGACATGATGAAAGAAGTATATCAATGACATTGTTTTGAAGTTGAAATTATCTTTAAAAGATATTTCAATGACTTGTGATGGGTTTAATGATAAGTACTGATGAAAAGTGTCTTGACGAACATGTTTGGACCTTTATGTCTCGATGGAAACTAACTTAATGGAAAATGCAATGTGGGATGCTTCTTTGATGATCACAAGGGAAAAGGGGAGTCTATTAATGTATTATTATCCCACACGGTGGCATTTAATATAAATGATTATTTATGCAGCCACAAGGTCCGATGAGGCATCTGGGATACCACCTCCTCCAAGGAACCCTAAATGAGTGCATAAGATAACGAAGAGAATATGAAGTGAAAGGAACAATATAAATGAAGATTAAGTCAGGAACTCATGCATGTTCACATTATCATTATGTTATGCGTTTATTCTACTTATTGGACTTAAGCTCACTCATTTATGGTGATGTAGATGGGGGCACTTCATAGCACTAGCTGTGGATTAAATTATTGGCTGACGTACTCCCAATGTTCGTTACTTGTGTATATGGATTAGCTAACCTATCATTTTAAAGCCCTGATATTTGTATAGTTTTGAGAGCCCGTAGTGCCTATGTTTGGTACTCGGTTGTGTCCATTTTGAGATATGTATTATATTGTATATATTTGACTAGCCATATAGGTTTTTGTGAGAAAGATTATAACTTCATTCTCAAGTTAGTTTTTAAAAGTTCAAATTTGCACTTTTTTTAATTAATTCATGTACCTCATTAAGAATGATATAAGGTAAAGGTATAAGTAACGCTACTTAGTATGACTAGATGGCTATTTTAGAGTCGTACTATGTGGATATTACAGTTCGTCCTTACAAAAAGGTTTGTTGATTTTTTTTTTTTTTTTACCTTTACATTTTGTTAGCTGTTTCATTTGGGAATATACATAGAAAATGGATCTTTTGATGAATTTCTTAGAGCAAGTTTTACATAGATTTTTTTTGTCAATTTGTGCTGTCCTACTCTCTTGATTGCTCTAAGGAACTTGTTTATGTGTAGATCTTTTGATGAATTTCTAAGGGCAAGTTTTGCATAAATAAATATATATATATATTTGTCGATTTGTGTTGTCTTACTTAATTTGCTCCAAGGAATTTGTTTCTGTTGTAATATAATTGATTTTCCAGCAAAGTTTAGCGGCCCCAACCACCCCCCCCCCCTCTTTTCTTTTTTTTTTTTGTGTGTAGTAGAATTTGTTTGCCTTTATTTGTTTTGTGTAGGGTACTAATTGTGTGCATTTTTCATGTGTCGCAGAAATAAGAGGATACAGTTTGTTGCTCCCATTTTTTAAAAAGGATAGGTTGCTATTTTAGTCCCAACCTTGTATGAAAGTGTGATTTTAGTTCTTAACTTTTCACGAAAGTGTTATTTGAATTCTCAAAATATTAGTGTAGTTGTTGAGGGACTATTTTAAGGGCTAAATCATTAATTTTGGAACTAATTTGTCACATATTTTCTTTTAAAATTAACTGTTTGACAGTTAAATTGGTTTTTTAGTAACTAAAATTAAACGTTGAGAATTGACAAATCAAAAATAAAAGATTAAGGGCTAAATAGTCACTTTCATAAAAAGTTAAGCACTACCAGATCAATTAACTATTTTAAAAAAGAAAAACGTGTATGGTCGAAATTTTCCATGGTTTAGGCTCAATTTATGACATGAAACCACATCCATCAACAGCGTCATATGCCGACAACTTTTGTCCCTATGGAGGAAAATTTAAATCGTTAACTATCGGCACAAAAGAGAAATTCGTAGTTATATAAGATCATTGCAACAAGTCTGTAGCGGCGAATTAGCAAGACATTTTTCCTCACTTTTAACTCATTTTACACTACAAGCTTTTCTGGTAGATGTGTTCGATCAATATTTAAAATTGTCTTTTAATTTGATCGTAAATGAATTAATGTTGCAATAGGCGGTGATAACTCTGGATGGATGGAAGACTTTTTTGTTTTACATCATGTTAACGGCTATTTGTGTCTTTAACGAATTTTAGGGTCTGAAATGCAACTTTTATCATTATCTTATGACTTATATATTCTGGACTATACAATTTTGTCTTTATATTATCATGACATATTAAGTTATTTTAGATTATCTAAATGCTCCTTTAGTGAATAGGGAATCTTTATGATTTTTAGAAATGGGCCAGCATTATTAAAACGAAGACACTTTTGAAAAAAGAAAAAATATATTTTTTTACTAGAATGAATATTATAGGTACAAGTGTGTAAAAATTAATTATTTATTTTTTGGTCCAAAATAAAAGTGATAATGTCATTTTTAACACTGAAGGCCATAGGAAATGCCTTTTGATTCATGAACTGGACTTTTTTGCATGTTAATAATGTTTAACCATCAAACTGGGGTTAGCCACGATTAGTTCAATTAATGGAGAACATTTCTATAATTTTCTTAACAGAAAAAGAGGGAAATAAAATTTTTGAGAGCGATAATTAAAATAATAGCTATTAGAAAAATATTTAAAGCCTTTAAAACAAGGCAATTTCTTTAGAGACAATTGAAAAAAAAAAAAAAAACCCGGAATGCAAAAATAAGTGATTTGGATTAGATTTAATAGTGGAGATTCCCACCAAAGAAATCCGCTTAAAAAAATTATTGTTCTACAAATTGCAATCTTTCAACATTTTTCACTCTT
Source organism: Artocarpus heterophyllus (assembly GCA_025403435.1). Taxonomy (NCBI): domain Eukaryota; kingdom Viridiplantae; phylum Streptophyta; class Magnoliopsida; order Rosales; family Moraceae; genus Artocarpus; species Artocarpus heterophyllus. The sequence goes on from CM046343.1 coordinate 20,039,794, forward strand.
CCTCTCTCTGAACATTGCGGAATATCCCCATCGCTTGCCAACGGAGAGGAGGATTTGCACGAAAATTTTCTGTCATAAAAACAAAAAATATGCTCTAGTTTTGAAGAAGCTATTCGTTCTTTCATTTCTTATTCTTTAATTTTTTTTCTCTAGTTTTAAGTGTTTCAGGGAATTACTTTTGCATTATAATAAACTTTTATTCTATATTATAGCATACGAAAATTTTACAATATATGTGATTGAAATTATGGTTGAAACCACAACTCAAAACTCTCTCCTTCAACACATCCACAAATCACCATGGAAAATATACATATACATGGTTGAATCTAATCGTTGGAGCACCTGTTCTTGGAATATATATGGACTGAATTTGTTTGTTTCTTCTTTTAGGCATAGATTGGAGAGACAGAGTGGAGGGAGAGGAATAGACGGAGTGACGACGACGGAAAGCAAATTTAGATTTTTAATAATCTACCCTCTGTTTGGATTGCGACGTTAAGATTAAATTGGTTCCAATCAACTATAATATAAAATTCATGCCACCTATAATAAAAAGTATAAAATTATTATAATATAAAGCTATTACATATTATAATTTTCATACTAAAATTTTTAGTTTAAACTGTCTTGTTAAACACTGCATAATATTTAATAATTGCCTAAAATAATTGCGCTATTTAATACCTTAATAGAATGTTTATCAAATGAGTTTAAACTTAATATTATAGTATATAAAAATTTTATATTGTAACATATTTTTATTTTATGCTATACATATAAAAGTTTTATATAGTTAATGATTCAAATTTATGAATTTAAACTTATTTACGAAACGTTTAAAGTTAGTAACTCCTATTCTACAAAATTTAAAAAAAAAAATTGTTGAAAAGTGTGGTAAATTCATTTGATAAAAGGTGTATCTATGTTAATTTGGGAAAATATAAAGGATAGAAATGTAAAAACACTATCTCATAAGAATAGCCGTCTCTGTACAGGAGTATAATAGCTGTGTCCCACTACAGGGACACGTGGCTAACTGCGCCATCAGAAATTTGCGCTGAGTATGGACGGGGCCCAAATTGAAGGACATTAGTTTGGTGGACAATTGCTCTCCATGTTTTCCATCAACTTCCTAAACGGTGCCGTGTGTATCCTTCGTTCACAAAAGAGGTCGTACATTAACACACGTGTCTTCTGGTTTCTCTACTAGAGCATATAATGTCAGCCTACGTATTAAATATTGTTCAGCAATTAATTTGATTTGGTCAAAATCGTCATTTTATATCAATGTATGCACCGGCACAGATACGTCAAATTACTTTTGAGTACTTAATTATATTCCTAACAAGGAAGAAACTCTCTTTTTACTTCAACAATCTAGCAAAACTAGTGGCCTTTTTTTTTGTGGATAAACTTTAACCTTAATTTACTTCTTCAATAAAAACTAATTGGGTGCCACATGTGATACACCTTGGACTAATTTTGAAAGTTTTATTTTGCGTTGATGTTTCGATTATTATTTTATTATATTTTTAGTTTATTTAATAATAAATGTCTTATGTAGTTATTAAGTTAATACTAACATTATACTCGCCAAAATGCTGAAAGATAAAAAAAAAAAAAAAATTGACAAAGATATACTAAAAGAGGGGAAAAAAAAGAAGCATTTTAAAAATGCATATTGCAAATTAATAACTTACTGTAGGCAAAAAAGAACAAAAAAAAAAAAAGCAAACGAGAAAAGAGAAAGGTAAAAAAAATAAAAATAAAACAATAAAAAAAGAGGTTGATGCTTGGCAAGTATATGTATGAATTTAAAACATATCTCTGTCGCATTTGCATAATCATGTTGAAGAGCTTAGACTCTTGACACATCACTCTTTAAAGAACAATTTACGGGCACCAACTGAAGCAAGTATAACTTTTTCTCTCGTTTTCCCCTTTAAGTTTAAATTATATGAAGCTGTGATTAGTAACACTTCTTATTCCAGTGATTTTCATCCTATTTCCTTTTCAAATTTCTTTTTCGATGGTAGTCACTATACAGTTTAATGGGCAGTTGGGATAATAAATAAATAATGAAAACAACTTCTTAACAATATCGCTCTTCTAATCTAGAGCACCTCTCAACCATCAACTAACAGGAGTAATAGACATTAGTCAAAGTCACTAATTTAAAGCACAACTACCACCAAATACCTTCCCTATTTGTCTCGACCCCTCTAATTTCTCTATAAAATGAGGAGACCAAATTTTCCTTCTTCCACATCACATTCTACGTACGAAATCCTAGCTAGTAGCAACCAAAGTCTTTAAATACTCCCGAAAAGCCTTTTCCCCCCATTTGCAATTTAGTCCTTTAAATTATAGATAAATACTATTTTAGTTACAATGGCAAGCTCTCCAGTTGTGATGTTAGCTGTTTGCTTGGCCGTCATGGCAATGGTCTTGGATGCCCCTGTGGCCGAGGCCTTGACTTGTGGACAAGTGTCAAGCAGTTTGGCACCGTGCATTAACTACCTCAAGGTCGGCGGGGCTGTCCCTGCGGCGTGCTGCAGTGGAGTTCGGTCCCTGAACAGTGCGGCCAAGACCACGGCTGACCGCCAGACTGCCTGCAAGTGCCTGAAGTCGGCCGCCGGAAGCGTCAAAGGAATCAACTTGACTCTCGCTGCTGGGCTTCCTGGCAAGTGCGGCGTCTCGCTTTCTTACAAGATTAGCCCCTCCACCAACTGTGCCAGGTATAATTCATGTGACATACTGCACCACACGAAGTAAAATTTGGAAAAAAAAAAGAATACTTTAAATAATTCATGTCACTTTACGCAGAATTATATTAAAGAAGTAAACATTTATTCATGGTTATTTTAATCGATCTTTACTTAGCAAATCAAATCTTTATAGCAATCAAATTTTAATATAATTATATACAGCTCGGTGAGCACTAAACATAAAATGTTATCTAACGTGGTTTTCTATTTTGGTTTATACATTAAGTTACTAATACTAATAATTGAATTTCTTGTTATGTGGTTTGTGGTGCAGCGTGAAGTGAGCTTGACGAGAAGGATCGTGATTGTCGACTATAGATGCATAATATTATAAGAGTTGTCGACTATAGTACAGCATGCGTGTATGACAATAAAGTGTGCGGTTGTTTATGCATCCGTACGTGTGTATGTGGCTCCTCTTTGTGTACGGAGTTGGTTTATAATTATAGCTGTAATTTCATGTATTCTCTACGAGTAATGAAGTTATTAGCTGAGCTTTTATGATAGTTATATTACTCTTACAGCTTTATTATTGTTAGACGTTCAGTACATTTGATAGAGCTTTCTATACAACTGCGTGATTAATTTGCATGAAAAATGCTCGAGGTATTAATAATGTTAAGCAACACAATTAATAAAACTTGATTCTTAATTGTAAAACCCGTTTTTTATTAGTACGTAATGCTTAACGTCATCAATCCTTTCACGTTAACAAGTAGTTGATTTATTACACCTTTTCACTTGTAACTTGATTTATTACACTCTTCCATCGCTAGTTTGACCAATTTATCTTCTTATGTATGATAATAAACTACATTTTTAAAAAGAGAATAGTCTCAAATAAACTAAATATGGAAATTAATCCGTAAAGAACTCTAACTAATTAAGGCTTTAGTATTGATTGGACACCACATATTGTTTTTGTCCTTTTATATCTTTCTAGTAATATTATGCATGTCAACTAAGGTGTAATTTAACATATCATGGTACATTAATTAAAATATTATTATATTTTTGTTAAAATTATCGTAAAATGATATTATTAGAGAGACAAAAAAAAAATAAATATACAAACCAAATCCTTTTCTTGCATGATTGGTACATATTTTTTTACTTAAATTTAAGCGAATACAAAGAATTAAAAGCATTAAATTTTTGTAACGGACGATTTTGTCACAACCCATATCATAGGAAATGTTATAATAGGTTTGTTAGTTTACTAATTGTTCATAAGAAATCCGACCTGAGAGACATCTTTTAACCATGTTTTTTTTTTTTACCAACTTTTTGGAAAATCTAAGCTTACAGAAGGCTGACCAATGGTGCTGCTTTTTGTTTCCTATCACGAACACTAGGGACAACCGAACACCGCTACGGACTACCGGACTACCCCACACGTATAAATAAATACACTATAATAAAGACTCCTCAGCGATGAAGTTAATTGTCGTAGCTAACAATGACCATGGCCACTACAATAAAGACTCTTTAGCGATGAATTTAATTGTCATAGTTTAAAATGACTGGTTATGACTCTGAGCAAACTATTGTAAAAACGACCGTGGAACTAAACTTCAAAAACTACACTTGGGATTAGCCCTAAATATATTAATATATATTTATGTTAAATATTTTCAAAAAAGTTATTTAACTCTTTGCCTCTTATTTATTTTATTCAAAAAAAAAAATTTAAACGTTTATAACAGCCTTGTGGTCATATACTTCCCTGCTCAGATCGGACATTTCACCCTTTGTTGTTGTTGTTGTTGTTTTTTTTTTTTTTTTTTTTTTTTTCTGGAAGGGCATTTTACTATTTTAACAAAATCATGTCACTCGTGGTCCCACCCCTGGTACATATCACTATTCACAGCGCATAACGTACAAAAGTCGTCTTCATTGAACTTCAGCCATACATTCAACAAATTTGACGTACGCAATTACATGCAACTTAATATATATATATATATATATATATATATAAATAACAATAACAAGAAGAAGTAACTTCCCACACAGGACACAGCCAACTCTTTAATTTTGGACTTAAAATATATATATATATATATATAATAATAACAACAAGAAGAAGTAACTTCCCACACAGGACGCAGCCAACTCTTTAATTTTGGACCACTATTGATGTGAGAGAAGCGTCGACAATAAGCAAAGTACGGCACACAAGATCGGTTTTTGGCTGGCCACACTTTTAAGGATTTAGGTTTGAGAACTGAGGCACTCTTTTAATATTTCCTAAGATTGTTTAGGATTTTACGCATTTAATTGGATCAATTCACAGTCATAGATATATATATATATACACGCACACACACATATACCTTCCAATCTCAACTTGATGAATGTCGTACCAAACTCAAATTGTGTGCACATATATTTTCCTCTTCTGAGTGGCCGTTGTATGACCAAAACTATTACCACATTTGCGGGCACAAAAATACATTTTTTCTTACCATGGATGATAAAAGTCAGATAAGAATATAAATTCAGACAGAAGGTGAACATAGAGACTTAGCAATCGGATTGTAACTGCAGTCATGGATTAGGAAGAGTGGGAAATCACTAGTATGGGGGCACTATGAATAGATTCCTATATAAATACATATTACAATAAAAAAAATCAAGTAAATTACCACCACAAAAAACCAGACTTTTAATCACAACAGATTTTAGCAAAACTTTTAGTTACAACATAATGTGCATTTAGTCACAACTTTTAGTTCAATTTTTGTTGTGATTATTATTAGGATGGATACCCATAAAACATATGATGTTTTGAGATGGACATATTTATAAATAAATAAAGTGAATTTATTCATTAAATTTGCATGTATATATTTTGAATACTTTAAAAATATCATGAAAACTCCATAATTATGTATGTGACTTTAAATATTATATATAAGTGTTATATACAAAAAGATAATATTTAAAGATGATAATTAAAATGCTCATTAACATATAATTAATTATTTAATTATACTATGGAATTTTTAATTGAGTGTTGTGGAATGGTCTTATCCAAAACATTAATATGGTGAGTTATTAAATGAGTGCACTACGCATAATGAGATTATATAGGACCACAATGTGATGAGATATGAACAACTAATAATTTCCGTTAGCAAGTTCTAATCACAACGACCGATGGTCATATATAAGATGATCTTAATCCTGAGTTATTAGCATACTCCTCTTTATGGATTTATGTCTTTTGACTTACTCAGTACGGATTTGAGAATCAAATCTTATTCCTTGTATCTTGGAGGCATGATTAAATAAGTAGTGGTGAATGTTAATATTACAAGGTGGGATCCGTTTCTTCTCTAATGAGAAGCAAATAAATAATTCTCTTGAGTATTGAATCAGGGCTTGAATAATAAGAGCATTCAATTCATGATTAAGTTCATGAATTTATTATTCATTCAAGAATCAATGGCACTCAAGGCTAAAAAAGGAATTAGAGTGGTTAATGGATTTTACCTAGCCCTAATTATGAATTATTTATGGAAGATTGACTGATATGTAGTGATTATATCAAATAGACAACTCTAAGAAATGAGTAATTGAATATCTATAATTTCAAGAGTGTAATTCCAAGAATTTAGTGAAGTTACATTAGAATTAATAAAAGAGTAATGTTTTAATTAAATAATTTAATTAATATATTGGTTTTATTGGAGCTTGAAATTATGTGTCAATTATTCTCTCTGCTATTCTTGTAAATACTGTTTGGACAAGTGAGATTATTAGTTTAAATAATTAATTTAGAATTATGAAATTCTAAATTTAATATCGCTCAAAATAAATTAATTATGAATTAATTTATATTTATCAAATAATTAGATTGTTTAATAAATAAAATAAAATAATAAATTTTGGAAGTCACATAGTGTGTGGGTCTCACATAGTGGGAGGGTCCCACTGTGTGTGGCGCCTAAGCACAAAGAGGAAAGTCCTCTTGTGTACATGAAAGCTTGTTTGCAAAGTTTCTATATTTAGTATTTCTAATTTTGAATAAATATGGTTTAATTCAAATATGAAAACAAATAAAATTAGATCACAAGCAATGTTTCTCTTTTCCTTCTCCTTAAATTGGCGCCACACACAAATAGGGTATCTGTGCATGGCGCCTATTGTAGTGTAGGAATGAGAATCTAGTGTCTTTTATTTTAATTAAATATTTGGTATTAAAATTAAAATAAAGATACTTTCCAAAATTGATTAGCTTTTTTGCTCTTTATAAATAGAGGCCTCCTTTATCATTTAGGACATACTTGTGAGTCTTAGAGAGACTGAGAGTACTCTTCAAAAAAACACTTACATAAGCTTGTAGAGAGAGAGAGAGAGAGAAAGTAGACGAGTTTTGCTATTTTCATGACTTAAATTAGTCAAGTCACCACTAGAAACCATATTCCTTCTACGCTCACACATACGTCCATCCGGTGTTGAGGACTAGAAGAGTAAAATGTTGATTTCATAAATAGAAAACGTCCTTTGCAATCATTATTCCGATTCATCTTCATCTCTTTTTCAGTGAGCATAGTATTTACATATTTATTTATGCACAAAATTAATATAATCTATAACATTTTACAAAAGTTTTAAGAAAATTTTTATTATATCCGGTCCATACCCTTACCACATTTCTACTATATTTTGAGAAAAACGTTTTCTAAAACCAACAACTAAAACTTTTAGCTACGAGATTTTTAGTCACAGATGTTTCTGTGACTAAAAATCTCGTGGCTACATGTTTTAGCCACAACAAAAATTCAATAAAAAGTTGTGACTTAATGCAAATTAGTCACAACAAAATGCTTTGACTAAAAGCTTTGTTAAAAACTATTGTGACTAAAAGTTTAGTTTTTTGTAGTGTGCCTAAATTATTAAATAGATTTCCTAATTTGATAATTGATACAAATAAATTTAACCTACAAATAAAGGTAATAATAATATAAAACATTAACTTTTTATGTTTACGTAGGATAGAGTGTTAGAAAACGATACGCAACAAAATTTTAAAAATTTTAAATAAAAGTCTTTTTCAAATATCAAGCTCGATATGCTAAGTATATAAATTAATAAAAGATCATACATACCCTTAGTAAACCAAAAACTGTAGTATTTGCAACTAGAGAAGAACGTCCCAGAAGAGCCTTAACCAACTAGCCTTCCTTGTTATTCTCTTTCTACAATATGAATGCAGGTGGTTGCATATCGTAAAGTTGTTCCTCTGGTGACCTTTCCTTCCAGCCACTTAAAAAAACCAATAGCTAAAGTTCCATATGTTGAACAATAGCTCTCTAGGAGTTTCAGAGTTTCTTTCACTAGAATACTCTCTCCATATTTCTCAAATGATCTAAGAAACAATGAAAAATAGTTCCTGTTATATAGTGGTCAAATTTGGGGTCAATCCTTATCAAATTAGGCTTCAAAATAGAGTCTAGATCAACTTCTGATAAAAAACGCATCAAAAACACATATTAGGATTTTCGCACGGTCGACCTACCGAACTTGTGCATCGGCCTACTGAACTCGACAACTGACCTGCTGACCAAGCGATAACTAGAAATCTCAAAATATCTTATTTCACATGGAAATCTTAGATAGAGCCTTAATTTTAATTCAAATAACCCAATAGAGAAGTTACCTGATTAAAACAGTCATATACAAAAAATCCCATATGAAATAAAATATTATCCAAATAATTCAACATTTTCATCTTGAATTAACTCACAAAATTAATTCAACCAATAGACCAACATGGATTATTAAATCTAATCTATCAAATTTCAGCAATTTATTAATTAACATAAGTCACCAACATGTAGGAAAAATATGCTATATTGTTACAGGAATTATTATAAGCTAGTAAAGGGAACCTAATGGAAATGTATAGATTAAGCTCATATAATTATAAAATAACATATCCTAGATACATATATTTTATAATTATCAACTCTAATACTATTCCACTAAAAGCTTAGAGCTGTGTTCTCAAACATTATAAAATTACGAAGCTTCAATAAGCCAATCATCAATGACATATCATAATATATAACATCCCCATAGGATATTCATAATCAGCTTAAGGATAAATTCCATTTTACCTTCCCAATTATTTTATCTTATGTTCCATTATCTCATCATTGGAAAACTTACTATCCATAAATAGTTTACCATTTGGTTACACTTATGTATCTAAGGGGGTGTTTGGCAATGGTGGGAACCACTCAGTTCCCACCACAATCTCAGTTATGAACAATGTAAAGCTCTTACATGCTACAGTAACAATAAAAAAAATATGCTATCATATAAAACTCTCACATGCTACAGTAAAAGTGGTTCCCACCACCCTTCCAAACACCCTATAAATGGTTGAATGCTCATACATTCCAATTACAGGATAATGCCTATAAGAGAATATCATTAACTCTACAAAAGATCTATGGATTCCATATCAATGAATAATGAGTCTACGTCAATCAAGAGACATGTCTCCAACGTATCGGTATACGTACCATTATCTAATTCAGGATATCACCCTTTGGTATATCAAAAGACACAAGTCAAGAATACGGGCATATTAATTCATTTTAGGGTTAAAATGTAACATATATGATTGTCTAAAGTGAATTGATCTAAACAAATAGAATTATTAATCAAATCAACTCAACTTTTGTTTCGATCTAATATATCATCACCTATGACAATATACCAATGTTTCTACAGCAGAGTCCAACTCCAATGACCAAGACAAGTCATCTCCCATTAGGGATGTAGATAACATAACAATCTTAGCATGAATAAAGCGCCCAACTTTATTCTTTTGATTGCAGACCTTATTATTTAGACTATTACCTTTAAAATTCTTATCTTCTATATAATCTATCCATCATATGCTCGATCTTAAAGATTTAGACTAACAATCTCAGACTTTTGTTTGCTTATCATATATTCAATTGAAATGAACATAAATAGGACAACATTTGATATATATGAAAATAATAAACTCTTTATTGATTAAATGTCTCCAAAAACTTATTATATCATTTAATCTTTAGGGCACCAAGTCTAACATAGAGAACTCATAGAAGATTCAAATCATAGAAGATTTTTTTTTTGTTTTTTTCTGTTTTCTTTTTTAATTTTTGAGAAAATAAGTACAAAGGATATTTATAGGGGCATAACAAACATCAAAGGTGCAAGGAAACTAAGAATAAAAACCAATCATCAAGGGCACGCGGGTGCTGGGAGGGGCATCAACCATACATCAAGATATTAGAATGTTGTTCATTCGAGCGATATGGAGAGAAAACAGTTATATTAGTTATGGAGAATCCAAGACTAAGATTATGACTAATCATTCGGATACTATATCTACCATTAAAGAGGAAAATAAAAGAGAGAAGATAAATACCTATATTTAGCATGGTTCGGTAATGAGTGCCTTTATTCAGGTGCTAGGAAATAAAAAAAAATCACTAGCAATAGGGCCCTATATAAATATATTTTATAACTACAAAATCGATTATGTAATCAAGATTATCAAATTAATAGATTTTCTAATTTAAGAATTACTGAAAAAAATCAAAAATTAACAATGCATAAAATGTTGACTTTCCCTAATGTTGTCGGCTCACCAGTTGGGCCTAAGCCGAGTATTAGACCTAGGAAGAGCCAAGACGAATCTCAGCCCATATAGCCTCGGTGTATTCCAGAAGCTTACTTATCAGATTATACCTGAGAAGGGTAAAATTAGATGACGGTTAATTTGATGCACATTAGATGACGGTTAATATGTGCGTGAAATACCACAAACATGCATAAATGACACATTAGAGGGCGGTTCTTGTAAAGTTTACTATGCTACAATGTTTAGACAACCGATTGTGGCCGAGATTTTTTTGCACTTGAGGATGGAAGGATTCAATCTCTTATCTTTAGATGAAACCAGATGTAGTTTTACTGTTAGGTTATACCTGTAATCACATTATGGCTAGTTTTTTTGGTTACTTTATTTATGTTTTCATTTTTTTTTATTGTTGAGATGGGTAAGTTCGTAATGTTACTCGTTTAAAGTAATGTTGAAAAGGTCAAAATTGACAATAAACTACATGTAAGTACATAAAGTGAAGGGTAGAGTAGTAAATTGATTAGAAAATATTATTTTAAATGAGCAATGATTGTAACAAGTTTATTCCACAACATAACTAGCTTATAGAGAGTCGTGACACTATTGATGTCATTTTATTTCTTTGTTTTAGTAATTGGATGGGAAAGAATTCATTTTATATGTAATTGAAGAATATGTATCTCAATTTTCTAAAAAAAGGAATATGTATATTGTACATGATTTATCACAACCAATTCTAAAATTCTAATGATTAATGAGTAGTTATAAAATTATTATTATTTTGCTAAAGTTGAGTCATTACTAGTGAGTTTATATACTAGTATTTTCTATTACTGATTACTAACTAATCCTAAAATCATTGGTAATGTTTTTTTTTTCCAAACTGAATCATCAATAGTAAGTCTAATACATCAATTTTCACCACTACTAATCACTAATTAATTGTAAAATAAATTGTATTTTTTATGGAATTAAAGTTGTAACTAAAAAGAATAATAAACGATATTCATCATAGTCATTTATAAAGTTTAGCCATAGATAAGTTTATACATGGAATTAAAGATATATGCTCATTTATTAATGGAAGAAACATAGAGCAATCACTAGTATAGACGAAATGTTAGGCAATAGTTTAAAACCATTGTCTAATGATAAGATGACGATTAGCCAAATTATCGTTTAGTCCACAGATAAAATATGTGGTATATATTAGACAACGGTTAATATGCAAGTAAAATATCACAAGCGTGCATCAAGAACACATTAGAAGGTAGTTTTTACAAAACCTGTCGTCTAATGTGCCACTTTCAATGACGATTTCCGCAAAAACAGTCGTTAGAAGCCTCGAAAAAAATATTTCGATAGAAATAATTTCTTTTTAAAGAATAATTTCAAATATTACCTACAAATTTATGTCCTCCTCTTTGATAAACTTGATTTGTATTCAACGTAGAGAAAAATATATAACAATTTTTAAAAGTGCATACAATAAATATACATGTAACTCAAATATTTCAAAAACCCATAGGCAAAGTTTATCCAAAAATTCAAAAAAAAAAAAAAAACTTAACCAAACGCAAAGAAAAACTTAAATTCAAAGTAACGAAAATTCAAAAGATTCTAAATCTACCTAAATTTTGGTGCTAATGGCTGAGCGACGGTAGTGACAATAATAGTTTGAGGACGAGTAACAGTGCCAGAGACAAGGCTTAAGGGAATAAGGAATATAAGAGATGAAGGAGAGGGTGAGAGGATAGAAGGAATTTAGTGAAAGAGTTAGACGGTGAAAAAGAAAAAGTTAAGAGGTGACGAAGAGGGAGATAGAGAGAACTTAGATAGAGAATAAGGGATTTAAGAGAAACTATAGATTTTCTATATTTGATAGAGTGGAATGGAAGAGAGTATTCAAAATTTAAGAAAGGGATGAGAAACTTTGAAATTTTTCGGTAAACGAATGAGCGGGAAAAAGATTGTTGACATTAGATGATGGTTTTTAGAAAATCATCGTCTAATTTACTAATTTCACAAAGCTATCATCTAATGTGTATATACAAATCCTCAAAACAAAAATTTTTGTGCGGTTTTTTTTTTACATTAGAAGACGGTTATTTTTATAGAATATAGTAAAATAGGTGTCGTCTTATCTTCTATTTATAGTAGTGAATGTAAACAAAATTTAATATTATAATGAAGGCTTTGGGGTCAATCCTATTCCTCTAGTGAAAATGTAGATGAATAGTAGTTTAACGACTACAGGTCAAAAATCCCCGACATAAATCCTAAAAAAATATTATGGGACATAAGACATAAAAGTGTTGAAAATGTTCATTAAAATTTCAGCATACACAATATGACTCATCATATACATGAAAAGAAATATATGTTCTTTCATAAATGAAAACAACATTCAGCAATTACAATAGAAGTAAATACCATTATGGAGGGCCTGGACTCTATCGATCATAATGTAATTAATAAATTATGGTTGAAAAATTACCTAATTCAAGGATAATTGAATTGATTGTATGGATGGCTACCATGAATATAGTATCGAAACTTGCTGTTTAAAAAGTTTGGGTGGTTCTTCCTCCTGTTGACCAATGTGTAAAATTGGAAAGGAATGTGAGGTTGGAAACCATAGAACTGAGCTGAGGCATTGTAGTATAGATGCCCTACCTTTTTAGATCATCACTTAACTTACTTAAACCTCATTTCTTAAATATTAATCTTACTTATTTAGTAAAAAAAATATTGAATAATAATTTTTTTATGGCGTAAACATAACTTTAAACTTGTGACTCCTGTTGCAACCGTAGTTGAGACATAGCTCAACACTTGACTTTAAAACCATGCAAAATATTTCTTAAATCTTATAAGAAACATAAATTGAAACATAACTTAAAATTTAACTTTATAATTATTTAAAACATTTTGTAAATTTATCTTAAAACTTTGAAAACACTTCTTCAAACTTTGACTTTATTAAAACTTTGAAAATACTATATCAATTAGTGGAAAATTTTTCTTTTACTAGCATAAGGCTTCTTGTAGTGGTATCCATACCCAATCTCCGCACTTGTCCACTGCAACACCGAGCTCTTTAACCAGTCATACTGGTTTCCTATAGGACTACCTATAGCATGAATGAACTAATAATGAGCGTATGCATAATAAGTTGAAACATTATCTCACAAATCATAAAAACGTCTTTCATAAAACTGTTCTTGTAAAACCTATGTCGTAAAATGTTTTTCGTAAGCGTTTCTCATAAAACCTTTTTCATAAACCTTTTCTTGTAGACATTTTCCATAAAATGCTTTCCATGAACATTTAATGTAAAACATTTCTCAAAATGTTTTTCATGACATTTCACATAAACATTTTATGACAAGGAATGCAAGCAAAGTCATAATGCATGATTTCATTTATACCCAATTATGAACTTTTAATTATGAGCATCCTATTATCATTCATGACTTACTTTATCATCTTATCATCACACTTATCTTTCTTTATCTTGTAAACTTTAGTGTGTGTACTAACATCATCAATCATGAGATCATAAACATGATGCTTTCTTTGTGGAAGGCTATAGGCCATCGAACACCGAGGTCATAACTTTAACTCAACTTGTATACTTCATATCAAGGAGGCTAGTATAACACTTTACTTATCATCATTGACTTACCTTCTTATAAACTTTAGTGGGCATAATAAATGATAACATATCAAATGCAAACCATGACTTAAACTTTAAAACATGATGCATAAAACATGCAAACATTCTTTAAACATAACAATTGCAAACACCTTTGCAAACCTTTTCTTGACTTTTAAAACTTATTGCATAACAAATACAAACATACTTTAGACATACTTTAAGCATTGAAAATCATATTCTTCATGTCATAGGTGAGGTTTGAATCTTACTTGAATAATACTCCATCGTTCCTATTTCCTTCCTTTTCCTTTTCCATACCTGGATGGAAGTCTTTTTGGTTTCACATTATGTTGACGGGTGTTTTGTTTCTTTAATGAATTTTAGGATCTGAAATGTAACTTTTATCATTATCTTATGACTTATATATTTTGGACTATACAATTTTGTCTTTATATTATCATTGTCTTATGATTTTTAGAAGTTGGCTAGCATTATTGAAATGAACGTAGTTTTGAAAAAAGAAAAAAGAAAAAAAAGAAAAATATATTTTTATTAGAATGAATATTATAGTTACAAGTGTGTAGAAATTAATTACTTATTTTTTTGGTCCAAAATAAAAGTAATAATGTCATTTTTAACACTAAATACCATAGGAAATGCCTTTTGATTCATGAAATGGACTTTTTTGCATGTTAATAATGTCTAACGATCAAACTGGGGTTAGCCACAGTTAATTCAATTAATGGAGAACATTTCTATAATTTTCTTAATAGAAAAAGAGGGAAATAAAATTTTTGAGAAGATAATTAAAATAATAGCTATTAGAAAAATATTTAAAGCTTTTAAACAAAGCAATTTCTTCAAAGGCAATTGAAAAAAAATGGAGTGCAGAAATAAGTGATTTGGATTAGATTTAATAGTGGAAATTCCCACTAAAGAAATCTGCTTAAAAAAATTAATGTTCTACAAATCGCCATCTTTCACTCTCTCTTTCTCTGAACATTGCGAAATTTGCCCATCGCTTGCCAACAGAGAGGAGGATTTGCATGAAAATTTTTAGTCATAAAAACAAAAAATATGCTCTAGTTTTGAAGAAGCTATTCGTTCCTTCATTTCTTATTCTTTATTTTTTTCTCTAGTTTTAAGTGTTTTAAGGAGTTACTTATTGTTTGTGGTGTTTGGAACAAGGGTTTAAACTTTGTGGTTTAAACTTGAATGTAGGATCTTTACATTATAGAAAATTTCTACTTTACACTATAACATATGAGAATTTTATAATGTTTGTGGTTGAAATTGTAGTTGGAACCACAGCCTTAAACCCTCTTGATCAACACATGTAACACCCCTGAATTTTAAAGCGAAATTAATTATATTAGATTTAATTATTAAGTGTGCCAAGTATGATTTTGATGTTAATTTTTAGTTATTTAAAATTTTGTTGCATTTGTTACATTTGAGAATTTGATTTTTTGGATTTAAAATACCAAATGATATTTTTACACAACATTTTTCTATATTTACAAAAATGCCCTTTACCCTTTTATTTTTCCCTCTCTCTTTCTTTCTTTATTTTCTTGTCTTTCTCTCTCTCGTCTCTTTCTCTCTATCTCTGCACACTCTTTTTCCCTCTCTTCTTCTTTGATTTTTGCATGGATTTGAGATAGAATTGAAGTTCAAATCATCAAGTTTCATCCAAAAAGTACAATTAAAGGTTAGCCCTTTTTCTCTCCAAACTTTTGATTTTCATTTTGAATTTCTATGCATTTTGCAATCTGAATTTTGATGAGCTTAGATAATGTTGAATCTAAGTTTGTAGTACTTGTTTTACAATGAATATAAGCTTTATTTAAGCTAAAACTATTTAAACAAGTTTTGATATTTTTCTTTGATTTTCAAATCAATTGTGAAATTAAGTTTAAATTTGAGGAAAATGGTTTAAATTTGTTCTATTATGGTTTTATATGTTTTCTGTGTGATTTCTATGCTTTGGGAATTTAAAAAAATGTTTAAAAATTAGATTTTGAGTTCGGGGAGGCAAAAGCTCGAAATCCAAAATTTTCTAGAATTTACTAGTTCGACAAGTCGGACTCATTCTTCGGCATGTCGAACTGCAGTAGTTCAATAGGCCAAACCTGAAAGTTTGGTAGGCCGATTGAGCATTATAAAATTATATTTTTATTTCTAGTTTTCAATGTTAATGATTCCGAAATGTTTTGGAAAGGATTATGATCTTGTGTTGTGATTATTTTGAGTCAAAAGGCACACTGATAATTAAATTAATATAATATATTTGTTGAATATAATTTCTGATTTTAAATGCAGTTTTGAAGTTTTTGAACGTATATGGAGCATATGTTGAATTATGTTTGGAGCTTACGTTATTGGATTTCAAATAAAGTACACTATACATCTATTTCTATCCCTTCCTTTGATAGCCCTTTTTAAATTTGTGTTGGCCAAATGTTCGATTTTTAAATGATTGTTGAGAATGATATCTTTCTTTAATTTTGAAGAATTGTATTTTTATAATCTTTTTAATTTCCAAAACCTGTATGGTGATATTTTATCAAGTTTCATTCAAGTAAGTATTTATTGATTTTTGTTAAGATCTTGAGATTTGTTTATGAATGATATTTTTATCTGTAACTGTTATTTTTAAATAACCTGTTTCTTTAAATAATTATCCTACTAAGCCTTCCGCTCATATTTTTCTTATCTTTTAAAAAATCCCCCTTCCAGGTTTGAAGAGGAAAGAAGGCCTAGGATCGAAACTTTGCTCTATAAGTAGATATGGTATTTTCTCTAGAACAGTGGTACAATACGTGTATTGTACGAGTTGTCCCGATCTGACGTTGATGTCATGTCATCTTTATGAGTTTCTATATTTTTAATTTATTTCAAAGATGATGATTTACGTTGTTTTTCAGTAGTCTCGTATTACTATTATTATTATTATTATTATTATTATTATTATTATTATTATTATTATTTGTATTTTATTTACCTGTCCACCTTCGTGGTAAGCAACCACGTAATAGTGAATGAGAATAAAATCTTGACCCTAGCTTCATGGCATTCATGTGATGGTAACTGCCGATGATATTTATTTACTTTCTACATATATTTATTTACTATTTCTTTATTTACCTTAATTTTAACTTCTTCACCAAAAACTCACTGACCCTCACGCCAAGGTGTCACAAAATGGTATTAAAGTGTAGGCTTCAGATCTTTTAGGAACTGAACCTGTGACATTTTTATTGTTTTACCTTGATTTTTTAAGTTTTATGTTGGGATAGTTGTCGTTACAGTTACATTCGAATGCATAGTGTTATTTATGATTTTAAACTTTAGATATTTAAAAATTTTGAGGATGAAAATTCTTTTAAGGAAGGTGGAATATAACACCTCTGAATTTTAAAGTTAGATTGATTATGTTAAGTTTAATTATTAAGTATGCCAAGTATGATTTTGAGGTTAATTTTCATTTATTTAAAATTTTGTTGCATTTGTTATGTTTGAGAATTTGATTTTTAGGATTTAAAATACCAAATTATATTTTTACACAACATTTTTCTATATTTACAAAAATGCCCTTTACCTTTTTATTTTTCCCTCCCTCTTTCTTTCTTCATTTTCCTGTCTCTCTCTCGTGTCTCTCTCTCTCTGCATACTCTCTTTCCCTCTCTTCTTCTTTGATTTTCGCATGGATTTGAGTAAGAATTGAAGTTTAAATCATCAAGTTTTTCATCCAAAAAGTCCTATTAAAGGTTAGCCTTTTTTCTCTCCAAAATTTTGATTTTCGTTTTGAATTTCTATGCATTTTTCAATCAAAAATTTGATGAGCTTAGATAATGTTCAATCTAAGTTTGTAGTATTTTACAATGAATCTAAGCTTTATTTGAGATAAATCAATTTAAACAAGTTTTGACATTTTTCTTTGATTTTCAAATCAATTGTGAAATTGAGTTTAAATTTGAAGAAAAATTTATAAATTTGTTTTATTATGGTTTTCTATGTTTTCTGTATGATTTTTATGCTTTGGGAATTTAAAAACAGGTTTAAGAATTGGATTTTGAGTTCGGGGAGGCCGAAGCTCGAAATCTAGAATTTTCCAAAATTTGCTAGTTCGACAGGCCAGACTCATTTCTACGACAGGCCGAGCTGTAGCAGTTCAGTAAGCCAAACCTTAAAGTTCAGCAGGCTGATCGAGCATCATAAAATTGTATTTTAACTTCTAGTTTTCAATGGTTAATGATCCCGAAATGTCTTGAAAAGGATTATGATCTTAGGTTATGATTAATCTAAGTCAAAAGGTACACTGATAATTAAATTAATATAATGATATTTGTTGAATGTAATTTCTCATTTTAAATGCAGTTTTTAAGGTTTTGATTGTATATGGAGCATGCGTTGAATTATGTTTGGGGCTTTTGTTATTGGATTTCAAATGAAGTAGAATATACATATATTTATGTCCCTTCCTTTGATAGCCCTTTTTAAATTGTGTTAGCCAAATGCTCGATTCTTAAATGATTGTTGAAAATGATATCTGTCTTTGATTTTAAATAATTGTATTTTGATATTCTTTTCAATTTTCAAAACCCGTATGGTGATATTTTATCACTATTATTATTATTTGTATTTTATTTACCTACCCACCTTTGTGGTAAGCACCCACGTGATGGTGAATGAGAATAAGATCTCGACCAGACCTTCGTGGCATTCACGTGATGGCAACTGCTGATGATATTTATTTACTTTCTACATATATTTATTTACTATTTCTTTATTTACCTTAATTTTAACTTTTTCACCTAAAACTTACTAACCCCTACCCCATAGCGTCATAGAATGGTATCAGAGCGTAGCCTTCAGATCTTTTGGGAACTGAATCTGTGACATTTTCATTGTTTTACCTTGATTTTTCAAGTTTTATATCTGGACAGTTATCGTTACAGTTACGTTCGAATGCATAGTGTTGTTTATGATTTTAAACTTTAGAAATTTAAAAATTTCGAAGACGAAAATTCTTTTAAGGAGGGTGTAATATAACACCTCTGAATTTTAAAGTTGAATTGACTATGTTAAGTTTAATTATTAAGTGTGCCAAGTATGATTTTGATGTTAATTTTTAGTTATTTAAAATTTTGTTGCATTTGTTATATTTGAGAATTTGATTTTTGAGATTTAAAATACCAAATGATATTTTTACACAACATTTTCCCATATTTACAAAAATTTCCTTGACCTTTTTATTTTTCCCCCTTTCTCTTTCTTCATTTTCCCATCTCTCTCTCTCATCTCTTTTTCTCTCTCTGCACATTCTCTTTCCCTCTCTTCTTCTCTGATTTTCCCACGAATTTGAGCAAGAATTGAAGTTCAAATCATTAAGTTTTTCATCCAAAAAGTCCAATTAAAGGTTAGCCCTTTTTCTTTTGAAAATTTTGATTCACGTTTTGAATTTCTATGCATTTTGCAATCCAAATTTTGAAGAGCTTAGATACAGTTCAATCTATGTTAGTAGTACTTGTTTTACAATGAACCTAAGTTTTATTTGAGCTAAAATCAATTTAAACAAGTTTTGACATTTCTCTTTGATTTTCAAATCAATTGTGAAATTGTGTTTAAATTTGAGAAAAATGGTTTAAATTTGTTCTATTATGGTTTTCTATGTTTTCTATGAGATTTCTATGCTCTGGGAATTGAAAAATAGGTTTAAAAATTAGATTTTAAGTTCGGGGAGGCCGAAGCTTAAAATCTGGAATTTTTTAGAATTTACCAGTTTGGAATGCCGGATTCATAAGTTCAGCAGATCGAACTCATTTCTTCGTCAGGCCAAACTGTAACAGTTCGGTAGGCCGTACTTGAAAGTTCGGCAGGCTGACTAAACATTATAAATTTACTTTTAGTTTTTAATGTTTAATGATTCCAAAATGTTTTGGAAAGGATTATGATCTTGTGTTATGATTATTTTAAGTCAAAAGGCACACTGATAATTAAATTAACATAATGATATTTGTTGAACATAATTTCTAATTTTAAATGCAGTTTTTAAGGTTTTGAACATGCATGGAGCATACGTTGAATTATGTTTGGCGTTTACATTATTGGATTTCAAATGAGGTAGGATATACATATATTTCTATCCCTTCCTTTGGTAGCCCTTTTTAAATTATGTTGGCCAAATGCTCAATTCTTAAATGATTGTTGAAAATGATATCTATCTTTGATTTTGAAGAATTATATTTTGATATTCTTTCTGATTTTCAAAACCCATACGGTGATATTTTATCAAGTTTCATTCAAGTAAGTATTTATTGATTTTTGTTAAGATCTTGAGATTTGTTTACGAATGATATTTTTATCTGCAACTATTATTTTTAAATAACTTGTTTTTTTAATAATTATCCTACTGAGCTTTCCACTCACGTTTTTCTTATTTTTTTTAAAAATTCCCCTTCTAGGTTTGAAGAGAAATGAAGGTCCTAGAATCGAAACCTGGCTCTATGAGTAGATATGGTATTTTCTCTAGAACTGTGGTATGATACGTGTGTTGTACAACTTGTCTCGATCCGACGTTGATGTCGTATTGTCTTTGTGAGTTTCTATATTTTTAATTTATTTCAAAGATGATGATTTACTATGGTTTTCAGTAGCTCGTATCACTATTGTTATTATTATTTGTATTTTATTTACCTATCCACCTTCGTGGTAAGGGACCACGTAATGCTGAATAAGAATAAGATTTCGGCCACACTTTCGTGGCATTCACATGATGGTAACCGCCGATGATTTTATTTACTTCTACTTATATTTATTTACTACCCTAATTTCAACTTCTTCACTTAAAACTTACTAACCCCCACCTCGGGGCGTCGTAGAATGGTATCATAGCGTAGCCTTTAGATCTTTCAAAAACTGAACCTGTGACATTTTCATTGTTTTATCTTCATTTTTCAAGTTTTATTTCGGGACAGTTGTCATTACAGTTACATTCAAATGCGTAGTGTTGTTTATGATTTTAAACATTAGATATTTAAAAATTTCAAGGACGAAAATTCTTTTAAGAAGGGTGGAATGTAACACCCCTGAATTTTAAAGTGGGATTGATTATGTTAAGTTTAATTATTAAGTGTGCCAAGTATGATTTTGATGTTAATTTTCAGTTACTTAAAATTTTGTTACATTTGTTATATTTGAGAATTTGATTTTTGGGATTTAAAATACCAAATGATATTTTTACACAACATTTCCTTATATTTACAAAAATGTCCTTTACCCTTTTATTTTTTCCCTCTCTCTTTCTTCATTTTCTGGTCTCTCTCTCTCATCTCTTTCTCTCTCTCTACACACTCTCTTTCCCCTTCTTCTTCTTTGATTTTCCCATGGATTTGAGCAAGAATTGAAGTTCAAATCATCAAGTTTTTCATCCAAAAAGTCCAATTAAAGGTTAACCCCTTTTGTCTCCAAAATTTTGATTTTCGTTTTGAATTTCTATGCATTTTGCAATGCGAATTTTGATGAGCTTAGATACTGTTCAATCTAAGTTTGTAGTACTTGTTTTACAATGAATCTAAGCTTTATTTAAAATCGATTTAACAAGTTTTGACATTTTTCTTTGATTTTCAAATCACTTGTGAAATTGAGTTTAAATTTCAGAAAAATGGTTTAAATTTATTCTATTATGGTTTTCTATATTTTCTGTGTGATTTCTATGCTGTGGGAATTGAAAAACAGGTTTAAAAATTAGATTTTGAGTTCGGGGAGGCCGAAGCTCAAAATCTAAAATTTTTCAAAATTTGCTAGTTTGGCATGTCAGATTCATAAGTTCGGCAGGCTGAACTCATTTCTTCGTCAGGCCAAACTGTAACAGTTCGACAGGCCATACCTGAAAGTTTGCAGGCTGACTAAGCATTATAAATTGTATTTTTACTTCTAGTTTTCAATGTTTAATGATTCCAAAATGTTTTGGAAAGGATTATGATCTTGTGTTATGATTGTTTTAAGTCAAAAGGAATACTGATAATTAAATTAACATAATGATATTTGTTGAACATAATTTCTAATTTTAAATGCAGTTTTTAAGGTTTTGAACATATATGGAGCATACGTTGAATTATGTTTGGAGCTTCTGTTATTGGATTTCAAATAAGGTAGGATATACATATATTTCTATCCCTTCTTTTGGTAGCCCTTTTTAAATTGTGTTGGCCAAATGCTCGATTCTTAAAATGATTGTTGAAAATGATATCTGTCTTTGATTTTGAAGAATTGTATTTTGATATTCTTTTCGATTTTCAAAACCCATACGATGATGTTTTATCAAGTTTCATTCAAGTAAATATTTATTGATTTTTGTTAAGATCTTGAGATTTGTTTACGAATGATATTTTATCTCTAACTGTTATTTTTAAATAACCTACTTTTTTAAATAATTATCCTACTAAGCCTTCTGATACTTTTTTTGTTTTTTTTAAAAATCCCCCTTTCAGATTTGAAGAGGAAGGAAGGTCGGTCTCAGGATCAAAACCTAGCTCCATGAGTAGATATGGTATTTTGTCTAGAGCTGTGGTATGATACGTGTACTGTACGATATGTCTCGATCCGACGTTGATGTCTTGTTGTCTTTGTGAGTTTCTATATTTTTAATTTATTTTAAAGACGATGATTTACGATGGTTTTCAGTAGTCTTATATTACTATTATTATTGTTATTATTATTTATTTTTATTTACCTACCCACCTTCATGGTAAGCGACCATGTGACTGTGAAATGAGAATAAGATCTCGACCCTTCCTTCATGGCATTCACGTAATGGTGACCGCCGATAATACTTATTTAATTTCTACATATATTTAGTTACTATTTCTTTATTTATCATAATTTTAATTTTTTCACCTAAAACTTACTGACCCTCACCCTGAGGCATCACAACACATCCACAAATCACCATGGAAAATATATACATATACATGGTTGAATCTAATTGTTGGAGCAACTATTCTTGGAGTATATATGGCTGTCACGTCCTGAAGTACGGGTAGTGACATGGTGAATTAATTAAGTTAATTGAACCAAATTTTTTTGCTAAAAATCACCAATTAAACGTTTTGGATTGTTTTGAAAAACATGATAGTTTAAAAACGCTTTAAAGCAGTTACCGTTATTTTAAAACAGTTAATCATGAAATAAAATAATAAAGACAAAGAAACATGAGTCGGGCCCCATCGGACCCACCTTAGTGCGCACATAAGGTATCAACAATAAAATATTACGATCATTGTCCAAAATGAGAAATAAAAATTTAAATAATACATGCCTTGATTTAGGTAGGGAAATAACCAAAAGAAAATTATTGTAATTTACATGTTTGTCCTGTCGCCTCCCAATCGATCCTAAGACGCAATCCACCTACGGGAAAGGTTTTTAAAACAAATAAAGAAATGTGAGCGGAAGCCTCAATAGGACTAGGTTTAGAAAACATTATTTCTAAACATAAATTCTTATTTTTGAAAATAATTCACAAAATTTCAAAAAGATAAATAAAACGTATTTATATTCATCCTTACCTTTAGAATCCCTATTCATTTGGAATTATTCTTTATTATTAGTTCTTTGGCAAAGCCATAGTATTACCACCATAGTGGCCCAGGCTGGGTTTCAAGACCTGCCTCTAAGGTCGCGCTTCCCACGACCCGATCTTTGTATATGGCATCATGCTCTTTTTATCATTCTAGATGGTACAAACTGATACGTCCGGTGTCATTTTATTATCATGTCTCATTTATTGAATATCCTCATTAAGTTCATTATTTGATTCATTATGATCATTCATTCTTCAGCAAGTAAAGAAAGTTACTAAGAAATTCATCTCATTTATTCTCTTGAATCTCATTTTTTTTAAGAAATCATATTATAAGAAGTCATTTTGTGGCCAAAGACCCCTGTTTGAAAACATTTAAAACATTGTGTCATCTATAGATAACAATTTGAAAGAATCTTTTGAAGCCAAAATTATTAAAAATCTAGCTACCAAGAAAGGGGTAGAAGTCCTACCTCGATACTCTACATTGCGACTCAGCACTATGATTCTGACCCGTTATACGTTAGCTCCACGAAACCACGAACGACCTTAAATATAAACTAAGCTTTATCAATATCTAACTCAGAATATTCTACAATACTATGCTATCTCATGGTGTCCTAGTGTGCCATTTATGTCTATAAACTCATACTATAAGGGTTTAAATTCTTAATCTAGGTTTAAAACAGTGAAAACAAGTGAACAATAACCATTTTTCCTATGGCTTGTCGGCCTACCGAACTCCTTGGTTCGGCCTGCCAAACTACACAGTTCGGCCTACCGGCCATGCTGGACCGGCCTACCGAACTTTTTCATGTTTGGCCTATCGATGATATGAATCCGGCATGCTGAACCCATGAGTCCGGCCTGCCGATGTTCAAGATCGGCCTACCACACTGGAAAAATCTAGGGACCGAAAACTTCGAGTCTCGGCCTCCTTGAGATCAAAATCCCAATCTAAATCTGTTTTCTAAATTCCCAGGCATGTATAATAATCATAAATGATAGAAAAGCATACTAAAAAACTTTTAAACACATTTAAACAAGATTTATATAGGAAATTTCAAAGAAATCCAAAAATGGAGAAAAATAGAGAAAAAAGGGAAAAACTTGATTCAATCCAGTTTTCATCAAATCAAAGCTAGATTCTAGATAATTTGAGTTCCACTAACTTAAATTCAAGGTTTCATTAAACTCAAATTTCCACATTCAAAGAAAATCAAAGTTTAAGACAAAATTTGAAATTTTTTGAAAAAGTTAAACTAACCTTGAATCCAAGCTTGAAATAGAATTTTGTGGAAGCTCAATCAAGTTCCTAGGCCTCCAATCCAATTGATAATCGAAGCTTGAATGTTAAAAATTTTGAATCAAAGAGAGAGGGGAGAGAGATAGCAAGAGGAAAAGGGAAAGAGAGAAAGAGAGAGTGGCTTAGAGTGAGAGAGAGAAAACGAGAGAGTGAGGAAGAAAGAGAGAGTGAGGGCAATTGTTCGGTGGTAACGCCCCAAATGATGTTTATTCTTCTTAATAAACGGCAGACGTTTGTAGTATAGAAAAGTTGTCGTATCCACAGGGAGGTGAAATTTTGTAACTCGGGAGATTGATAAAAATAAACGTTTAAAAAGGCAAGCACTTTTTTAAAGCAAAGTTTAAAATAGAAAGAAATATTTTTGTCGTTTTTAATTTATTTAATTCAAAATTTAAAGCATAAGATTAAAACGGTGAAGCTTTGAGAATCCCTTGTGTGTTTCGCAACTGATATATAATTTTAACTCTAAATAATAATTATCTAAAGCATTTGATTTATTATATCTTTTCTCATTAAATGCAAGCACTTTTTACTAATTATATAGGTCAACCTAAATCGACAATATAGCAAGCCATAATGCAGTAAGGGTTTTCCTATAAAAACTAGCAAATAATCATCTGTCACTAATGATTTGGGGCACTAATTATGAAAATTATAACCGCTGTCACTCAATTATAATTAACATAATTTTAAGATAGAAAAGATAATAACAAATCAAAATTAATATATTTTTATGGAATAAATTATTTCGTTAATTTCGGCAGCACCTCGACTTATCAAATGGTCTAAGAATACACTATGTCATCCTCTGTCTACAATAAATCAAGAATAACCAAGCATTTACTGTGCCAGTCCATGTCTATAATGCAGCAGAAACTCAGCTTAATAAACGAGCGTGACTTTAGTATTAATAATATTAATTATACAACACAATTAAATTACATAAAGAAAGCATGACTGAATCAATGTAAAAATTGACAGCATAACAACATTAACAAAAACATAAAGATATAATTTATTCCACAAAAATATAAGCATTATAACACAGATATAGAGTAAAAACCCATACCAAAATACTATGCATACAAGATCATCTCTCTGTCTCACCAGACTCTCTACACTAATTTAAGCATTATTTTATTATTTTTTTTACCTAAAAGAGTTACTGTTGAGTCTAACTCAGCAGTAAGGAAAAGAAGAAAAAGGGCCAAAGGCCCGAAGGAGGTGTCTGAACTGAGGAAAATACCTCAGTATTTATAGGCCTTAATAATCACTATTGAGGGATTCCCTCAATTATTTATATTGTTTAAGCGTTGAAATTCCTTTCTTTTCTTCACGCTGCAGCCGACCCCCTCGCATTGAGAATCACAGGATTCTAAAAAATTTTCTTCCTTCTTTCACGCTGATCTGTGTTGCTGAGAAGGCGAATTTGTCATTGGGATCCTGTGCTTCGCGGCTCACGGTAGGACTAAAACAACACGATCTGGACCGTTAATTGCATGATCGAACGGCTACAAGAGACAGGAAAATTGGGCCCATGTGGGACCAGTGGAAGCGCAATTATGGACCGTCAGATTGGTCCAAGTATTCTCATCTAACGGCTAACAGAACACTCAAAGTGAGCTTGCCCGCACACGATCCAAGACCGTCTGAGACACTCCACTGACACGCTGCAGCTTGTCGGCGCGTGTAACGCACGCGCCAATCATATTTTGACACGTTGACTGTGCCTCTGAGATTCTGCTGATGCACCGGATGACGCATTGACACGCATCCCTCTCTTCGATGGCTGAGATCAATCTGTCAGTTGATCCGACGATCCTTGTTATGCCACGTGTCCCTCTAAATATTTTAAGGATTTTTTTATGCATTTGATGTCCGATTTTGTCAGTTTTTGTGTCGTTTTGCTCCGTTTTTCCTCCAGATTTCAAATTTAAAAATCACAAACACATTATTTTACAAACATAATATTGAAAAAAAATTAAAAATATTTATTTTATATTAAAACACATAAAAATAAATAAAAACTCCTAAAATTTCTAGTCTCTTACGGTTTGACACAGATATAATTTTTATGACTTGAAAATATTTTTAGAAATTACTAAAAATATAATAAGACATATTTATAAAATTTAAACACACTATCAAACACACTAAAACTCAAAATAAAATAACCGCATTACTTTTACGGTTTTGACTATTTACAGACTAGACACTTATTTAACACACCGAAATGACTCTAAAAATTACTAAAAATTCTATTAAACATAAAAACACACTAAAAATACATTTTTAAACATATTTACACACTAAGACACAAAAATACTTATTAACACAAAATGCTATTAATTAGAGGATTTAATGAGAAATAAAAGCATAAATAAATGATTTAAGCATTGAAAAATGTACACTTTTATAGTCTCATCACACCCCCCAACCAGCTTATTGCTAGTCTCTAGCAATTAAAGCGATATAATTTTGAAATGATATATTGAATAATCATAAAATGAAAACCATTTAACTATAATTTGACTTATCTAACTAGATAGACTAACAAAACAAAAAAATTTATTTGAACAATTTATATGCTATTTAACAAAATGTATATATGCCAAACTTAGTGCAAAAATAGATATTGTATAATTATGAAGTTTCATCCAAAACTAGGAATGTTATTGTTATGATATTTTGCTTCAAATTACTTCTATAGGCAGCAAAACTTCAATTATTGATTTGGAACAATTAAAGAGTAGAAACATAAAAATAGAAATATTTACAAACTTTACAATTATGGATAGTGCAATGTTTGGCTCCCTTAAGCTTTCTCCATAACCCATTTAACGAGCTTTAGGTCAGTAACTCACAGACCAGTTGGTCTAAGGTACTAGGTGTTGAAGCACCCCTTAGAACTTACTTACTCGAGCTAAAGAGGCTATGAAACCAAACTTATCCAACTTTATTCATTTACATGATTACACACTTTATTTATTTACAATTTCTTTTTTTTTTTTTTTTGAAATATTGCTGCCTTCAATTGTTCATCTTCACAAAATAACAAAACTCAAATATTCATGGCTTTGACTTACCACCACAATTAAATATTACAGTGAGTGTGTGAAAAGAATGGCTTACAAACACTTTGAAAAATAAACACATAAAAATGTTAAATAAAACTAAAGTTTTGAAAGTGTATAAAATTAAATAATTCAAAAAATAGAAAAAATAATATTACATTAATATGAAATTCAAAAATCAAAACAAAATAATAACACATTAATTACTAAGAAACTAATATTTACAAAAATTTTTTTACTTTTATTTTTTTAAATTTATGACCCACACAAAAAAATAGCACACAAAAATGAAAAACGTATAAGAATCTGGAGCAAAATAAAAAAAAAATTGGGCAAAATCGAAAAATTTTTGGCACAACATTGAAGCATAAATCTCATATGCACAACTTTGAAGTACAACCCTCTCCCCCCAACCTAAAATATATATTATCCTTAAAGAATAAAAATAGTGAGAGCAGCAAAAAAAATATATTACCGAAATTAGCACAGCTACAGAGATGATTTGTAGCAAACCAAACTAAAAACTAACAAAAAACACACATTTTTTTTGTTGAAATTTATTTGAAAATCCAAACCAATTGCATTTACAAAATTTAATTCATTAGAATGCGTCTCGAGAGAAAACAATTTAACTCCTTAACTCAGCCATTCTGAACAAATTTAATTAATAGCCTTCATTTTAAATTTTCAAAACAAATCTCTTTTTTTTTTAGGAAAATCAAAATAGCACACAACAACGCAAGGAACATATTACAAAGAAGGGAAGTAAAGATATTACTTGAAAAGTGTTTTCCCATCGCTTCATGCTCTAAAATCAGCAAATCTTTCTTTCAGCTTCTGTTCCTAGTGGATAATCGTCAAAGAGCGGCTTCCTCCCATAGTAAGTGTCAAAAGACACCACGTATGGGTCTGTGTGAATATGCCCTCAAGCTTGGCAACATTTGAAACATTTAAACACATGCAACTTAAACTCATTTTATATTCTTGGTAAGTCCTTAAAAACAATGCTAGAGATAGTG
Organism: Artocarpus heterophyllus; assembly: GCA_025403435.1. Taxonomy (NCBI): domain Eukaryota; kingdom Viridiplantae; phylum Streptophyta; class Magnoliopsida; order Rosales; family Moraceae; genus Artocarpus; species Artocarpus heterophyllus. The sequence goes on from CM046343.1 coordinate 20,068,865, forward strand.
GAGGAGGTGTTGGCCACATAGGATCTTGGTAAATATGGTCTTTGGTGAACTCTTGTGGCAACTGAGGTTGAGAATCTAAGACTAAGGGTGATGATTGTTCTTGTTCTACAACTAAGTCTTTATTCTCTTCCTCACATTCCTTTCCTAAAAGTTGTTCCTCAAAATAGGTCGGTTCTAAAGTTTCTTCAATGATTTCTTCTGCACCTAAAGAATCAAGATGATATTCAAGCCTATCTAGTTCTATTCTTGCCATGGTTTCCATATATTTGTCTACAGTTTCTTCCAATGTTTCTAAGGTTTCTTCCAGATTCACCATATTTGGGTCACTATATATTTCTTGCAATTCAAAATTTGACTCCAAAATTTCAGGTTGAGTTTCAGGCCAAGGTTTAGAAAAATTTGAATTGTTCTCCCAGATTAGATTGTTCCTAGAACTATTCAGTCTCCAATAATCATATTCGGCCATATCTTCTAACATATAATAGGCTTCATCAACAGATAATTGGTAAAAAACGGTGGTACCATCTCCTCTCTCTACCCAATCTCTAGTTTCAGGACTTAACCCATATATGAAAATTTCTAAAAGATAATCCCTAGAAAAACCATGGTGAGGATACCTATCTAACAAGTCTTTAAATCTCCACCAAGCACTATAAAATGGTTCCAAGTGTTGTTGGGAAAAACTTAAAATGAAATGTTGATGAATTTCCCAAATCATTTTTTTTTGTTTTTATTTTTTTTTTGGATTTTTCTTAAAGAAAAAAAAATAAGCTGAATAATGCTCAATTAATTGGATTCCCAGATCATTGGGGGGTCACAGTGGACACGCTTAAAATTCCCAACTTTCTTAGGCAGGGGTGTTAGCCTTATGGTCATGATATTGAATCCCAACGGTGTCCTTTTTGACAGAATCTAACAAATTTTACAACTACCCAAACTTACAAAACAAAAGACAGGATGCAAAGCTTTTCTTTATCCAAAACGAATAAAGTAGTGAGTGAAAAGCATCCATCCCCTTTTATTTTTTTTATTTTTAATTTTTTTGTTTTTTTTTAATTTAATTTTTTTAATTTTTTTTCTTAACAATAAACACACAAATTAAAAATGTAAATAACTAAAATAATATTTACAAAGGATAGGGACAGATTACTTACATGTTTGTCTGTTTAATTCAGCAATCTGACAGAGCAACGGCACCTCCCTGGCAACGGCGCCAAAATTGTTCGGTGGTAACGCCCCAAATGATATTTATTCTTCTTAATAAACGGCGGACGTTTGTAGTATAAAAAGTTGTTGTATCCACAGGGAGGTGAAAATTTGTAACTCGAGAGATTGATAAAAATAAACATTCAAAAAGGCAAGCACTTTTTTAAAGCAAAGTTTAAAATAGAAAGAAATATTTTTGTGGTTTTTATTTTATTTAATTCAAAATTGAAAGCATAAGATTAAAGCGGTGAAGCTTTGAGAATCCCTTGTGTGTTTCGCAACTGATATGGAATTTTAACTCTAAATAATAATTATCTAAAGTATTTGATTTATTATATCTTTTCTCATTAATTGCAAGCACTTTTTACTAATTATATAGGTCAACCTAAATTGACAATATAGCAAGTCATAATGCAATAAGGGTTTTCCTATAAAAACTAGCAAAATAATCATCTGTCACTAATGATTTGGGGCACTAATTATGAAAATTATAACCGTTGTTACTCAATTATAATTAACATAATTTTAAGATAGAAAAGATAATAACAAATCAAAATTAATATATTTTTATGGAATAAATTATTGCGTTAATTTCGGCAGCACCTCGACTTATCAAATGGTCTAAGAATACACTATGCCATCCTCTGTCTACAATAAATCAAGAATAACCAAGCATTTACTGTGCCAGTCTATGTCTATAATGCAGCAGAAACTCAGCTTAATAAACGAGCATGACTTTAGTATTAATAATATTAATTATGCAACACAATTAAATTACATAAAAAAAGAATGACTGAATCTATGTAAAAATTGACAGCATAACAACATTAACAAAAACATAAAGATATAATTTATTCCACAAAAATATAAGCATTATAACACAGATATAGAGTAAAAACCCATACCAAAATACTATGCATACAAGATCATCTCTCTGCCTCACCAGACTCTCTACATTAATTTAAGCATTATTTTATTATTTTTTTACCTAAAAGAGTTACTGCTGAGTCTAACTCAGCAGTAAGGAAAAGAAAAAAAAGGGCCAAAGGCCCGAAGGAGGTGTCTGAACTGAGGAACATACCTCAGTATTTATAGGCCTTAATAATCACTATTGAGGGATTCCCTCAATTATTTATACTGTTTAAGCGTTGAAATTCCTTTCTTTTCTTCGCGCTGTAGCCGGCCCCCTCGCATTGAGAATCACAGGATTCTAAAAAATTTTCTTCCTTCTTTCACGCTGATCCGTGTTGCTGAGAAGGCAAATTTGTCTTTGGGATCCTGTGCTTCGCGGCTCACGGTAGGACTAAAACGGCACGATCTGGACCGTTAATTGCATGATTGAACGGCTACAAGAGACAGGAAAATTGGGCCCAGGTGGGACCAGTGGAAGCGCAATTATGGACCATCAGATTGGTCCAAGTATTCTCATCTAATGGCTGACAGTACACTCAAAGTGAGCTTGCCTGCACACGATCCAAGACCGCCTGAGACACTCCACTGACACGTTGCAGCTTGTCGGCGTGTGTAATGCATGCGCCAATCATATTTCGACACGTTGACTGCGCCTCTGAGATTTTGCTGACGCACCGGATGACTCATTGACATGCGTCCCTCTCTTTGATGGCTGAGATCAATCTGTCAGTTGATCCAGCGGTCCTTGTTACGCCACGTGTCCCTCTGAATATTTTAAGGATTTTTTTATGCATTTGATGTCCGATTTTGTCAGTTTTTGTGTCGTTTTGCTCCGTTTTTCCTCCAGATTTTAAATCTAAAAATCACAAACACATTATTTTACAAACATAATATTTACAAAAAATTAAAAATATTTATTTTATATTAAAACATACAAAAATAAATAAAAACTCCTAAAATTTCTAGTCTCTTACGGTTTGACATAGATATAATTTTTATGACTTGAAAATATTTTTAGAAATTACTAAAAATATAATAAGACATATTTACAAACTTTAAACACACTATCAAACACACTAAAACTCAAAATAAAATAACTGCATTACTTTTACGGTTTTGACTATTTACATACTAGACACTTATTGAACACACCGACATGACTCTAAAAATTACTAAAAATTTTATTAAACATAAAAACATACTTAAAATACATTTTTAAACATATTTACACACTAATACACAAAAATACTTATTAACACAAAATGCTATTAATTAGAGGACTTAATGAGAAATAAAAGCATAAATAAATGATTTAAGCCTTAGAAAATATACATTTTTATAGTCTCATCAGCAATAAATAGAGAGGGAGAGTGAGCGGTTTCCAAAGTAAAACTACGTGCTGCCTACATTTTTTGCAAAAAAGGACGTAGTTGGCATATGACAAATTGTTTTGTTTTCAAAATTCAAAATAACAAACACATATATATAAATAATTAAAAGTGATTTAAAATATTTTTAAGTAAAATTAACTTGGAAATAACACAAAATAGTTAAGTTCAAATTACATTATGACAAACTAATTCACGATTTAATACACTAATCATACTTAATTAATTTCGAGGTGTCACAATGGCTGAATTTGTTTGTTTCTTCTTTTAGGCATAGATTGGAGAGATAGAGTGGAGGGAGATGAACAGACGGAGTGACAACAGTGGAAAGCAAATTTAGATTTTTAACAATCTACCCTCTGTTTGGATTGTGCAATTGAAACTAAATTGATTCCAATCAACTATAGTATAAAACTATGACACTTACAATAAAAGGTATAAAATTACTACTATATAAAGCTATTACATATTATAATTTTCATATAAAAATTTTTAGTTTCAACCGTTTTATGAAACACTGCATAATAATTAATAACTAGCTAAAATAATTATTCTATTTAATACCTTAATAGAATGTTTGACAAATGAGTTTAAACTAAACTATTATAGTATGTAAAAGTTTTATATTATAATATATTTTTACTTTACTTTATATATATAAGAGTTTTACATGATTAACGATTCAAACTTACAAAATTCAAACTTATTTGTGAAATGATAAAGTTTATAATTCCTACTTTATACTGCAAAATCTAAAACAAAAAAAAAAAAAAAAACGTTGAAAAGTGTCGTTGTAAATTCATTTGATAAAAGATGCATCTATGTTCATTTGGGACAATACAAAGGATACAAATGTAAAAATATCATCTCATAAGAATAGCTGTCTCTGAACAGGAGTATAATGGCTGATGTCCTACTAAAGGGACACGTGGCTAATTGCGGCCTAGAGAAATTTTCGCTGAGTATGGACGGGACCCAAAATTGAAGGACATTAGTTACGTGGACAATGGCTCTCCATATTTTCCATCAACTCACTAAACGGTGCCGACTGTATCCTTTTTTCACGAAAGACGTCGTACGTATAAGACACGTGTCTTCATTTCTCCATGTAATGTGCTTTTACTATTAATAGAGCATGCATGTTAGCCGACATATCAAAATATTGTTCAGCAATCAACTTGATTTGGTCAAAATCGTCATTTTATATAAATATATCCCCCGAAAAACGGCATATTACTTTTGAGTGCTTAACTAAATTATCTTCCTCACAAGGATGGATCTCTATTTTTTCTTCAACAATCTAGCTAAACTAGTGTGGCTTTTTCTTTCTTTCTTTTTTTTTTTGGTTGATAAATTTAATCTTAATTTACTTCTTTAATAAAAACTAGTTGGGTGCCATGTATGACATACTTTGAAGTAATTTTGTAAGTTTTATTCCGCATTAACATTTTGATTATTATATTATTATTATTTAGTTTATTTAGTAATAAATGTATTATGTAGTTATAAAGTTAATACTAACATTATACTAGCTAAAATGAAACGCTGAGAGAAAAAAAAAAAGTTGTTTGATGGAGAAGAACTAAAAGAGAAAAAAAAAAAGAAGCATTTTAAAAAATTGCACATTGCGAATTAATAACTTATTCTATAGCAAAAAAGAACAAAAAGAAAAACAAAAAAGGAGCAAATAAAAAAAAAAGAGAAAGGTAAAAAAAATTTAAAGAAAAAAGTTAAAAAAAAGGGTTGATGCTTGGCAAGTATAGAAAAAGCATAGAAGAGTTCCTTAAAAGAGAGTTTGACGCATAAATTTGAAAACATCGATCTTTCTGTCGCATTTGTGGAATCATGTTGAAGAGTTTAGACTCTTGACACATCACTCTTTAAAGAACAATTTACGGGCACCAATTTAAGAAAGTGTTACTTTTTCTCTCGCTTTCTTCTTTAAGTTTAAATTACATGAAGCTGAGATTAGTAACACTTCTTCTTCGAGTAATTTTCATCCTATTTCCTTTTCAAATTTCTGATTCGATGGGATAATAAATAAACAATTAAAACAGCTACTTAATAGTACCGCTCTTTTAATCTAGAGCACCTCTCAACCACTAGCCACTGTCTCAAAATCACTAATTTAAAGCACAACTACCACCAAATACCCTGCCTACTTGTCTCGACCCCTCTACTTCCTCTATAAAATGAGGAGACCAAATTTTCCTTCTTCCGCATCACATTCTACGTACGAAATCCTAGCTAGTAGCAACCAAAGTCTTTAAACACTCCAAAAAAACCTTTTCGCCCCATTTGCAATTTAGTCGTTTAAATTATAGATAAATACTATTTTAGTTACAATGGCAAGCTCTTCAGTTGTGAAGTTAGTTGTTTGCTTGGCCGTTATGGCAATGGTCTTGGATGGCCCTGTGGCCGAGGCCTTGACTTGTGGACAAGTGCAAAGCAGTCTAGCATCGTGCGTTAACTACCTCAAGGTCGGCGGGGCTGTCTCTGGGGCGTGCTGCAAAGCAGTTCGGTCCCTGAACAGTGCGGCCAAGACCACGGCTGACCGCCGGGCTGCCTGCAAGTGCCTCAAGTCGGCTGCCGGGAGCGTCAAAAGACTCAACTGGAATCTCGCTGCTGGGCTTCCTGCCAAGTGCGGTGTCAGTCTTCCTTACAAGATTAGCCCGTCCATTAACTGTGCCAGGTCTAATTCATGTGACACACTGCACCACACGAAGTAAAATTTGAAAAAAAAAAAAAAGAATACTTTAAATAATTCATGCCACTTTAAGCAGACTTATATTAAAGAAGTAGACATTTATTCATGGTTATTTTAGTCTTTACTTAGCAAATCAAATCTTTATAGCAATCAAATTTTAATATAATTATATACAGCTCAGTGAACACTAAACATAAAATGTTATCTAATTGAATGGTGAAAGGTTTTTGTACGTGATTTTCTATTTTGGTTTTTACATTAAGTTACTAATATTAGTAATTGAATTTCTTGTTATTTGGTTTGTGGTGCAGGGTGAACTGAGCTTGACGAGAAGGATCGTGATTGTCGACTGTAGATCCATAATATTATAAGAATTGTCGACTATAGTAGAGCATGAGTGCATGACAATAAAGTGTGCGGTTGTTTATGCACCCGTACGTGTGTATGTGGCTCCTCTTTGTGTACGGAGTTGGTTTATAATTATAGCTGTAATTTCATGTATTCTCTACCAGTAATGAAGTTATTAGCTGAGCTTTTATGATGGTTACATTACTCTTGCAGCTTTGCTATGTGTTCTGGTTGGTTATTATTGCTTAGACGTTCTGTACATTTGATAGAGCTTTCTATACAACTGCGAGACTAATTTGCATGAAAAATGCTCGAGTTATTAATAATGCTGAGTAACACAATTAATAAAACTTGATTCCTAATTGTAAAACCCGTTTTTCATTAGTATGTGATGCTCAAAGCCATCAATCCTCTCTAAAACGTGTTCTCGTATTAGTAACATCCACGTTAACAAGTACTTAATTTATTATACCCTTTCATTTGTTACTTGATTTATTACACTCTGCCATCGCTAGTTTGACCAATTCGTAAATAATAAACTACATTTTGAAAAAGAGAATAGTCTCAAATAAACTAAATGTAGAAATTCATCCGTAACAAACTCTAACTAATTAAGTCTTTAGTGCTAATTGGACTCCCACATATTGCTTTTGTCCTTTTTATATCTTTCTAATTATATTATGCATGCCAACTAGAACGTGGTGTTATTTAAAATACTAAACATTAAATAAAAACTAAGTTATATTTTTGTTAGAATTGACGTATGAGATAATATTATTAGAGAGACATAAAAAAATAAATATATATAAGCCAAATCCTTTCCTTGCATGATTGGTATGTATTTTTTGACTTAAATTTGAGCCAATATAGAGGATTAAAAGTATTAAAATTTTGTAACAGACGATTTTGTCACTACCCATATCATAGGAAAAGTTATAATAGCTTTGTTAGTTTAGTGATAGTTCATCAGAAATCCAACCTCAGATACACCTTTTAACCACGTTTTTTTTTATCAACTTTTAGAAAAATCTATGCGTGCAGAAGGCTGACCAATAGTGCTGCTTTTTATTTCCTATCACAAACACTACGGAATACCCAATACGTATAAATAAATACACTATAATAAAGACAATTTAGCGATGAAGTTAATTGTCGTAGTTTAAAATAACAGGTTATGACTCTGAGCAAACTGTAATAAAAAGGACCGTGGAACTAAGCATAAACTTCAAAAATTATACGTGGGATTAGCCTTAAATATATTAAAATATATTTATGATAAATATTTTCAAAAATGTTATTTAACTGTTTGCCTCTTTTTTATTTTATTTAAAAAAAATTAAACGTTTATGAGAGTCTTGTGGTCATATACTTCCCTACTCAGATCGGACATTTCACCATTTTTTTTTTCCTGGAAGGGCATTTTACTATTTTGACAAAATCAACTCACTCGTGCTCCCAGCACTGGTAGGGTTCTTGTTATAATGACATGTCACTATTAACAGTGCACAACGTGCAAAAGTCGTCTTCATTGAACTTCAGCCATACAATCAACAAATTTGAAGTACGCAATTGCATGCACCTTAAAATAAATAATAATAATAATAATAATAACAATAACAAGTAGAAGTACCTTCCCACACAGGACACTGCCAACTCTTTAATTTTGGACCACTACTGATGTGAGAGGCGCGTCGGCAATAAGCAAAATACAACACACAAGATAGGTTTTTGGCTGGCCACATTTTTGAGGATTTATGTTTTGAGAACTGAGGTACTCTTTTAATATTTTCTAAGATTGTTTAGGATTTTAGGCTTTTAGTAGGATCAATTCATAGTCGTAGTAGACATGTATCCAATCTCCCCTTGACGAATATCGTACCAAACTCAAATCGTGCGCTTAATATTTTCCTCTTCTAAATGGCCATTATATGACCAAAACTATTACCACAATTGCGGGCACAAAAATACATTTTGTTCATACCATGGTTGATAAAAATCAGATGAGAAAATAAATTCGGGCAGCAGGTGAACATAGAGACTTAGCAATCGGATTGTAACTGCAGTCATGGGTCAGGAAAAGAGTGGGAAATCACTATTATGGGAACACTATGAATAGATTCCGATATAAATACACATTACAATAAAAAATCGGGTAAATTGCCAATACAAAAAACCATGATTTTTAGTCATAATAGATTTTAGAAAAATTTTAGCCATAACAAAATGTTCTAATTAATGTGTATTTAGTCACAACTTTTATTTCAAGTTTTGTTGCGACTATTGTTAGGATGGATGCCCTTAAAGCATATGATGTTTTGAAATAGACATAGTTATAAATAAATAAATAAAGTAAATCTATTCATTAAATTTGCATGTATGTATTTTGAATACTTTAAGAATATCATGAAAATTCCATAATTATGTATGTGACTTTAAATATTATATATAAGAGTTATATACAAGAGAAAAATATTTAAATATGATAATTAAAATGATCATTAACATATAATTAATTAATATAATTAATTATTCAATTAAAGTATGAAATTTTTAATTGACCATTACTAGTGTAAGTCATTTCCATTAAAAATGGAATGGTCTTATCTAAACCATTAATCTAGTGAGTCATTAAATGAGTGCATTGCATATAATGAGATTATGTAGGACCATGACGTGATGAGATATGAACAACTAATAATTTCCATTAAATATAGCAAGTTCTAATTGTTGGGTTTTGTTGGATTTTGTGATTCAAATAAGCAGCAGAAAATTAAAATTAATTCCCACAAAACCTTCGCATGATCCATGCAATTCGATTAGATTGATAAGAAAGTCATAGAATCTTACCAGGATGACAAAAGGGGCAAGATTTCTGGAAGAAAGAGAGTAGGTTCACTCCGGTGACACCCTAACTCGAGCTTTTCGTATTCGGGATCGGATTCAGACGTTGTTACTTAGAGCAACGCCCTCTGCAGGTATCTACACGAACAGACTCTCTCAAAAATGAATTGGTGTGCTAGCACCCTCTCCTTTGCGTTAAATAACTCTTTCTAATTTTTAGGGTTTTTAATGTTCTCGTCTTTTAGAATAATAGAACGCCTTCTTTCTTCTTAATTTAGCTAAAAACCCTAAAATAGATATATATATATATATATATATATATGTATCTATTGACTTCGAGATAGAGTCAGATTTTAACCAGGGTAAATTGTAATTTGAATATGATTTGGAGAATCTAGACAATATCTATAATTCAAATATAATTCGGAGAATCTAGACACAATAAACCCAAAATTTATTTTTTTTTGTCTGTTAAAAGTGTGTGACCCTGTAGGTTCACATAACGTTGGTAGTGGGCTTGAAATTCTGTCTCTGGCTCACAAATCATAAACGGCCTCTAGCAAGACATTATGATTACCCAAGTTATCCGAATGCCAATAATCCGACATAACTTAATCCACAATAAGTATTAAAGTCCTTTTGTCACTAGATACCTTGATTGAACATAAGGCATGGTTTATGTCATCCTTATACTAGTCAATCATATTATTTTTCGATCTTAAGTAGACTGATATTGATAATCCTTATCAATTCATTCCAGCATGGCCATACATTTTTCTTCAGTCTAACTTATAGAGGGGCTTATAGATATCTTTCTCATAATAAATAAGGGACAAATTCATTCTTAATCACTCACATTCCCCACATGATTTACTCTATGTCCAACAACAATCCATTATATCATCCTGTTAAAGATAATATTAGAATGTGTCAAACTATAGAACTTGTCATGTAGGAAACAATGGTGATTTCAGGTCAGAGGACTAGGATAATACTATTGTGATGAGAATCACTTATGACAATTATCCATGCAGTATTCTCACAGCGCGTCGATCCAATACATAATTTCTCAAATATGTATCTATGAGTTGACTTAGTATCTCATACACATGATTAGTAAAACATAATCATCAATCAAACTTCATACTAGTCTCCATTCATTATTATCCCAATAATAATGACCGACTAGGGATAATTTAGAATAGCATTCAATTTTCCCCTAAGAGTTTTACTTTCAAGTCACATACTTGATGACGTTAGGCAGAATTAACTACTCATGGAATTAGAATAAAAAACAATAATAAAAATGACTTTTTATTAATAAAATGCAAATGTAACGAAGTCAAAATGTGGTCATTACATAATTGGCCTAGGGCACATCACTAACACTAATTATATCGACCAATGGTCATATATAAGATGATTTTAATGCTAAGTTATTAGCAGACTCCTATTTATGGATTTATGTCTTTTGACTTACTTGGTGCAGATTTGAGAATCAATTCTTATTCCTTGTATCTTGGAGGCATAATGAAGTAAGTAACGGGAAATAATATTACAAGATGGAATCCATTCCTTCTCTAATGATAAGCAAATATATAATTATCTTGAGTATTGATTTAGAGCTCGAATAATGAGATCGCTCAATTCATGACTAAGGTGATGAATTTATTATTCATTAGAGAATCAATGACACTCAAGGCTAAAGAAGTAATTAAAGTGGTTAATAGATTTTACCTAGCTCTAATTATGAATTATTTATAGAGGATCAACCAATATGTAATGACTATATCAAATGAACGACCCTAAGAAATTAGTAATTGAATATTTATATTTTCAAGAGTGCAATTCTAAGTATTTAGTGGAGTTACATTGAAATTAATAAAAGAGTAATATATTAATTAAAGAGTTTAACTAATATATTGTTTTTATTGGAGCTAAAAATTATGGGTCTATTAGTCTTTCTGCTATCCTTGTAAACACTGTTTAGACAAGTGAAATTATAGATTTAAATAATTAATTTAGAATTATGGAATTCTAAATTAAATATCACTCAAATTAAATTAATTATGAATTAATTTATATTTATCAAATAATTAGATTGTTTGATTAATAAAATAAAATAATTAATTTTGAAAGTCACACGGTAGGTGGGTCCCACTATTTGTGACACACATAGTGGGAGGGTCCCACTGTGTGTGGCACCTAAGCACAAAAAGGAAAGTCCTCTTGTCCACATCAAAGCTTGTTTGCAAAGTTTCTATATTTAGTATTCCCAATTTTGTATAAATATGATTTAATTCAAATATGAAAAGTTTAATGTAGAGGCAAATGAGATTAGGTAACAAGCAGTGTTTCTCTCCTCCTTCTCCTTGAATTGGTGCCACACACATATAGGGTATCTGTGTGTGGTGCCTATGGCAATGTAGTAATGAGAAACTTTTGTCTTTTATTTTAATTAAAATTTGATAATAAAATTAAAATAAAGAGACATTCTAAAATTGATTAGCTCTCTTGCTCTTTATAAATAGAGGCCTCTTCTATTCGTTTAGAATATACTTGTAAGTTTTGGAGAGATTGAGAGTGCTCTGTAAAAAAACATTCACATAGGTATGTAGAGAAAGAGAGAAAAAGTATAAGAGTTGTATTTTCATAGCTTAAATTAGTCGAGTGATCACTAGAAATCATATTCCTTATATGCCCACACGTTCGTCCTTTTGGTGCCGAGGACTAGGCGAGGAAGACAGTTTCATAAATAGAGAACTTTTTTGTTATCCTTATTGAAGTTCATCTTCATTTCTTTTCCAATAAGTAAAGTATTTACATATTTAGTTATACACAAAATTAATATAATCTATAGCGTTTTACAAAAGTTTTGAGAAATTTTTTATAATATATGATCTGTACCATTACCACATTTCCGCTATATTTTGAGAAAAAATGTTTTCTAAAACCAACAAAAAAAGCTTTTAGCCATGAGGTTTTTAGTCACAGATGTTTCTATGCCTAAAAACCTCGTGGTTAAATGTTTTAGTCACAACAAAAATTCAATAAAAAGTTGTGATTAAATGCACATTAGTCACAACAAAATGTTGTGATTAAAAGTTTTGTTAAAAACTATTGTGACTTAAAGTCTAGTTTTTTATAGTGTGCTTCAAATTATTAAATAGATTCCCTAATTTAATAATTGATACAAATAAATTTAACCTACTAATAAAGGTAATATTATATAGAATATTAACATTTTTCATGTTTCAGTAGGATAGAGTGTTGGAAAATGATATGCAGTGAAATTTTAAAAATTCTAAATCAAAGTCTTTTCTAAATAACAAGTTTGACATCCTAAGTACATAAATTAAAAAAAGATCTTACGTACCTTTTTAGTAAACCAAAACCTGTAGCATCTGCAACAAGAGAAGAACGTCCTAGAAGAGCCTCAACTAACTAGTCTTCCTTCATATTCTCTTTCCATAATTGGAATGTGAGTGGTCACACGTCGTACAGTTTTTCCCCTGATGACCTCTCATTTCAACCACTTGAGAAACTAAGAGCTAAGGTTTCAGATGTTGAACAATAGCTCTCTGAGATTTTCAAAGTTTCTCTTACTAAAATACTCTCTCTATATTTCTCAAATGATCTAAGCAAAAAAGGAAAATAGTTCCCTTTATATAGTGGTCGAATTTGGGATCAATTCCTATCAGATTAGGCTTCAAAATTCGAGTTTGAGTCAACCTTTGATAAAAGATGCGTCAAAAAAGTATATCAGGATTTTCGCACGGTCGGCCTTTTGAACTCGTGCATCGACCTGCCAACTGGCAGCATCGACCTATTGAACTCAGCAACTGGCCTGCCAACGGAGCAATAATCTGAAAATCTCAAAATATTTTATTTCACATGGGAATCTTAATAGAGCCAAATTTTAATCCAAATAACCCAATAAAGAAGCCATCTGATTAAAACAGTCATATATAGATAATCCTATATCAAATAAACTATTATTCAAATAATTTAACATGCTTATCTTAGATTAATTCAACCAATAAACTAACATGAATTATTAAATCCAATCTATTGACTTTCAACCACTCTAATAATTAACATAAGTCACTAATATATAGGAAAAATATGCCATATCATTGCATGAATTATTATGAGCTAACAAAGGGGACCTGACTGACATATATAGATCAAGCTCCTATAATTATTAAATAACATATCACATATACATATATTTTATAATTATCAACTCTAACACTATTACATTAAAAGCTTAGAGCTACACTCTTGAACTATATAAAATTACGAAGCTTCAATAAGCTAATCATCAATGACATATCATAATGTGTAACATCCCCATAGGATATTCATAATCAACTTAAGGATAAATTCCATTTTTCCTTCCCGATTATTTTTATATTATGTTCCATTATCTTTTCATTGGAAAACTTACTATCCACAAACAATATACTATTTGGTTACACCTATTTATCCAAATGGTTAAGCGTTTCAGTCTTTCAATTATAAGAGAATGCCTACAAGAGAATGTTATTAACTCTATAAAAGAGCTATAGATTCTATATCTATGAATAACGAGTCTACGTTAATCAAGAGTCATGTCTCCAACTACTGGCATACATACCTTCATCTAATTCAAGATGTCACCTTTTGGTACATCAAAAGACACAAGGCAAGATATAACATATATGATTTTCTAAAGTAAATTGATTTAAACAAATAAAATTATTAATCAAATCAATTCAACTTTTGTCCCGATCCAATATATCATCACGTATGACAGTATACCAACATTTTTACTCACGGAGTCCAACTCTGACAATCAAGACAAGTCATCTCCCATTAAGGATGTAGATAACATAACAATCTTAGCATGAATAAAGTGCCCAACTTTATTCCCATGATTACAAACCTTATTATTTAGACTATTACTTTTAAGATTCTTGTCTTCCGTATAATCTGTCCATCATATATATGATATTAAAAGTTTAGACTAATAGTCTTAGACTTTTGTTTGCTTATCATATATTTAACAGAAATGAACATAAAGAGGACAAATTTTGATATATATGAAAATAATAAACTCTTTATTGATTAATGTCTCTAAAACTTTTTACATCATTTAATCCTTAGAGCACCAAGTCCAACACTCTTTATTGATAAATGTCTCCAAAACCTTATTATATCATTTAATCCTTAGAGCACCAACAATCCCTCACGTAACACCCCTATATGGGGGTTAACAGTTTTTAATGAGATAAAATAAAAATCAAAATAAAAGTAAATATATTTAGGTTCATCTTTAGGTTCCTTTTCCTTTATGAGTAAGGAAAAGTCAAATATATTTGATTTCATGCCTCAACTAATAAACTAAAACATAATCATAAAACATATATCACAAACACTTCTATTCAAAACCATACATTAAACTTATTCATAGAGATATTAAATGGAATCTCAGAGTTACAGACAAACCCAACATATTTTTCATTAAACAGCTATCCTCATGACACAAACATTCAACCCAAATAATATACTCATATTTCATATGGAATATCCCCATAACTGACTTTGGTACTTCCACATAATATTAATAGAATATTACACATTACAAACATGATATGGATACGTTTCGAGAGTACAAGGCACTCTGTATACCAGCTATCCATATCATGCATGCTTAGGGAATACAAAAACATCGATAAACAAAAGATCAGACCTTAAGTAGGATGTGTTACGAGAGCATCAAGTACTCCGTATCCAGCCATCCCGGCATTAAGCTCAATGAATCTAAAAGATTGAACAACGACATACCACAAGAAACACAAAATACAAGGTAAACCGTTATTCGTAACACACGAAATACGGACACATATGCCTACATGCCATAGATAAAACCAAAAGATTACAGATGGAGATTCAAATCAATTGGCCGCTCCCGGATTTCCCTTTCCCATTCAAGCTTGGATGTTGCAGTGTCAGATTCTGGATGTATAATTTGCATTTTATCTATCAATTCCTCAACTGTTGAAGCAGTAACAAAGATTTGTCTCTCTGATTCTGTAGTGATGTTTTCTTCCACAGCGTAATCTAGAAATTTCAAAAGACCGTCATAAAAACCATTTACATTCAGCAGTCCCAAAGGTTTGGAATAAAAGCCCAACAATTGCCCACAAGCGACTACGAATATTTCCTCAAGAGTACTTAGACCACCAGGTAATGCTATAAAAGCATCAGAATTATAGATTATGTCTTTAAAATTTCTAGGGATGCTCCTGACTCCTTTTTCCTTACCTATGGCTTCCTTATAAAGGTTTCCTTCAGCTGAAATATGAGGCCAAATTCCTACAACTGTAGCGTCACCAGACCTAGCTGCTAGCGCCATATTTTTCCATCATTTTTATACTACCACCCCCATAGATTATGTTAATCTTCCTGCGTGCTAGGACTTGCCCTAAGTGATTTGCAGCTTCTAAATAAGCTTTATCTTTTCCAAGGCTGGAACCACAAAAGACATAGACATTCTTTATTTTCTTCATGGACTAGGAGGTAGACATATTTGGTTTATATAAGTGGTTGCTTAATGTCTGCTCCACTTAGACTTCGGGTTCTATATGAGATTTTAAAGATGAGAAATACACAAAAATGGCTAAAGAGACAGACGAGTAGGTAATCCAAAGATTTAAACAAAATCTTGTGCGGATAAGAAAGTAAGATAAGGTGATTGATAGTTAACAGAAAATCTGATTCACTTTTTGAAAAAGATTAGACTCTAATTGTATAACTTTTGATAATTGAGAACAGTTTGACAGAAGACTCTCTTGACATAACTGTAGACTTTTTGACAAATATACACCAAGTCTAGAAATTCAATATAAACAACAAATACTGTAGAACTTTTGAAATTTGAGACACAAATCTTGAAATATCTGGATAAGTTTTTCAAAATTCAAACATGTTACTGTACCGTATGTGACGTGTCTGATAAGATAATATATTTTATTATATATATATATTTAAGAAAATCATAAATTAAATGAGATATTAACACTTACTGTATCAATCTAATAATCATAATTATTTCAAACACAAAAGCAAATATTCTGTGTAAAAGAAAAACACAAACTGTTGAACATCAGCTAAAACTGCTTCAAATAAGCAAAGACTAAATAACCTTTATAGAGCGATGACTTATTCCCCATCCAGTTTTCTTATGGCTTGGCAAACAAGATCTAAAAATACCATATTCCTGAGGCGTTGTTTTTCTGCATAAAATTTAGGCCAAAGTTTAAAAATAGCTCCTTGAACATATTCACTAGGGTGACCGTGAAGAGGAGGATGGATGCTATCCAAGTTCTCCTTTGAAAGTCAATCCCTACAAAACCTTATTTTATCCTCTCTATTTGTAGACATATAACCAGGTGAAGTACATTTACCGTTACAATTTTGTCTTCCACATTTGCTACTTGTGACCACGATGGCACAAGCTCTTCTTTTCATTGCACTACGACTGGTACCTGTTTCTGGTAAACTGACATCTTGACTGAAGTCACTCAGATGGATCTTCCCCTCTATCAACATTCTCACATCATAAGGGATGCCAAAATGCATAAGAATCCACAACCGAGTGATTCTAGCCTTGTATTTCTTTCTAAGAATCCTTTGGGAGAGTGATGGGAAATACTTTCTCAGGTGTAGGTACTTTGGGTCCATGATGAGATGAAAGGAAAGTAAATAGAAAGGAAAAATTAAGATAGTAAGTTGCAGAATCCTAGAATTCCTTCTTCTTTTAGAGGGAAAGAAGAATTTCTAGTGAAAAAGAAGAGGATTTGCGATTTAGAGAGAAAATAAAAATTAAGAGAGAAAAAGTGAGCTCGAAGAAATAAGCTCCTATGTACAGTAAACGTATATGTAAACAATAATTAAACTACTGTATATGACACGTATAGAGACTACGTGGGAGAGACAGTGTGAGTCAAACTGATTTAGGATTTGGACTAGGCCCAAATGTTCTAAGTTGAAAAGGGTCAGGTTGTTTCAGGCCTTAACACATTTAGAACGAGTTAAATAACAAACATAAAATTGTAAACCAATTTATATAAATCTTAAACCCAATTCAAAGCCTACTATAGATAAAGATAACTATGAACAACAAATCTAATTTAACGACAATCAAGGATCTTCCTGAATGGTATTTAAAATCATTTCATAACAACATAATCTTCAAGCAACTCAATTAATTTTGTTTTAATCAAAACCTTATTGAACAATGCATACACCCATATGTTATTCATAATACTCAACATCTATCAATGGATTCATCATCATTACTACCAAGGGTTTAGAATGTGACTAACCTTGAAATCAATACGATTTACGTCTTTCAACATAGACCATATCAATGAACAAAGACACTTGATGTTACTACTTAAGAACATCTACAATCCCCACAATTCTACTTATACAATATCTAATTTCCTCATATAACAAAACCTTAGGTAACCAAAAGATTCACATCTAAACATCTAAAACTTAAACATTTTATCGTAATTATCCAAAATTATTATAAGTGCCTTAAGTATTATGATTTACTTAAGGAAACTCCTATTGGTCATTTTTTTTATATTACATCTATTCATAAAGATTCACTGATACACTTAAATACAATGTACATAACAAAATATTCCAACTTTGATATTCATGCATTCTTGCCTTTACACCATCTCAATAGACCAAAAGTCTAACGTTTATCTCTCTCAAGATTCAATACCATAGGTTCCCAACTTATCTCATATTCCTCAAATAAATAGAACTTTTAAGAAAAGATATTGACACTTATGTACTCCACCGAATCCACACATAATCATTACTTAGGTTTGAATCAATTACGAAAAATTTGGCATATCTATGCCAAACTTTAAAATCAATAAATCAAGCCTTATATTTCTTATTATTTTTCACGAGACAAAAGGCTCTTAAATCCTCGTATCTACATAAATTTTTCATTGTTCTATACGAATTAGATATGCTTATAGATCCTAATATTATACGAATCTCTCATAAGCATTCTACTTATAAACTCATTCCATATAATTATCATTCCCTCATAACTATTAATACTTTTCTTCTATATAATTATTGTACTCATATAACTGTTAGTATTTTCATTCTAGGGTCTTTCCATGTTACATCCTTCTAGACTGTATAAATCAATGTGAAGGTTCATTTCGATGATGACAATGAAAATTCAGCTTCAAAACCATCTCAAAAGCATTTTTTTTTTAAAGTGGTGCTACACTCCCTAGGTTAACCGAACCTAGGCTCTGATACCAAAAATTCTGTAACACCCCTATATGGGGGTTAACAGTTTTTAATGAGATAAAATAAAAATCAAAATAAAAGTAAAATCTTAAAAATAAAGTTGCCCGGGGCTTAAATAAAAACTCTCAATATCAAAAATAAAAATATAATCGACAAATAATCCACAGTTTAATGTAGCACCTTAAATTTAATATTATAAAACTGTCGTCATCATCATTTTAACCCTCAACGCATTGTAATACAGTCACAGAAAGTAACAATTGATGCTTACATTATCATGAAGAACATTCTCAACAATTGAAGCAGTCCCAATGTAATATAGCTACATCACTTCCTCAATTATTTTTCTCGTAGCCATCTCACACTTAGTGAGTCCTGAAAAGATAAAAATATAAGGGAATGAGCGACACTATGCTCAGTAGAGAAAACCATTATTCACCTTTCAGTTTTTATCATTACCACATTAAAACCTGCATGGTTAGTTAATAATTATCATTATCCAGATTATGAGATTTATTATAATCATATTCTGTGGATATCATAGTTAATCATTAACGAGTTTCATACATATACATATATACAAATATTATAGTTCATCATTATTCCTAGGTACCCACGTTCAATAAAGTATCACTTAACTCATCGAAACCCAAAATGGCGTGCTTGATCACCCTCTAAAAATTCCAAGGGTGTTCCGGTGAAGGGACATCAAGCCCCGAGTCCTCACCAAGTCGATTCCTGTACAGTGTGTTTTGGGACTTTCAACCCAAGAAAGCGTCATCACCTTCCCCCTATTTTACCTTTTAGGGTATTCATGCCCAAGGACGTAATCACCGCCCTCTTCATGTCTCACCATTTCTCTATATTAAATCATTAATAATAAAGTCAATTTTCGTAACCATGTTTCTCAATTTATAGCATGTGTCAATTCATTATGTTTCTCGCCGTACAATACAAGACGAGTCCATGTCATAGTTTCATATGTGATACTCATATAATATCAGTTCAACATAGATATATATATATATATATCTTGCGGTAAAACAATCAATTTTAATTCTATAAAAACCTCACAAAAGATGAGTAATAGAATCCCTACCTTTCAAGTTTATCAATAATCTTTTAATCCTGGAATCAATTAACGTTAGTTCCAAACTCCCTTGATCTTAAGGCGTACATAAGGACAATTAAAACTAAAGCACAACATACAACTACATTCATAAATAAATCATGCGTAAACCTATCTTACTAGTATGCCATTAAAGCTTTTATGTAAATCTCTTTTGAATACCACAGTAAACAATTTTTGTCTTAACACAATATAAAATGTGAACAAGTAATCTATATGTTTTAGTCCCTAATAAGATTCATCAATCACTCAGGATAATATTGGAAAGGTTGCAAGACATTAAAGAATTAGGTGGTGAGCAAAGATGGGTTCTTGGTTTAGGTTAGCAGCTGGTATACCATAACAAACTGGCAGGTTTACTAGTTTCCAATCCGAAAATTGAATAATTTCTTAGAAAATAAAATACAACTCCGATTTAGGTTTATGATAGCTCGTTAGAAAGCTTAGGATGCTACTTTTCAAATATGCAAACCAATTCATAAAATTCATTTTAATTTAATCCCAGAATTTCAAGAAATAGCCACTGCCCATAGAGGTATTACAAAGTTTACAATATAAATTTTCTGTCTAGGGCATATACACTTAGACTTTATATATATTCTCCAAAATAGCAACAAACATATACTTTGGTTTAAGAACGCAAATTTGAATAATCCTTTAGTATAAAAGAAAATTTATAAATGAAAGACTAAATTTGTTCATAAAATTCTAACCTCGGATTATGGTTAGTTGGAAACTTGAAATGGCTTTCAAAACAGGTTCCTTTACTTCGGTATGACTGAAATTCTTGCTCAAATGGAGGTGATGGTGGCTGATTTTTATGGATGCCTTGAAGAAGTTCTCTAAGTATTTTGCTTCAGCAAAGAAATGAGAAGAAGAGTGTGGGAACCGTGGAAGAGAAAGGAAGAAAGATGAAGTCTTTGAAGAGAAGTGATAGAAACAATTATAGAGGAGACATGTTGAAGCATGTCACGGAGGAAATAAAGAAAATGAGGGTCAAGAGTAGTTGGAAAAGATATCCTTATGTCTCATCTAAAGACTTTAACACACATAATGCCAATATGACATTTTTGAGATTTATTAGAAGTTCTAAGGCTTTTTAGTAATCATACTAAATAAATATAAGAGAATTTTAGAAAATTTAAAAATAGATAAAAATAAATATTATAAAATAAATTTAAATGAAGCAATTTTTTTTATACACTAAAAATTAATTTAATTACCTTAATACCCGTTAGGAGAATAACGGGTGTCACACTTACCCTAAGTGAGTAAATGTGATATGTGACACATCCCACAACACCGACGTGCTATAATGTCCTTAGATGCAATCTTACATATTTCCACATTTTCACTCACCATTCTGGCCTTTATCATATGATACTCCTTATGTATATACTTATTCTTCTTGTGAAATCTTGGTTTTTTTAGCATTAGCTATCACTGCAATGTTATCACAATACATCAATATCGGCTTATCTATACCAGGAACTTCCTCAAGATCCCTAAGGAACTTGCAGAGCCACACAGCTTCTTTTGAAGCTTCACTAGCTACCACATACTTGGCCTCTATTGTTGAATCTGAAATGCAATCTTGCTTGACACTTCTCCAAACAATGGTGCCTCTTCCTAGAGTAAATATAGATCTTAAAGTCAATCTTCTCGAATCCAAACAGGATTGAAAATCTGAATTAGTGTATCCAAGAGGTGTTAGATCCTCACTAGAATACACTAGCGTATAACCTCTAGTCCTTCTTAGGTACTTAAAAATATGCTTGACCACAACTCAATAATTTGGTCTTGGATTCGATTGAAATCGACTCATTATCCTGACCACATAACATATGTCCAGTCATGTATGTAAAGCATAGCATAAATGAGACTACCTATTGCCGAAGCATAATGCACCTTTTTCATGTATTCTCTTTCTTTATTAGACTTTAGATAGTCTTTCTTAGAAAGAGTAATTCCATACCTAGATGGTTGCCCTGCTTTTTTAGAATTTTGCATTGTATACTTCTCAAGAATCTTATCTACGTAGGTGGTTTAGGATCAAGCCATCATTTTTTTCTTCCTATAATAAAAGATTTGGATACCCAAAATATAATTAGCTTTACCTAAGTCCTTTATGTCAAACTACTTAATCAACTATAATTTGACTGATGTCAATGCCCTAACCTCATTGCTAATAAGCAAAATATCATCTACATAAAGTAGAAAAAAAAAACCATCTTCCTATCCTTAATGTATCTATAAACACATGGTTCGTTCACATTTTGTTTAAACCAATAAGTCTTGATCACTTGATCAAATCTTATATTCCAAAGACGAGAAGCTTACTTAAGTCCATGAATAGACTTTAGCAACTTACAGAACTTATTCTGCTGACCCTTAGCTTTGAACCTGTCTAAACGTACCATATATATGGTCTCATCAAGATTGCCACTCAAAAAGGCTGTCTTGACATCCATTTGTCAAATCTCATAATTAAGAGCAACAACAATGGACAAGAGAATGCAGAAGGATTTAAGCATGGATTGATGCGAAAAGGTTTCCTCATATTCAATTCCTTCCCTTTGCATGTATCTTTTTGCTACCAGTCTAGCCTTATAGGTTTCAACTTTTCCATTTACTTCTCTCTTTCTCTTGTAGACCCACTTACATCCTATGGGTTTTACTCTTTCGAGAAGGTCCATAAGCCCCCAGACTTGATTAGTCTTCATAGACTTTATCTCAGTGTTCATAACTTCTGTCCAGAGTTTTAAATGAACATCCTCTATAGCCTCTTTGTAAGTGTAAGAACCCTTGTCATGTTTAGCTAGTTCTATCAAGTAGGCTTCACCATTGAACATATACCTCTCGAGTTAATGCCCGATCCTCCCATTACGTCGAAGCTCCCTAGGATGTTGTTTGGTCGACTTTTCTACATTGATTGAATTGGTTTCAACCGAAACCCCTAGAGTGATCGAATCACTCACTAACCCCTCGAATGCCACTCTACTATGAGGCTTAAAGTTGTTCATATAGCTTTCCTTAAGGAAAGTTGCATTCATTGAAACTACAACTATATTTTCTTTTGAGTAATAAAAATAACCCCCATTTAGTTCCTTTTGGATTTCCTATAAACATGCACACTTCTGAATATGCTTCCAACTTATTCACTTTCTTATACAGGACATAAGCAGAACATCCCCAAATGCGAATATGGTTTAAGGATGTCTTCCTACTCGTCCACAACTCGTGGGGAGTTTTAGGAACCGATTGTAAATGCACATTGTTTAAAAAATAATATAAAGTTTGTAGTGTATATCCCCAAAAAGATAAAGGTAACATCGAATAACTCATCATGGACCTAACCATGTCCAACAAAGTTTTATTTCTTCTCTTAGCCATGTCATTCTACTGCAAAGTGCCTAGCGAAGTCAAATGGGATAAAATCTTATTCTCTAATAATCCTAAGAACTCATCGGAGATGTATCCTTTACCTCGATTAGATTGAAGTATATTTATAGGTTTACCTAATTGCTTCTCCTCTTCAGCTTAAAACTCCTTAAACTTGTCAAAAGTTTCGCTCTTATGATACATTAGGTAGACATACCTATATCTCGAGTAATCATCAATAAAAGTAACAAAAAACTCATACCCTCTTCTTGCTTTGATGTTCATGGGACCTTAAACATCACTATGCATAAGTTCTAGAATCCCTTCGGCTCGATTACCCTTAGACCCAAATGATCTTTTGATCATTTTGCCCTCAAACAAGATTCACATTGTGGTATAGATTCTACCTCTAAATAACTTAAAGGTCCATCCCTTACTAAACTTTGAATCCTATTCAAGCTAATATGACCTAATCGTAACTGCCAAAAATAAAGTTTATTAAAGTGAGAAGTTTTAAGTCTTTTAGAATTATCGTTAATCTCAGTGTTAAGCAATGAGTCCATCTTAGGCTTGATAAAATGTAGGTTATTTTGCATCCATCCACTATAGATAAAAGATTTATTTTTTACGAATAACAACTTTATTATAAAAAGAAACTGAATAAGAGTCTTTAAATAGACAAGCAACAGAAATTAAATTTCTTTTAAGTTTAGAAACATAAAAACAATCTCTCAAAACTAAAACCCTATAACTATCAAAATAAAGATGGATGTCTTCCACTACTTTTGCCAACACTAAGGATCTATCACCTATCTAAAGCGTGAAGTGCTCATGTAATAGACTTCTCATTTCCTTGAACCCTTGTGGAGAAGCACAAACATGATTAGTCGCTCCAAAAACTAAGACCTAAATGTCATTTGATTCCTCGACTAAACAAGTCTCAACAACCAGAAGTTCACACTTACCTCCTTTAGATTGGAAGTCCTTGTAATTCTTCTTTATGTGCTCAACCTTCCCATAGAAGAAACATTTTAGTTTCTTCGTGTTCCTTTTCTTTTTCTTCTTATCCTTGCCTTTTTCCAAAATAGAAGACTTCCCATTCCCAGAGTTAGATTTGGAATTAGATGCAACCACCAAGTTAGTCTTACCACCAAGTGGGGCTTCCCTAATTAGATTTTTGAACTCTTATAATTGCTTCATCAGCTCAGTTAAAGTCATATCCTGTCTATTACTTAAGTTATATAAAGCTCTAAATGGGATAAACTCCTTATAAAGAATCTCAAAAACCATAGTCATCTGTGACTTAGCATCAATGTCGACTCTATGGGTTTGAGCCTCAGCGGGGTAATCCATGACCAATATCATATGCTCTTTCACAGGCGTCTTAAGTCTCTGCTTCTAGTTAAGAAGCTTTTGAAAAGCGCATTGCCGCTTTGTCAAGGCTTGGCCTCCAAATATGTCATCAAAATTATCCATGATCTGCCAAGCAGTCTCATGATCTTTATGTTGAGCCTATAGCACGTTATTCATGCTAGCCATGATATAACAGTAGGCTTGATCATTAGCCTGCTTCCAGTGAATATATGTTTGGATTTGTTCATTAATGGGTTCGCTAGTAGGCACAGGAGGCCATGGTGTTTTTAGCACAAATTTTAGTTTCTCAAAGGATAGGACAATATTTAAGTTTCGTTTCCAATCATTATAGGTCTCGCCAGTTAGTAATGTGTTTTTATCGAGTATATAAGATAATGTGTTTTTAGGCATTTTGATCTACAATAAATAATCATTTACCAAACATTAGCAAACATTCAATGACAATTTAGTAAGATAACACAAACAAGTAAACATACAATGTATTTATGTGTCAAAACCTTGAAAAAATCACAACCTGACGACGATAATCCCTAACTCAGAATTCAACAAGCCGTCTAGGGGAGACTTTCCAAACTCAATTAGAAACACGGATCCTCTATGATTAGTATATACCATCTAAGACCTATCTGATTTAGCATATACTAATAATTATTTTCTTTGCCATTAACTTTATTAACAGTCGTTTCAACTACTTTATATCCATGATTTATAATCGCCACTAGAGGTGTACAATGATAAATCATGCCAAAGCAAATTATCTTTTCGGAGATCCAACCTGGTATATGATGCAATCCTCTCCTAGGGGTCGAAACTACCATGTGTTACCTATGGACCACTAATGGAGGTCTTAGGTCCTCTTTTCAAAAACCTTCTCCCATTCAATATTTTAAAAAGTCAAGGTTTTATGTTAACATCCATGAACAATTTTAATGAGTAGCACTCCCTATTCTATATGGCATATTATCAACATACATGGTAAAATATATTATAGTGCAAACAAGCAACGTGTCATGCAAAGCTACAAGCAATATAATAAACAGCTGTAATATCATAATTCTATCTTAGAAAAAAGAAAATAAAGATTACAAAAGATCAATTGAAACATATATAGATTCTTTATCTTGTATCTTCTCGTTGTATCCTTCTTTATGTGGCGTCTGTCTAATTTTTCAATCTCACATAGATCAAAAAAAAATTTTTTTTGGTTATTATAAAATTTCATATTTCTTAGAATTGTTTCAAAAAACAAAAGCAAAAAGTGCACCAAAAAATGCACTATTTAAAAAGCAGTTCTAGCTGTTGCTGGCCTGTGACCACCGACTTGATGCTCTACGACCATCGGCCTGCCGATAATGGGTAACCAACCTGTCGACTGACGCTAAACTAGCATTTTTCTAAAATTTTGTTTTAAAAAAGATAATTTTAAGCAATTTTTAATTTATTTTTCAACAATTCAAAAACGTAAAAATTTAGAAACACAGAAAAAATATAGAACTACAATCATCTCCATCTTCTAGATCCGCTTTCACTTCAAATAATGATTTTAATACAAATTTTATAAATCAAAATTAAAATAATAAATCTAAGATGGTGATCATAGACTGCTATCTAATTACATGAAAAACTTAAATACATATTTTAACATCTAAGAAACTATAATTGGCAAAATTAATTAATTAATATAACAATTAAAACATAAATTTAATTAATCATAATAAATTAATAAAGATTCCCCATATAATCTCATGACAACATTTAATTATATAAAAACTCTAGAGTGTTAACTCTATGAAAAAATATAATTCAAGCATGGGAGAAATTAAGATCACATAATTTATATGCATAGCATGATCACAAACTCGTATGGCTTTGATACCAATTGTTAGAAAATAATATGCAGCAGAATTTTAAAAATTTTAAATCAAAGTCTTTTCCAAATAACAAATTTGTCATGCTAAGTACATAAATTAATAAAAGATCTTATGTACCTCTTCAATAAATCAAAAACTATAGTATCTGCAAGTAGGGAAGCACTCCTAGAGGAGCCTCAACCAACTGATCTTTCTTGCTATTCTCTTTCTATAATCGAAATGCGAATGGTCGCATGTCATTCGGTTTTTCCTTTGGTGACTTCTCCTTCCAACCACTTAAGAAAACCACAGCTAAGGTTTTAGATGTTAAACAATAGCTCTCTAGAAGTTTTAGAGTTTCTCTCACTAGAATACTCTCTCTATATTTCTAAAATGATCTAAGGAACAATGAAAAATAATTCCCTTTATATAGTGGTCAAATTTGGGGTCAATCCCTATCGAATTAGGCTTTAAAATTTGAGTCTAGATCAACTTCTGATAAAAAACGCATCAAAAATGCGTATCAGAATTTTTGCACGGTTGGCCTACCAAACTCGTGCATTGGCCTACCAAACTGGCAGCGTCGGCCTACTGACTAAGCAATAATCTAGATATCTCAAAATATCTTATTTTACACAGGAATCTTAGATAGAGCCTCAGTTTTAATTCAAATAACCAAATAAAGAAATTATCTGATTAAAACAGTTATATACATATAATCCCATATCGAATAAAATATTATCCAAATAATTCAACATGTTTATCTTGAATTAATTCACAAAATTAATTCAACTAATAAACTAACATAAATTATTAAATCCAATCTATTGAATTTCAACAGATCTAATAACTAACATAAGTGACCAATATTTAGGAAAAACATGTCGTATCATTACAGGGATTATTATAATCTAGCAAAAGGAACCTGATGCACATATATAGATCAAGATCCTATAAATATAAAATAACATATCCTATATATATATATATTTATTTATTTATTTATAATTATCAACTCTAACGCTATTTCACTAAAAGCTTAAAGCTACACTCTCAAACTATATAAAATTACAAAGCTTTAATAAGCTAATCATCAATGACATATTATAATGTGTAATATCCCCATAGGATAATCATAATCGACTTAAGGATAAGCTCTGTTTTACCTTTTCGATTACTTTTATATTTTGTTCCATTATCTCACTTTTGAGAAACTTACCATTAATAAATAGTATACCATTCGGTAACACCTATGTATCCAAATGGTTGAGCGCTCCAGTCTTTCAATTATAGGATAATGCCTATAAGATAATATCATTAACTCTATAAAAGAGCTATGGATTCTATATCTATGAATTAATGAGTCTATCCCAATCAAGTGTCATGTCTCTAATGTACCGGTATACGTACCTTTCTTTAATTCAGGATGTCACTTTTTGGTACATCAAAAGACACAAGCTAAGAATATAGGCCATGAATTCATTTCAAGATTAAAATAAAACACATATGATTGTCTAAAATGAATATATTTAAACAAACAAAATTATTAATTAAATCAATTCAACTTTTATCCCGATCTAATATATCGTCACCTATGACAATATATCAATATTTCTACTCACAGAGTCCAACCCGATGACTAAGACAAGTCATCTCCCGTTAGGAATATAGACAATATAACAATCTTAGCATAAATAAAGCACTCAACTCTACTCCCTCGATTATAGACCTTATTATTTAGATTATCACCTTTAAGATTCTTGTTTTTCGCATAATCTGTCTATCATATACACGATCTTAAAGGTTTTGACTAATAGCCTCAAACTTTTGTTTGTTCACCATATATTCAACAAAAATGAACATAAGGAGGACAATATTTGATATATATGAAAATAATAAACTCTTTATTGATTAAATATCTTCAAACACTTATTACATCATTTAATCTTTAGGGCACCATGTGTAACATAGAGCACTTATAGAAGATTTTTTTTGTTTTCTTTTTTAATTTTTGAGAAAATAAGTAGAGAGGATATTTATAGAGGCATAACAAACATCAAAGGTGCAAGGGTGCTAAGAAGGAACAACAATCATCAAGGGCATGCGGGCACTAAGAAGGGCGTCAATCGTACATCAAGATATTAGGATGTTGTTCATTAGAGTGATGTGGAGAGAAAACAAATGTATCAGTTATGGAGGATCCAAGACTAAGATTATGAATAATCACCGGATACTATATCTAACATTAAAGAAAAAAAATAAAAGAGAGAAGATAAATACGTATATTTAGCATGGTTTGGTGATGAGAGCCTTTATTCATATACTAGGAAATGAAAACAAATTCACTAGCAATGGAGCTCTATATAAATATACAGTACAACTACAAAATCGATTAAGTAAACAAGATTATCAAATTTATAGACTTCCTAATTTAAGAATTAATGAAAACAATCAAAAAGTAACAATGCATAAAATGTTGACTTTCACTAATGTTGTCGGGTTATCGAGTTGGGCCTAGGCCAAGTATTAGGCTTAGGAAGGCCCGAAATGGTTCTCTGCCTATATAGCCTTGATGTATTCAAGAAGCTTACTTATCAGATTATACCTGAGAAGGGTAAAATTAGATAATGGTTTATATGATACACATTAGATGACGGTTAATATATGCCTGAAAACCACAAGCATGCATAAATGATACAGTAGCTAATGGTTCATGTAAAGTTTACTATGCTACAGTGTTTAGACAACCAATTGTGGTCGGGATTTCTTTTGAACTTGAGGATGGAGATATTTGAACTCTTACCTTTAGGTGAAACTAGGTGTGGTTTTACTGTTATGTTATATCTGTAACCACATTGTGGCTGGTTTTTTGGTTACTTTACTTCTATTTGATTATAATCATAGATTTATCGAATTATATTATATTATATTATGTTATGTTATATTATATTATATTAACTTTTTGTTTTTTAAATAAATTTAAAAGCCCAATTTTTAAATCTGTAGAATCCAAGATGTAAAATCAATTGTTTTCGGATTAATTTGATTGGATGTGTTCATGGATTGAGATTTTCTCAACCTAATATATATGGATTGACCCTTAATCTGTGTAACTCGATCTGTGAACAACCTTAGAAACAAGTCCTCAAGACTATGACATGTGATCGAACTTCATCCACTATATTCGTCGCCACTGTGGGAAGACAATCACCACCAATATAATAATATAAGAAACACACAACCACATGCAGCAAAACCTTGAAGAAAGAACACACATAAGACCCAAACGAGTGGCCATTTACCTCAAAATCCATTTTGATCCATCCCAACACAGGCTATGTACAACACAAAGAGACCATACTGTCAACACAAAGACACCCATGATAAGACAAGCAAAAGGGCCAAATTTTAGGGTCGGAGCGCAATGATGAGCTTGGAGACAGCATTGGAGCTCCGACAGTTCCATATTCTCCTTTTAAGAGAACTATTCGACTTCTTCAATAGTCTCCCTTTAAGAATATATATATATATATATATATATGTATGTATGTATGCATATAAATATATATATATGTAACATTCGTGAATTTTAAAGTGAGATTAGTTATGTTAAATTTAATTATTAAATGTGCTAAGTGCGATTTTGATGTTAATTTCAATCATTCAAAATTTTATTGCATTTGTTATATTTAAAAATTTTATTTTTGGTTTTAAAATACCAAATGACATTTTTACCCCATATTTTCCCATATTTACAAAAATGCCCTTGAGTCCTTTTATTTTTTTTCTCATTTCACTCTCTTCTCTCTCTCTTGAGACCCTCTTTTCCCTCTCTTCTTCTCTAAATTTCTCGCTCGTTTGGGGCGAGGAATCAAAGTTCAAGCCACAAAATCTTCTTCAAAACATCCATTGAAGTTAGCTCTTTCTTTCTTTCTTTCTTTTTCAAAACTTCAAGCTTTATTTTCAAATTTTCAATTTTTTCCTTAAATGTTGAATCTGAACCTTCTTGAGCTCAAATAATGTTCAATTTGAGTTATGGAATCTGTTTCATAGTGAATCTAAGATTTGTGTGAGCAAAAATAAATTAACCAAGTTTTACATTTTTCTTTGATTTTCAAATCAAAGGTGAAATTGTGTTTAAATTTGGAGATTTGTTTCTAAGGGTTTGGAGTTGTTTCCCTATGTTTTCTGCATGATTTCTGGGCTTGAAATGGTGAAAAATAGGTTTAAAATTGTGTTTTGAGCTTGGGAAGGCAAAGACTTGAATTTGAAAATTTTCAAATTTCGACGAATCGGCAGACTGAACTTGAGCTTCGGCAGGCCAGACTCAAATGGCCGGTAGGTTGAATATCTGCAGTATGGTAAACTGAACGTAAATGTTTGGCAGGCCAACTGGGCACCATGAAATGATATTTTTACTCCTAGTTTTCAATGTTTAATAATTTAGAAATTTCAAAAAGGATTAAGATTTTGTGTCATGATTATTTTGAGTCAAAAAGGCACATTGATAATTAAATTAACATAATGATATATGTTGAAGTATAATTTTTAACTTTAAATGCAATTTTAAAGGTTTTAAACGCTGGTGGAGCTTACGTTAAATCTTGTTTGGAGCTAGCAGTATTGAATTTCAAATTGAGGTAGGATATTTTTATCCCTTCTTTGGTAGCTCATTTTATAATTTTTTTTTGCTAAAGTTTAATTTTTAAATGAATTTTTTGTTAGAAACAAAGTGCGCAGCGGAATTTTTTAAAATTTTTTCATCAGAGTATTTTCCAAAATACAAGTTTGACATGTTATATGTATTAATTAAACAGATCTTACTAACCTCAGTGTGTCGAAGAACCTCCGCGACCTGTGTAGAGAAGTAATGTTCCAGAAGAGCCTCAACCAACTGGTCTTCTTTGCTATTCTCTATCCACAACCGGAGTGAGTGCGGGCTCACACGTACAGCTCTTCCACCAGTGACTCTCCTTCCAACCAATAGAGAGAACCCAAAGCTAGTGTTCGTGATTTGTGAACAAAAGCTCTCAGGGAGTTTTCAGATGCTTACTAAAAGAGTATCACCCTTAATCTCTCAAATTGATCTGAGTAAATCATTAGACTCACTCTCTTTTTATACCTATTGGTCCTAGGGTCAGTCCATATCAGATTAGGTCTCAAAAAATCGAAACAGAATCAAGTTCGGATCAATATCTGATAAGATCTGCATGAAAATGCGTAATCTTAACTGTTGTCAGTCGGCGGGCCGAACTTTCTGATAGGCAGGCCTAACAGGCCAGTTCGGCAGGCCAAACACGTCATCCGACAGGCCGAACTACAGAGAAAAAATCTCTGCGAATCTTTTATTTTCCACCCAAGATTCTAAAGGATAAAGTCTCAGTTTTGATTCA
This sequence comes from Artocarpus heterophyllus, assembly GCA_025403435.1. NCBI lineage: Eukaryota > Viridiplantae > Streptophyta > Magnoliopsida > Rosales > Moraceae > Artocarpus > Artocarpus heterophyllus. The sequence goes on from CM046343.1 coordinate 20,100,730, forward strand.
AATAGCCCAATAGAAAAGATATCTGATCAAAACAAACTTTATCAAGATAATCTCTAAGAAAATAAATCAATTCACAATAATTCTACAAGTTTATCTTGTTCTAATTGTCCAAAATTAAAACAACTGATAAACAGACAAGAATTATCCGAACGCAATAATTCAACAAGTTCATCTTGAACTAATTTCTTACATAATTAATTCAACCGATAAACAGACATGAATTATTTGATTCTTATAAATTTTAAAACAATCTGATAAATCCTACATAAGTCACCAATTATTGGAAAAGCACGCCGTGTCGTTACAAGATTTTGTGAGCTAGCAAAGGGGACCAAAATGGACCTATAAAGTTCAAGCTCATGATAATTATGAAACCCAATATCCCAGATATACATTTCACAATTATCAACTCCAACGCTACTCCACTAAAAGCTTGGAGCTGCACTCTCGAACTTTATAGAATTACGAAGCTTGTGTAGCTAAATCTCCATGACATATCATAGTGTATCGCATCCCCATATGATCATCCATAATCGGCTTAATGACAAGTTTTGTCTTACCTTCCCGATTATTTTTATCTTACGTTCCATTGTCTCACCATTAGAAAACTTACCATCCAAAGATAGTATACCATTCAGTTACACCTATGTATCCAAATGGTTGAGCGCTCTAGTTTTTCAATTACAGGACAACGCATATAAGAGGATATCATTTCTCCTAAAGAGGAGCTATGGATTCCATATCTATGAATAACAAGTCTACGCTATCAAGAGTCATGCCTCCAACGTACCGGCATGCGTGCCACTATAGAGATCTGGGAGTCACCCATTGGTACATCAAAAGACACAAGTCGAGACAACGGGCCTATTATTCATCTCAGGATTAAGATACAATACAAATGATTGTCTAAAGTGAATTGATTTGCCAAGACAGAATTATTAATCCAAATCAATTCACTTTATGTCCCGATCCAACACATTGTCACCTTTGACAACGTGCCAATGTTTCTATTCATGGAGTCCAACTCCGATGGTCAAGACAAACCATCTCCCAAAAGGGATATAGACAACATAACAATATTTACATGAATAAAGCGCCCAACTTTATTCCCTTGATTGCGGACCATATGTTTTAGACCGTCACCCTAAGAATTGCGTCTTCTGCATAATCATCCCATCATATGCCCAATTCTTAAGGTTTAGACTGACAGTCTCAAACTATTGTTTGCTTATCATACATTCAACAAATATGAATGTAAAGAGGACAATATTTGGTATATATAAATGAATAAATTCTTTATTGATAAAAATGTCTCCAAAAACGTATTATATTTTTACTCCTTAGGGCATACATGTCTAACATTTTTAAGAACGATTTCTGTTTGATCTTAAAGTTACTTTTATGCATTTAAGGAACTATATTTTGATATTCTTTTCGATTACCAAAACCCATACGGTGATACTTTATCAAGTTGCATTCAAGTAAGTATTTTTATTGACTTATTAAGACTTGGAGATTTATTTTAGTAAGAATGATTTGTGAACAATTCTTTTGTTTATGACTACTAGTTTTAAACAATATGTTTTTAACTGATTATCCTACTAAGTCTTTTACTCACGTTTTATTGTTTTTAAAACCTTTCCCCCTAGGTTTGAAGAAGAAGGAGCATAAGTTGAAATGGTATTTTTCTCTGAAACTATTGTATGACACGTATACTGTTCCACTTGTTCTGATGTCGTTGTTGTCTTTGTCAGATACATGGCATAATTTATTTTAAAGACGATGATTTTTAGTTGTCTTGTATTGATATTATGATTTACATTTTATTTACCTACCCACCTCGTGGTAAGCGTCCACGTGATAGTGACTGCCGATAAGATTTCGGCTGAACAATTTACTTTACATTTATTCACTTTATGTTCATTTACTCGTTTTAATTCATCTTATTTAATCTAACGATCCACCCCTGTTATGGGACGTTACCATATATATGTATATATATATTTGGGTTTAACAAACTATGCTAGATCAAAATGCGACTTATAAAAAATGTGGAAACCGTGCCACAATAATGAATAAAGAAAAAGGGTTAACATGAGATAACTTTTGAGATATTAAATTAATAATTTGCAATGAGATTGATGTTTAGTAATTTTTTCCCGAATTATTCTATAATCTGCTTTCCTAAGAATCAATTCCATCGTTGTTTCAAAAGATTGATGTTCATTAAATCCTTTTTTAACTTTTAGAACTTCATTAATGAGGTTTTTCTCCTTCAGCAAAATTATTTTTGCCCCTACAGAAGTTTCTTCACAGTACAACCAAATAACTATTGGCCATTGTTTCAAAACGAAGGATATCTATCCACAAGCCAGAAAAAAAAAAAAAAAAACAAAAACAAAACAAAAACAAAAACAAAAAAACAAAACAAAACCAAAAAAAAAAACTAGAAGAACATCAAATTTCCTATGCCTAAAATATTCCTAACGGTACTATAAAGTTCAAGAGCTACCACTGAAAATCACCTAACCATATTAATATTTAAAATTTCTGACCGTAATTTAGTTCCCTAGATATGCCTTTTAATATTTTCTAGCTAAGATATGTTTTTCATTTACTTATAACGGAATTATTCTAATAAAGAAACTCAGAATTTTTAGGCACGAACCAATAATATATGTACATCTTATACAAAGAGAGAATACGTTTTTTAAAGTGTTAGAACTATTAGTTAAAATTATAAAAATTGTAGCATATAACGGCTTTATACTTTAATAATTTTTTAAATTTTATTATAGTATGTAAAAATTTTATACTATTTTTAACTAAAAAATTAATTAAAATCAATTAATACCTAATTGTCTATTAAAGGAGTCTCGTCGTTTCTGTAGCGGCATTAAAAGACATTTTGGACAAGTTTTTTTCTCCTTTTTTGTGCAAGAGTTTTACTGCTCCTCTTTCGGTTTTTTTTTTCCCTTCATCACTGATGATGACGTTTTGCGCTTTCAAAGGGGTGGAGGGATTGAGTTGATTGATCCGTTGCTCCTTTTTGCCTTTTATTTTTTGTTTTTTATTTTTTATAAGTTTCAGGGTGGGTTTTTTTTCTTTTTTTTTTTCATTTCACCGATTGGTTTGTTTGTTATGCTTTTTTTTTTTTTTATCATTTTGTCCTTTTTTATATACATATTTGTTTTTTCTCCTTAATTTTGTCACTTTTTTTTTTTTTTTTGCTATCATGCATTAAGCACATGCAGAGCGCTTGTTTTTCGATACAATATATGTATATATACATCTCCCTCTGCGTATATATATAAGCACCCCCGAATTTTGGAAACAAAAGCTGTGATGTTCACGTTACTACTCTCAAGATCAATCACGTTCGTTGTCCATGTCGTATTTTCTGACAATTGTCTCCGCATTATTACATTGCCAAAATGTGTACGCGCGTTACTGACGCAAAATAAATGAATACAAACTACATAAAAGAAAGCCCTTATTAATATAGTTTTCTGTGTAACACATGCAAACACGACGGGATCTATCCAAGGACAAAGGCCATTATCTCCAACATGTACATAAAGAGCATTTAAGTGCTCAACCACAAAGTATGACTCATGAGTGGCCGGAGAGAGTCATTACCTCCAACATGTACATAAAGAGCATTTAAGTGTTCAACCACAAAGTATGACTCACAAGTGGCCGGAGAAAGTCATCATCTCCAAGTCATCTATCCATGGACAGGGAAACAAAGCATTAACATGGTGTTTATGTTAAACGTGTATGTTTTAAGGAGTAAAAATGTAATATATTTTTAGAGACATTTTTATCAATAAAAGATTTACTTATTATTCATATATCAAATCTTGTCATCTTTACGTTTATATTTGTTGAATGTATGTTAAGCAAACAAAAGTCTGAGACTGTCGGCCTAAACCTTAAGAATTGGGCATATGATGGATATATTATGCATAAGACACGATTCTCAAGGTAACGGTCTAAATCATAAGATTCGCAATCGAGGGAATAAAGTTGGGTGCTTTATTTATGTAAAGATTGTTATGTTGTTTATATCCATATCGAGAGATGGTTAATTTGTCTTAGCCATCTGAGGTAGACTCCATGAATAGAAACATTGGTGCGTTGTCATAGGTGACGATACATTGGATCAGGACATAAAGTAAATTGATTTGGATTAATAATTCTGTCTTGATAAATCGATTCACTTAGACAATAATATGTATTGTATTTTAATCTTAAGATGGATAGTGGGCCCGTTGTCTTGACTTGTGTCTTTTGATGTACCAAAGGGTGACATCCACATTATATGTTGGTACGCATGCCGGTACGTTAGAGGCATAACTCTTGATAGCGTAGACCTGTTATTCATAGATATGGAATCCATAGCTCCTCTTTAGGGGTCGTTGATATCCCCTTATATGTATTATCCTGTAATTGGAAAATTAGAGCGCTCAACCATTTAGATTCATAGGTGTAACCGACTGGTATATCGTCTATGGATAGTAAGTTTTCCGATGGTGAGATAATAGAACGTAAGATAAAAATAATTAGGAAGGTAAGACAGAATTTATCCTTAAGCTGATTATGGATAATCCTATGGGGGTACGACATATTATGTTATGTCATGGAGACTTAGCTATACGAGCTTCATAATTCTATAGAGTTCGAGAGTGCAACTCTAAGCTTTTAGTGAAGTAGCGTTGAAGTTAATAATTATGAAATGTATATATGGGATATTTGGTTTCATAATTATCGAGAGCTTAAACTATATAGGTCCATCAGGTCCCCTTTGCTAGCTCATAATAAATCCTGTAACGATACGGCGTGCTTTTCCAATAATTAGTAACTTGTGTCAAATTATCAGATTGACTAAAATTCAATAGGATCTAAAAATTAATATTTGTTTATTAATTGAATTAATTTTGTAAAAAATTAATTCAAGATAAACTTGTTGAATTATCAAAATCAGATAATTCATGTCTGTTTATCGATTGGATTAATTTTGAATAAATTAATTTGAGATATACTTGTTGAATTATCAAGAATATTTATTTTCTTATAGATTATCTAGATATGACTATTTTAATCAGATAACTTCTCTATTGGGTTATTTGAATTAAAATTGAGGCTCTATCCTAAGAATCTCGGGTGGGAAATAAAGATTCGCGGGGATCATTTATTGTAAGTTCGGCAGGCCGATCTTTAAGTTCGGCTGCTGATGGAGTCAGTTCGGCAGGCCGATCTACCAGTTCGGCTTGCTGACCATGCGATAAATAGATCACGTGTTTTCAAGCATATTTTATTAGATATTGATCGTGATTTGATTCTGATTCGAATTTTCAAGGTCTTATCTGATACGAACTTACTCTTAGGCCCAACCTCTATAAAAAGGGAAGTGAGACTCATTGTTATTTAGATCAATTAAGAAATCAAGAGTGAGACTCTGTGACTCCCCGAAGAGCTATTGTTCACAAATCACAAACTACAGCTTTGGGTATTTCTCAATTGGTTGGAAGGAGAGTCGCCTGGTGGAAGAGCTATACGAATGTGCCCACACACAACCTGTCGTGGATAGAGAATAGCGAAGAACGCTAATTGGTTGAGGTCCTTCTGGAACGCACATCTCTTCATTGACTGCAGGAGCTTTTTAACATTTACAAGGTTAGTAAGATCTGGTTAATTTATGCATATAGTGTATCAAACTTGAAATTTAAAAAATACTCTGATATTAAAATTTTAAAATTCCGTTGCGTACTATTTTTCTAACAATTTAGCAGTGGTGGCCTACACCATTTTTTCAGTTATAAACAGTGTAAAGCTCTCACTTACTACAGTAACAATAAAAAAATCGCTATAATGTAAGGCTCTCACATGCTACAATAAAAAAGTTCTAACCAATAGTTCTAACTACCCTATAAATTTTGCCAACAACTCCCAACCAATTACTAATAGCAAAACCACACATTTCCCTTCCCCTTTTAATTCCCCCCACTTTTAACCTATAAAATCACTACACCAAAGACCCTCTGCCATGCAATCACGAAAAACTTCTCAATAAGTAAAAAGCCTAAGTTAACACTAAATTAGTACACTCTGTAAGAAATTTTATCTACGTAATTATGATTTTCAAAATATGCATGAACCAAATTACATAAAAATCATCTAAATGCAAAAACATAAAAAAAAAAAATCTTACCTTCAGCCATTGATAATCAAAAAAATGAATAGAGAATATCTCTGCATGAATTCCAGAAGAAAAATTTTATGAAAAAGAAGAGAATCTTCTAAACCTTAAACAATTTAGAAGGATGGTGTATATCTCTGTATCACTGCTAAGCTTAAAGACCCTCTGGATTTTTTACGTAATATTTAAACACACCCACACCAAGGTGTACGTTACCATCAATATGAAAAAAGACCTTTGTTTTAAAACATTATAACAGTTCTGAATAACCTTTGGTTGACATCCCTTAAAAATAGGGATATATTGGACCACTTAATTTTATTTTATTTATTTATTATCATTTAAAAAACTAAATAAATAAAATTAAAATAACATTTTCCCACTTGGTCCACATATATTTTCTAGATAACAAAAATCAACCAATCTCAAACTTAAGGAATAAATACATGAATCATGACGATAAGTCCTCTTAAAGCGAGTATTATTTTCTATGTATTACAATATATTATATCCCTTAATACTAACTCATAAAATGGTAACGTAACTTAATGAATAAACCCTATGTTTATTCTAGGTCCAGCTTAACTGATCTTTTTCAAAATAACTGAATATGTGCACAACTAAATATGAGAAAATATTACAATTGAATAAGAGTTTCAATAAAATAACAAATGTACGTACAATGAAATCCCAATCATGGAACCAAGTCTCATTCGTACTACATCATCCTTAAAATTCTTTGGTAGCATGCCTTTAGTTAAAGGATCGACAATCATTAACTCAGTGCTAATGTGCTCAATGACTACTTGCTTTTCTTTAACAGGTTCTCTTATAGCTACGTACTTAATGTCGATGTGTTTACTCTAACTACGAATCTTGTTATTCTTAGCCGTAAACACCGCAATTGAATTGTCATAGTATAATCTCAATGGCCTAGAAATAGAATCAACAATTCTAAGCCCAAATATAAAATTCTTCAACCATACACCATGCGAAGTAGCTTCAAAACAAGAAACAAACTCAGCCCCATAGTAGAGGTAGCAATCAAAGTCTGCTTCGCACTCCTCCAAGATATAGCCCTATAGGCAAACATGAAACATAACCAGATGTTGATTTTTGCGAATCAACATAGCCAGTAAAGTCTGAATCAGAGTATCCAATCACCTCTAGAATGTCAGTCCATCTATACATGAGGATGTAAACCTTAGTCCCTTGAAGGTACCTCATCACCTTTTTTGTAGCTCTCCGTGGTCAACACCTAGGTTACTCTGATATTTGCCCAACATTCCCACAGCAAATGTAATATCAGGTCTTGTGCAAACCTGAGCATACATTAGGCTTCCAACGGCTGAAACATATGGAATGTTTTTCATTTGTTCCCGTTCGAGCTCATTTTTCAGGCACTGGTTCAAATTGAACATGTCACCTTTCACAATGGGTGCCACACTTAGTGAACAATCCTTCATCCAAAACCTCTCTAGAATTTTGTTGATATAGGTGTCTTGAGACAAACCCAAAATGCCTCAAGATCTATCCCTATGGATCTTAATGCTAATTACATAAGATGCCTCTCCCATATCCTTCATATCAAAGTTCTTTGAGAGAAATTGCTTCACCTTATATAGCAATCCCTTATCATTGGTTACAAGCAATATGTCATCCACGTATAGCACAGGGAAACAAATCCTACTCCTACTGACCTTCTGGTATATAGATTGATCCATGATATTCTCTTCAAAACCAAATGAAGAGATAACATCATGGAACTTCAAATACCACTAAAAAGAGGCTTGTTTCCATATATAGATTTCTTAAGCTTACAGACTAAATGCTCTCCGTCACAGGAAGAAAATCCTTCTAGTTGTTTCATATAAACCTCTTCGTCTAGATCACCATTGAGAAAGGCTGCTTGCACATGCATTTGATACAATCCAAATCAAAATGGGCGACCAATGCCATAATAACTTGAAGAGAATCCTTTTTAGATATAGGAGAAAAGGTCTCTGTGTAGTTAATTCCTTCTCTTTGAGTGAATCCTTTGGTAATCAATCTTGCCTTACGTCTCTCAATGTTGCCCAATAAGTCTTTTTTTGTTTTAAAGACCCACTTACATCTAATGGTTTTTACACCATCAGGCAACTCAACAAGATCTCAGACTTTGTTAGATGCCATAGAATCCATTTCGTCTTTCATGGCATTGTACCATAAGTTAGATTCCTTAGAACTCATGGTCTGTGAAAACGTTTCAGGATCATTTTCGGCTCCAACATTGTAGTCAGCGCTTGTAGATACATAATATAGTCACTAGGTATCGTCGATCGCTTTTCTCTAGTAGCTTTCCTTACTGCTGGTTCAACATTTTCTTGAGGAGCATATTGTTCCATAGGCTGTTCAATAGTTTTCTATATCTATTGTTTAGCTGGATCCACTATTTCTTGATTAGCAATATGTGGAACTCAAACGACTTGTTGTTGTTCATCATGCATTTGAACTCTAGGTGTGTTGTGTACAACAATCACTCTATCATAAGAAGTGAAAGTGGAAGGTTGATTATCTGTATGATCTTTCTCAAGAATAGTGTTCCAGGATCGATTGCTCCCATTAATCAAGTCATTCTCAAGAAATTTTGTATTCTTTGATTCCACAAATCTAATATTGTGAGATGGACAATAAAATCTGTATCCTTTAGACTGTTTAGCATATCCAACAAAATATCCACTTATGGTCCTTGGGTCTAGCTTATTTTCTTATGGATTATAAACTTTTACCTCCAACAGGCATCCCCAAATGTGTACACGTCGCAAACTCAGTTTCCAACATTTGAAAAACTCAAAAGGCGTCTTTAGGATGACCTTGGTTGGAACTCGATTCAATATGTACATTGGCATCTTAAAAGCTTCAGTCCACAAGGACTCAGGAAGTTTGGAGCTAGCAAGCATACTCCGCACCATGTCCAATAATGTTCTATTTTTTCTTTTAGCTACACCATTCTAGTCTGAAGAACCAGGCATAGTGTATTGAGCAACAATCCCATGCTCTTTTAGAAACTTTGCAAATGGACTAGGTGCTTGTCCATGCTCAGTGTATCTATCATTGTACTCTCCACGTCTATCTAATCTCACGATCTTAATTTGCTTTCTGTATTGTTTCTCTACTTCCACTTTAAAGAATTTAAAAGCATCTAGTGCTTCATTTTTATTGTTAAGCAAGTAGAGATATATGTATCGTGAATAGTCATTTATGAAAAAGACGAAGTACCTTTGAGAGTACGCATCTATGTCTAGACTACAAATATCCATATGTATGATTTCCAACAAATCAGAACTCCTCTTGGCACCTTTCTTTGACTTATTGGTCTGTTTACCCTTAATGCAGTCCACACAAGTATCAAAATCAGTAAAATCTAATGTACTAAGTACTTCATTATTTACTAATATCTTAATTCTCTCAATGGAGATATGTCTCAATCTCTAATGCCACAACATAGAGGATTCATCATTCACAACACATCGCTTAATACCAACATTTTTATGAACGTGTATAGTAGTATAATTGGCATCATTTTGTAAATTAAGAAGAAAAAGACCATCTACAAAGTACCACATCCAATAAAATCATATTTATAAAATAAACTAAAGGAAGATTCTGAAAAATTAAAGGCATATCGAACTGATACAAGTCTGGAAACCAAAATTAAATTTCTAGAAAAACTAAGAATATAGAATTTTTTTCTAAATACAAAATAAAATCACTACTTAAAACTAGTTTGCATGTTCCTATAGCCTCCACATGTGAGCGCATCTTATTTCTAGAGTAGATGCTTTGCTCACTTCCCACTAGCCTTCGCAGGTCTTGCAATCCCTGTAAAGAATTGGTAACATGTATTGTAGAACCTGAATCAATCCACTATGTGTTATAATTAATATCAATCATATTGGATTCATAACAGACAAGTGAGAGTTGAGTACCTTTCTTGTCAAGCCACTCTTAGAATTTAGAACAGCCCTTCTTTATGTGCCCCTTCTTCTTGCAAAAGAAGCACTTGAACTCCTTCTTAATATCCGACTGGGCAGGAACCTTGCCTTTCCCCTTTTGCTTGGCTTGAAATTTCTTCTTATTTTCTTAGGTTGCCAGATTTACTTTCTCTTCCTCTTCCATAATGAGTCTTCCCTCCTCCTAAACACACATGGTTAACAACTCATTAATTGACCATTTGTCCTTATGTGTGTTGTAGGAGATCTTAAAGGGACCATACTCTAAGGGTAGAGTGTTCAAAATGTAATGAACCATGAAAGAATCAGACATCTCAACCTTAAGTGTCTTCAGTTGAGCTGCAATGTCCCTTATGCGCATAATATGCTCACGTACGCCTCTTATACCGGTAAACTTTAAAGATGAAAACTGCATGATCACGGTGCTAGCCAATGCCTTATCTGAAGGCTCAAATTGTTCATCAATAGCCTTCAGTAGTGCTCGAACATTGTTATATTGATCGACCGAATCCCTAATCCCAGTAGAGATCTTGGTCTTTATGAACATAACTGATAGGCGATTGGATCGCTCCCACTTTTCATATCGTTCACCATCATTTGGAATGTTGGCCTCAGTGATAGGAGGCGGTTCATCTTTTCTGATGGCATAATCAATGTCCATCCACCCTAAATGAAGGAGCATCCTCTCCTTCTAGACCTTATAGTTATCACCCTTAAGCTCGAGAATATCACATTTCATATCAAATAAAGTAACATGTTGAATTACTACAATACATCAAACATATATGCTCATGTCACAAAATTTGAAGCTAATAACTATATGTCATGTTTACTAATGTAAATCATGCTACAAAAAATTATGAATCAAATGACACGTAAAAACTGCCTATGGACTAAGTTTCTAATTTACATAGATTCACATATAATCTTATGATAAAACTATTAAACTATTTTCCATTTCTTAATTCCTGTGGGCAAATTAAGAAAATAATTGAATATTTTATCCTAACCAATCATGTTTAATATAATAAAATTTCATTTGGGATCAATTTCATTATACAAAACATAATTAGTTACAATTACTGTCCATTTGACTACATGTGATTCAAAAAAAACTTAAAATATAATTTCAATATAATCAAAGATGTTGTGGCTACTCCCAAATCATTAAAATTATACAAATCACTCAAGACATTTAATTTTCATGCATAAAATATTCATAAAATTGCATGTTTTAAAAATAACAACTAAAGAATACAAAAAAAATAAATTATGTATAAATTTATAACCATATCTAAAATAAATTTCCAAAATTTTATTTAAGCATAAATAATAAAATCTTGGATTTCATTAAATTCATTTTAGATTCATCAAAAATTAATTTTCCAAAACACCCAAATCAAAAATTCGATAAAAAAATACTAAAACAGAATTAATTAAAATTTTAAATTTTTTTGGCCAAAAATCCCCCGAAAAAACGACATGTCATTTTCCATCATAGAATGAAAACGACGTGTCATTTTCACTAACGATAGGCGCATTTCTTTGAGCAAATTGACGTGTCCTTTTTCACTATGAAAAAGGGCATGCCGCTTTTTAGCCTAGAAACGCGCCCCTTTGGGGCCAAAACGACATGTCGTTTTGGACCCCAGAAATTTGTCTTCCTTGTGAAATTGGGTCTTGTTGACCCGAAAAAGACCCAAATGGGTCTAATTGTAGACCCGGTTGTTTCTGGACCTTTTGGACACTAAAATTGACGTTTTGAAAACCTAAAGATGTTAGAAAATCAATTTCCTAATGATTTCTAGCATTGGTTGTCGTCAAAAATTATCAAAAATGATTTCATGTACAACAAAGTTTTGGGTATTTTAAAAAACTTCAATAAATTCTTAGAAAACTCATTCATACAAATCAAGGCAGAGGTAAAACAAGGCTCTGAGACCAAATGTGAGAAATTTTTATTTATGTAATTATGATTTTCAAAATATGCATGAACCAAATTGCATAAAAATCATCTAAATGCAGAAACATAAATGAAAGGAAATTTAACATCTAGCCATTGATAATCAAAAGAATGAATGGAGAGTATCTCTGCAAAAATTCCTGAAGAAAAATTTTTACAAAAAAAAAAAACTTCTAAACCTTAAGCAATTTAGCAAGATGGTGTATATCTCTATATAACTACTAGGCTTAGGAATCCTCTAAATTTTTTATATAATATTTAAACACACCCACACCAAGATGCACGTTATCATCAATCTGAAAAGAGGTTTTTTTTTTTTTAAATGTTATGAGAGTTCTGAATAACCTTTAGTTAAGATCTCTTAAAAATAAGAATACATTGGACCGTTTTAATTTATTTTTATTTATTTATTATCATTTAAAAAATTAAATAAATAAAATTAAAATAACACACTCGAGTCCTTTTTTCCTCAATATTTACTAGCAACTATGGTCAGCTCTAGCTTTGTCAAGATTGCCTGCGTTGTGGTCATTGCCATGATGGTGGCCCCACCTGCAGCCGAGGCATTGACCTGCAGGACGGTGTCAGGCTACGTCACGTCGTGCATTAATTATGCCAGGGTTGGGAGGACAGGCCCCCCAGGATGCTGCAATGGGATTAAAAATTTGAACAGCTTGGCCAAGACCTCACAAGACCGCAGGGACGCTTGCAAGTGCCTGAAGTCCGCTGCTACTACCATCAAGCGTCTCAACCTCGGCCTTGTCGCTGGACTCCCCGGCAAGTGCAGAGTTAATGTTCCTTTTAAGATCAGCCCCTCTACCAACTGTAACACGTAATAAACTCCTCCTTTTGACACACTAACTTCAAACACCTTTAGTATATGTCATGGAATAATCTTCACCATATATAGTAACTTTCAATTAGCTACACCTGCATGAATATTGTTCAAAAAGTATAACTAATCGTAAAGGACAGACTGTTGTTTAATTAACTCCGTGAACCAATGTCTCGTACAGTATAATGTTGCATGGGACGCACCAATTTTTTTTTTTTTTTTTATTAGCACGTATACAGCTGGTTGTTGTCTGGGCTTAATGGCTAATGCATGCAAGCATGTCGTTTTTTTTTTTTTTTTTCCTGAAGAATCTCTTGTAGCTGCGTTTAAGATTATTTAGAGAAAAATGATTTCCACATTAAATATACAATATCTCTAAATCTCTTGTATTTTTTTTTTCAGTGTGAACTGAAGTCGAAGGACACAACTATAGGCAATTTTCAGCCGCGGATACAATAATAAATATCGTACGAGAATAAAGTATGTAGGTGTTCATATGACCCTACAGATATGGTTGTCTCTTTCTTTAGGAGAGTTGTACGTATTACGATTTTCAATATTGTTTAAGTAACAAAGGGCTGTTTGATATTATTTTTAAAATAGATGAAAATATTTTTATTTTAAAAAATAAAAAAATTTAAAAATTATATTGAGAGTTTTTAAAATTCTTGACTTGAAAAACGTGCAAAAACATTTTCAAAAATTTTGAGAATAAAACCAAACGGGGTTTTTGTCTCGTTTGACTGAAGTACTTCTTCCCTTTTTCTATAATTGTCATGCACCTAACGTTAGTGAAATGACGGTTTAATTAAAATAAATAATTAAAATTAATTATAAACATCGGCAATTTTTATTATATTTTTAAAAAAACATTTTTAGTAAATTCAAGAATATGATTATTTTAAACCTAATTATATTAACACGAATATTAAAGCATAGCAAAATGAAATTACTGGATTAACCTCAAAACTAATTTAAAACATAGAATCCGCCAAATGTTGACTGGGTCATATAGGACCCTACAACGGTGCATATATCGTACAAACATAAAAGACATACAACCAAACCACAGTCCAACAAAACATAATTAAAGAGCATGAATAAAGTTATATTATTACATGTCTTGATAAAAACTAATAACCAAAAGAATCACGGACTCCGTGAGTAAACCAACAGCACTCTACTTAGCTACATATTGCGAACCACCTGGAGAGGGAAAAGTGAAACAGTATAAATCATAAGCGAAAGGCTCATAGGACTTGAATTTTAAATTATCATTTATAAAATAATATAAATAATTCTAGAAAAAATTCAAGGAATAACAATTAAATAATAATTAAATAATTGAATAATTATTCACCACCGTAGTAGCCCAGACCAGGTTTTGAGAACTGCCCCTAAGGTTGCTCTCTGCATGACCTGATCTCTGTATGGCATCATGCACTTAAAACTGAACCAAACGGGGCTCTTAGACCGTTGGTGTTTAAAAACTAATTAATCATTTTATTACATTTGTTATACTAGTACCTAGATTTCAATATGCATTTATTATCATTTACTCAATATGTACATGTCCAAGACATTTGAAAATATTTATGTTCTATTCAATTCTTAAAAATATTTTAAGAAAATGAGATGTGGCCAAAACACCATTTAAAATCATGGCTATCAAGGAAAGAGGTTTAGAGTCCTACCTCGATCTCTAATACCAAACATGTCCACTCTGCAAATCCCATCTCGCTAAACATTAGCTCCAAGGGACAACGAGCAACCTTAAGTATAGACTCAATTCATTAATGTTAAAACTTAGACATATTACATTAGCATGCAATCTCATGGTTTCTTAGTGTGACCTCCCTAATTAAAATTCTTTTATATAATAATTAAACTTACTTTAAAACACATCAACAATGATTTTTTATCACTAAAACGAGTGTAAACACACTTATAATTCAATTTGGGACAAAAAGGGGTTCGGATAGCCAAAACTGGGTTCCCTGATGCAGTGCGGTCAACCGCAGGTGGTGACAATAATGTTCTTTTAAATGAATTTTTTTTCATGAGTAAATAGAGTATAAAATCTACAATGTCTATCTGTTTCTCAAGATATATATTGATGACTATATGTATTAGGCTACTCCAAAAGGTGTGCTATATTCGAACTTGATCCCAAATTTGCTAAATATATCCTCTTAAATTGATAAACATGACCAATAATGTGTGGTTCACATAGGATTAATTGCATAAATGTACTTCCTAATTATAACTATATTGTAATTTGTTCCTCTGTTTTTAAAAACTACCAAAGTATCTTTGAATTATAAAAATTTATTTCAATTTTATCCCCATGAATAGAAAAAAATTGGGCAAAACAAGATGACTACCTTTAAATAGTTATGATAAATATTTTATACATTAACAACATAAAAAATCGTAAAACAAAACATTAAATTATAAAAGATCTTAAGTGTTATGAATTTTTAAATTTTAAATATATTTTTAAAAATTTTTCTCAAGAAAAAAAATATTTCATGCAAAAATTAGGTTTACTCAAGCGTATTTTTATCTTATCTCTATTTTTTTAAGTCAAAGTAATATACAAGTGATAAAATTGAAACAAGTTTTTCAAATTTAAAAGATACATTTGTAGTTTATAAAAACAGATTGACAAATTAAAAAATAATGAAAACTATGAAGTATAGTTATACGATTAATTTAAAGTTATACATATCCCCTAAAAAATTATAAAAGTAGATATATTTAGTCCAACGATGAATATGAGAAAATTATTCTTTTAAGTAGCGGATAACTGATATCAAATCCTTGACTTTAATATTATTATTGAAAGTTGAAAAGAAGAATTACAAGATAATAATACCCGCTCCGTAGGCATTTGAAAAAGAAAAAAAAAACTGAAGAGAAAATAAACAACTAAAATTTCATTATTAAAAAAAAGGAAAGAAACTAGTATGGCTGTTAAATAAATCAAGAACGCGGCCTTTATCTTTGTCAAGTTCTGAAAAGCCTTGCAACTTGAGCCTGTTAAAGCTTTCCAAGTAAATCCCAAAAGAGAAGACCAAAGAAAGAGAAGAGTACTCAAACTCTATAAAATATTAAGAGAATCTATAGCGGTGTTTAACAAATTTAGTTTCAACTTATCAATTTCAACTCAAACTGTATAAGCTCTCGCATGCTATAGTATAAAGCAAAAGTGCTACAATATAAAGCTTTTACATGTTATAGTACTTTAAGTTCTAACTCACTTTCTAAAAATCCTATGTAGCTAGGAACCCTGCAATCTATCTAGAAACCAATTGATGGTAGAAATCAGGAGAAGTTTGCCAAGATTTTGCAGCCTATGAAATCGTTTTTCGCATACGCTTATCAGCAACTTGATTTCCCTTTTTTGTGACTATGCAAAACTTTGAAGGTTATGCTATTTAAGTGTGTTAACTTTATGACCATCTAGCTTAAAATTTTTAGGAAATAACCATGCAGTGTGTGCGTCTAAATTAAATGAATAACATAGCTAGAAAAAGTAACTTTCATTAAAGAATATATATATATATATATATATATATATATATATATAAATAAAGCTAGAATGAGTCACTTTCTAACTGATAGGGTGTTTGGCATATGGTGGTTTACACTACTAACTCAGTTATGAATAGTATAAAGCTCCCACATGTTACAGTAAAAATAAAAAAGTAACTATAATGTAAAACTCTCACATGCTACAGTAAAAACATATTTAACCAATGGTTTCCACTACGCCAAACACCTTATAAATGTCATGCTAATTAAGCCAAATTCTAAGTAAAATCAATAGCAGTTATGACAACTATCAATTTTGCCTGAAAATTTTGAAGAAGCACCAATAGAAACCACGAAGCAACCTTTACATAGTCACCACAACCTGAATCTCTAGGATCCGATCTATGTTGACTTTTAGCAAAAGTATTGGATACCACTGAAGAGACTTCATGTTTGGCACATTATTAAAGTGCACATACCAAAGAGAAAAAAATTACAGACAATGAATAAATTACCTTGAGAATTGTACATTGTGTCGGTACTCTCCAAATCTGCTTTCCTAATGAAATGCTGGAGTACATAAGAAGCTATCTAAGGAGAATTACAAAGCGAAAAATGCTTATGGTATTGAATGGTGTATTTATATCAAATCCTTATTAAATAGTGTTTTTTTAATTCTAAAAGAATATTCGCATTCGTAAAAAAAAAAAAAGAGTTTATTAACTAAGAAAAAAGTGTCATCACTACTACAGATAGTAAATAGGACGACTATTTTTTTTTTTTTTTTGAAATCACAGCATAATGTCTTAATGCCTCCTGTGTTTTGAAGATCCACACCACATATTAGATGACAATTTTTTAGCTTCAGATAAAGGTTTACAAGAAATTATCATCTAGTAATTCTAAAAATAAAAAAGGTGTGAGATTCAAAATTTCTCAAGACCCTCGATCGAAACAGTAGCACCCGCGTCGCCCTTGCTGTCTCATGGCCGCCTTTGTCACGTTGCCCTTTCTATCACACAATTGTTGGGTTTGGTGCCCTAAAAGCTGTGACATTGTACATATTGTTAATAAATAAATAAAATGACATTTATTATTTTGGTTGATTATATGTATTATGAATACATTTATAAACATCAAGAAAATTTCATGATTATTTATGTGACTATAAATTTAGCATATAGGTGTTATTTGCTTAGTGATAAAATTTATAGATAATAATCTAAATAGTCCGTAATAATTAATTAAAGTTTGGAATCTTTAATTAAAAATTACAAGTACGGTCCAATCTCATCTAAAATGAAATAGTCATTATTCGGACCATTAATGTAGAGACATTGGATTGGAGGTACTTTATATAATGAGATTATATAGGACTGGACCAGATAAATTATAAATCTCTAATAATCATCTGTTAAAAATAGAGTATTCAAATTTATCACTATGATGATTATATATTTGACAGTCTTAATCCTGAGTATTTATTAAACTCCTATTTATGACATTATGTTTTTTGACTTGCGTGGTAAGATTTGTCTAATCACAGATTATAACTTAGCATCTTGGAAACATAAAGAAATAAATGGCTAGGAATAATATTATACAGATATAGAATCCCTTCCTTTCCTATGCAAGTTAGAAAAATAGTTCTCTTGAGTGATAATTCAAGGTTTGAATAGTAGAGTGCTCGATCATAATAAGATTATGAATTAATTGTTCATTAGAGAATTATTGGAACTCAAGGATAAAGATGTAATAAGAGAGGTGAACGAAAATTGAACCTAGCTCTTATTATGAACTATTTATGGAGGACTGACTTATATATAATGATTATATCAATGGACTACTCGCTAATTTTCTTTGAGTAATTTCACTATAATCTCAAGAGTTCAGTTTCAGGTTTTTAATGGAGTAACACTAAAACTAATAAATTTGGCACATTAATTAAAGAGTTTAATTAAATGTCAAATTTATTGGAGCTTAGGCTATAGGTCCATAGGTCTCCAATACTACCTCTGTAACACTATATTGGATTTTTGCATAGAATGAATTATACATATTTAATTTAAAATTATTGAATTCTGAATTAATTATTTCACACTTGAATTATTAATGTGACACAGAAAAATGTTCTATGTGACACATAATGTAATGTGATAAATATTATCACATTTAACTAAGCATTAGTTAATTAATTAATTGATTATTATTTTTTAAATCTATTTTTAAATAAATATGATTTATTTTTGAATTTAGATATATATGGTTTTGAACCAAATCTTTTTATATATATCAGATTTTATAATATATTAATATATATATATATATTAATATAATATATATATATATATTAATATAATATTATAAAAAAAAGCCAAATGCAACAGGTTACGCTTTATGTTTTTAACATATATATATGTGTGTGTGTGTGAGAGAGATAAACAGATCACTTTATGGTGATTCGGGAAAAAAAAAGGAAAGGAAAAGAAAAAAAAGGAGAAAGTAAAAGGTCACAATTATGTAGAATATATCATTTCCCCATATATCTAATATGGTGGTTATTTCAAATTGAAAATTAATTGAAAAATTTACTAATAGCTTAGATATGAAAAGGGAAAGATAACAGTTATCTCAATATAATTATTCACGTAATTTTTACAAAATACTTAGAGAGAAAAACTGAGAGTTCTTCTCTTAAAAAAAGGTCTGCTATCTCATATGTTGAGTACATAGCAGATTCAAAAAAGTGTGAGAAAAATTCATTCTTGCAGTTTGACGTCCACTCGTCTTTCTATTAGTGTGGAGGCCTGGATTGGAAGATCATGGTGTCAAAGAGGAAAGCTAGGATACCCTGATAGTCTTCAAAAAGGTTTGTAAAATTACATAAAGCTTTCTATAATTAAAATTATATATCTATTTCTGATGAACAAAGTTTTCATACAATTTTTGTTTGTCAACGATCCATTCCTTCCGTTGCGTTTCAAATTTAATTCCAACAATTGGTATCAGAGCGGGTTATAGCATATATAATTTTAATTAAACATGATTTTATTTTGATGATATCATGTTTTTGATGCATGTTTGTGGGCACTTTGCATCTTTGTTAATTTTTATTCATGTGATGAATGGTTGTTTAATGAAGGGATTTTTGGTCGTTAATTATATGGTCTTTTTGGATTAATAATTTTATTTTCAGTTTGATTAGATCAATCTGTGTAAATCCATAAAGAGGTATAGGCTTTTTGTAATTTCTTATTATTATTTTTTCTTCTCTCCTCTCCTTCACTTGCTACACGTGGAGCGATGAAGAAAAAGATGTCCATTGGATTTTTTGGCCCAGTTGAGAACTTTGGGCCTATCAAATTTCAAGGGTAATCCAGCAGATTGTTGCACAATAAACCACCTGATGAAGACTGCAAAATTAGAGTAGGGAATTATGTTTAAATTACAAGAAGACCCCTGTAATTTTTTTTTCTCTCTTATTTTTTATGGGTTGTAATTTAATTATCCAAAAGGACCCAGTCAAAAATCCATTGTTTATTTTCATGTGATGATTGTGATAACATGTTCATGCATGATAACATGTCATCTAGGAAAGTGCCTACTTATAGTTATTGTAACATGACATGCATACACTAACATATTATTTTTTTATAAAGGAGTTTATAAAATGATTTAATATGTGTTAGCATTAATTTAATGAGATTAAATTAATTCGGTTGGTTTTATAAAATCTTAATTTATTAATCAATAAAATAATGTGAATTTATTTTTAATAGTTAAGACTTGGTAAAATTCACATAAATTCTAATTGTTTAATATTCGGTAACTTAGACAATTCATAATAAATTTAGATTTTTAGAAAATCTGGTAATTTATTTAAGTGTAAATAGAATGAGATTCTATTAACACATAATATAATCTAGTAATTAAAAATTATTTGTATCTACTAGAATTATGAAACATATGATGTTTTATAAGATAAATCATATCTTTTATAAAATAATGACTGGGAGAAGGTAATATGACAATATAACCTACAGTCTCTACAATTAGTACAACACCGTGAGATTTAGGTGGCGCCTCGTGACGCTTTGATTTCGTCCTCCCTATAGAGGGTGTCCATTTAAATCAATATCAAGGTTGGCTTTCCTTGAGATAGGATTTTATAATGTATTTTAAAATTGACCTACCCTACGGCGACAATTTTGAGTTAAGTTGTTAAAATCCAAAATAGTGGGTTACATTCATAAAGACATAATTAAATTGTTAATTTTTATCTTGACCAAAATAAACGGTTATTAATAAATATAGAAAATATGAGATATTTTGAATATATTTATTAATTGAGAATGCCTCAATTCAATTTATAAATAATTTGACCTACCATACGGTGGCACTTTATTTATTAAAATTGAATAATCGTGGAATTAGTAAAATATTTTTTTTTTGCATCATGCATCACGTTTACTATTCCAAAACATATATTTATGATGTTTATGCAACCATTTTAATTCATGCTAATTTATTTATTTATTACAGCAACAATGTCTAATCCAATCATCGCTATTCTCTCAACTGAAAAATTAACCGAAGATAATTTTGTCAAGTGGAAGAGTAACATGAACATTGTGCTAATTTGCGAAAGTTACAAGTTTGTCCTGATGGAGAAATGTCCTCCAGAACCTGCTGCCAATGCTCCTCGTAATGTACGGGAAGCATATGATCGTTAGATCGAGACGAACAATAAGGCCTACCGTTTTCTTTTAGCTTGCATGTCTGACGTGCTTAGGATGAAGCATGAAAGCATGGAGACCGCTTATGAGATAATGCAGTCTCTGCAAGACATGTTTGGTAAACCTTCTGAAAAGGCACGCCACGAAGCCGTTAAGGCAATAATGAATGCCAAAATGAAGGCAAGAATTTCGGTCAGAGAACATGTTCTCAACATGGTTAACTATCTCCATGAGGTCGAGGTGAACGAGGCAGTGATAGATGAAGCTACACAGATGGTGATGATTTTGGAAACCCTCTCCCCTGCGTTCCTTCAGTTCAAAAGCAACATTTCATGAACAAGCTGAAATATAACATGACTGAGTTGCTTAATGAGCTTCAAACCTTCGAGTCTATTTCAAAAGAAAAAACTAAAGAAGCTGAGGCAAATGTTGCAAAAGCTCAACCCTCCTCTTCTACTCAAAAGAATAAGAAGAAGAAGGGGACTGAAGGAAGTGGTTAGTCTAAGAATGGAGGGCAACCTAAGAAGAACAAAAGCAACAACAAAAAGAGCTCAAACCAAAAGAAGCCTAAAGGAAAATGTTTCCACTGCGGCGTAGTTGGGCACTGGAAGAGAAACTGCAAGAAGTATCTTCAAGAGCTCAAAGAAAAGAAGAACAACGGTAAATCAGATTTAATTGTTATAGAAGCTTGTTTAGTTGAAGATGATACTTCACCTTGGATAATTGATTCAGGGGCAACTAACCATGTTTGTTCTTCTTTGCAGATGCTTAGTTCTTCAAGGGAGCTTGCCGACGGGGAACAAACAACGAGAGTGGGAACGGGAGAGGTTGTTTCGGCAAGAGCAGTGGGAGTTGTTAAACTTTATTTTAGAAATAAGTTTTTAATTTTGGACAATATTTATTACATTCCTTGTTTTCATAGAAATTTGATTTCTGTTTCCAGGTTGTTTGAACAAATGTTTAATGTTTCTTTTAATAATAATTATGTTAATATTTCTAGAAATGGTTTGAATATTTGTTCTACGCATCTGAAAAATGGGCTTTACACTTTAAGGCCTAATGAAAAATCACTGCTCAATACCGAAATGTTCAAAGTTGAACAACCAAAACCCAAGAAGCAAAAGATTTCTTCTGATAATGATACATACCTATGGCACCTTAGATTAGGTCACGTTAACCTTGATAGAATTAACAGACTGGTAAAAGAAGGTCCTTTAAAAGAGCAAAAAGTTAGTTTTCTACCAGTTTGTGAATCTTGTCTTAAAGGTAAAATAACTAAAAGGCCTTTCGCTGTAAAAGGCGAAAGGGCTAAGGAACCACTTGAGCTAATACATTCAGACGTTTATGGTCCATTGAATGTACCAGCATGTGGTGGTTACGAATATTTCATCACATTTATTGACGATTATTCAAGGTATGGTTAAATATACCTAATGCAAAGGAAATCTGAAACTTTTGGAAAGTTCAAAGAATTCTAAGCGGAAGCTGAAAAGCAATTAGGAAAGACGGTGAAGAGTCTTCGATCTGATCAAGGAGGAGAATACCTTGATATTGAATTCAAGGACTACATGATAGAACATGGTATTCTATCACAACTCACCGCACCTAGAACACCACAACAAAATGACGTTGCAGAGAGAAGAAATAGAACGTTGCTTGATATGGTGAGATCCATGCTTAGCTACTCATCATTACCCACTTCATTTTGGGGATATGCACTATAAACTACAGTATATATTCTAAACATAGTTCCATCTAAGTCTATTTCAAAAACACCTTTAGAGTTATGAAATAGTCGCAAACCTAGTATGCGACATATTCGTATATAGGGGTGTCCAACACATGTGCTGAAAGGAAAGACCGGGAAGTTGAAACCACGTTCTGAAGTATGCTTATTTGTGGGATACCCAAAGGGAATAAGGGGAGGTTTGTTTTATAGTCCACAGGAAAAGAAAGTACTTGTATCGACAAATGCCACTTTTCTCTAGAATGATTGTATGACAAACTATAAACCTCGTAACAAAGTTGTACTTGAAGAGTTACTTTCTGATCAGATCAGACTACAACCGACAACTGTTGTCGAATGACAAAATGAGGAGACCACATCTCCCTATCAGAAATTCATACCACCTCGACATAGTAGGAGGGTTGTGAGACCACCTGCTCGCTACAGGGAACTTGGAGAAGCAAATGTTGCTATATCTGAAATGGTGAAGATGATCCATTGATATATCGTGATGCAATGGAAGTTTCTGAGAAGGAAAAATGGCTGGAGGCTATGAACCTTGAAATGGAGTCCATGTACTCCAATTCAGTCTGAGATCTTATAGACCTACCTGAAGGGATAAAACCCATAGGGTGCAAATGGATTTACAAGAAGAAAAGAGGAGTGGATGGGAAAGTTGAGACTTTCAAAGCTAGGCTTGTGGCAAAGGGTTATACCCAAAAGGAGGGAGTTGACTATGAAGAAACTTTCTCGCCTATAGCTATGCTTAAATCCATTCGGATTCTTTTATCCATTGCTGCTTGTCTTGATTATGAGATATGGCAAATGGATGTCAAGACTGTCTTTTTGAATGGCTATCTTGAGGAAAGCATCTATATGGTGCAACCAAAAGGGTTTGTAGTCAAAGGTCAAGAGCAAAAAGTTTACAAGTTGCAGAGGTCCATCTATGGACTCAAGCAAGCTTCAAGATCTTGGAACTTGAGATTTGATGAAGCGATCAAATCTTATGGTTTCGATCAAAATATTGATGAACCTTGTGTTTACAAGTACATCAAAGATAAGAAGGTGGTCTTCTTGGTTCTTTATGTAGATGATATCCTACTCATTGGGAATGATGTAGGTGTATTATCTGATGTAAAGAAATGGCTCGCCAACAATTTCCAAATGAAAGATTTAGGAGAAGCAAGTTATGTTCTTGGAATCCAACTCATAAAAGATCGCAAGAACAAACTATTGGCGCTGTCTCAGGCATCGTATATCGATAAAGTACTTATCAGATTTTTGATGCAAAACTCCAAGAAAGGTCATTTACCTACACGTCATGGAGTTTATCTTTCAAAAGAGCAGTGTTCTAAGACACCTCAAGAGGAAGAAAGTATGAGACAGGTACCCTATGCATCTGCAGTAGGAAGTCTAATGTATGCCATATTGTGTACAAGACCTGACATTTGCTATGCGGTGGGTATAGTCAGTCGGTATCAATCCAACCCAAGATTAGATCATTGGGTAGCGGTTAAACATATTCTCAAGTATCTTAGGAGAACGAGAAACTATATGCTAGTTTATTCTGGTGAGAATTTGATTCCCATTGGATACACTGATTATGATTTTCAATCAGACAAAGACACACGTAAATCTACGTCTGGATCAGTGTTTACTTTTGGTGGTGGAGCCATAGTTTGGAGAAGCATCAAACAATCTTGTATTGCTGATTCAACTATGGAAGCAGAATATGTGGCTGCTTGTGAAGCAGCTAAAGAAGCTGTTTGGCTCTGTAAGTTCTTAAATGATTTGGAAGTAGTTTTAGACATGGATAAATCACTCACACTGTATTGTGACAACAATGGTGCAGTGGCAAATTCAAGAGAACCTAGAAGCCACAAAAGAGAAAAGCATATAGAAAGAAAATATCATTTGATTAGAGAGATAGTGCATTGAGGCGATGTGGAAGTTGTGAAGATAGCGTCGGAAAACAACCTTGCCGACCCTTTCACCAAGACGTTACCTGCAAAGAGCTTTGAGGGACACTTGGAAGGCTTAGGTCTTAAAGACATGTCTCACCTACTTTAGGGCAAGTGGGAGATTGTTGGGTTTGGTGTCCTAAAAGCTGTGACATTGTACATATTGTTAATAAATAAATAAAATGACATTTATTATTTTGGTTGATTATATGTATTATGAATACATTTATAAACATCAAGAAAATTCTATGATTATTTATGTAACTATAAATTTAGCATATAAGTGTTATTTGCTTAGGGATAAAATTAATAGATAATAATCTAAATAGTCCATAATAATTAATTAAAGTTTGGGATCTTTAATTAAAAATTACAAGTATGGTCCAATCTCATCTAAAATGAAATAGTCATTATCCGGACTATTAATGTAGAGACATTGGATTGGAGGTACTTTATATAATGAGATTATATAGGATTGGACTAGATAAATTATGAATCTCTAATAATCATCTGTTACAAATAGAGTATTCAAATTTATCACTATGATGATCATATATTTGACAGTCTTAATCCTGAGTATTTATTAGACTCTTATTTATGACATTATGTTTTTTGACTTGCGTGATAAGATTTGTCTAAGCACAGATTATAACTTAGCATCTTGGAAACATAAAGTAATAAATGGCTGGGAATAATATTATACAGATATGGAATCCATTCCTTTCCTATGGAAGTTATAAAAATAGTTCTCTTTAGTGATAATTCAAGGTTTGAACAGTAGAGCATTCGTTCATAATAAGATTATGAATTAATTGTTCATTAGAGAATTATTGGAACTCAAGGATAAAGATGTAATAAGAGAGGTGAACGAAAATTGAACCTAGCTCTTATTATGAACTATTTATGGAGGACTGACTTATATGTAATGAATATATCAATGGACTACTCGCTAATTTTCTTTGAGTAATTTTACTATACTATCAAGAGTTTAGTTTCAGGTTTTTAGTGGAGTAACATTGAAACTAATAAATTTGGCACATTAATTAAAGAGTTTGATTAAATGTCAAATTTATTGGAGCTTGGGTTATAGGTCCATAGGTCCCCAATACCACCTCTGTAACACTATATTGGATTTTTGCATAGAATGAATTATACATATTTAATTTGAAATTATTGAATTCTGAATTAATTATTTCACACTTGAATTATTAATGTGACACAGAAAAATGTTCTCTATGACACATAATGTAATGTGATAAATGTTATCACATTTAACTGAGCATTAGTTAATTAATTAATTGATTATTTTTTTAAATCTATTCTTGAATAAATGTGATTTATTTTTGAATTTAGATATATATGGTTTTTTATAATATATTATTATAATATTATTAAAAAAAAGTCAAACGTAACAGGTTACGCTTCATGTTTTTTAACATATATATATATATGTGTGTGTGTGTGAGAAAGATAAACGGATCACTTTGTAGTGATTCGGGAAAAAAAAAAAAGGAAAGAAAAAGAAAAGAAAGGAAAAAGTAAAAGGTCACAATTATGCAGAATATATCATTTCCCCATATATCTGATATGGTGGTTATTTTAAATTAAAAATTAATTGAAAAATTTACTAATAGCTCAGATATAAAAAGTGAGAGATAATAGTTATCTCAATATAATTATTCATGTAATTTTTACAAAATACTTAGAGAGAAAAACTAAGAGTTCTTCTCTAAAAAAAAGGTCTGCTATCTCATGTGTTGAGTACATAGCAGATTCAGAAAAGTGTGAGGAAAATTCATTCTTGCAGTTTGACACCCACTCATCTTTCCATTGGTGTGGAGGCCTAGTTTGGAAGATCGTGGTGTCAAAGAGGAAAGCTAGGATACCCTGATAGTCTTCAAAAAGGTTTGTAAAATTACATAAAGCTTTCTATAATTAAAATTATATATCTATTCCTGATGAACAAAGTTTTCATAAAATTTTTGTTTGTCAACGATCCGTTCCTTTCGCTGCGTTTTATATTTAATTCCAACAACAATCGCGTCTGTCGCCTTGGCCTCACGATCGCTTTCTTATTTCATTAATTTAGTTGTTTAACCACAAAATAAAAAACAAAAAAAAAAAACGTAAACAACAAATTAACTATAAAAGCAATCTACACTTAGTAATTAATAAACAACTAAGATAAAGAAGTTTACGAGAGGAAAATTACACACGCTCTCTCAAGAATATTTCTCTAGCCTCTCTCTCAATTTAAATTTCTAAGATACATCATACACAAGAAAAAACACAACCTATATATATACAGGTTTTTTAAAAATAGGTAACAAAGACCACAAATAACGCAAAATGCATTCTTCAAAAGACGGACACAAGCGGCCGTGCAAACTTACATTCGCTCCGCAAATTCTCTACGCTTTGCGCCTGGCCGCCCCCGCTCATGTGTTCAGTCCCACTGTGCAGAAGTAGGTGATTATTTGAAAGGGCTTTAATTAGGCTTCACACCTTTTAACCCCTGGATTATTGAAATTACCATGCTTGATTTTGCTTTAGGGTTAAGTTTTGTTAATTTTTATTTTTTTTTCTAATCCAATTCAACCTTTACAACGTACCATGCTTTTGTTATGCAGAGATAACGACAGTCTCATAACAACCATCGTTTTTTAGGCGTCGTCTAATCGCATCTTGTAGTATGCAAAACTCTGAAGTTCATGCTATTCAATTGTGTTAATGTGATCCATCTAGCGTTAAATTTTTGGGAGACTGCCATGTTGCACGTGCGTCTAAAGCAAATGAACGACATAGCATGGTAGAGTTACTTTCTAACCAAATGCCATATTTGTAAGTAAAATAAAAAAAAAGTGATAACAAGCCATCGATTCTGCTCAAAACACGAAAAAAAGGAAACACCCATGTGAACTGTGAAACAATCTTTTGCAGAAGCCATAATATGTTCTCAAATATTTCACCACAACTGAAATTAGCACCTTTAGAAACATCATTGTGTTGGTTTTCTCCCATAATACGACTATAAATTCTAAAAATTCGATCGAGGCAAAGGATATTTTGTTATTTATTATTGTGCATTTGGTTTTTTAAATGGTAATAAATAAATAAAAATAAATAAATTTAATTGGTCCAATATACGTATTTTTTTAAAGGGTATCAACCAAAAGTTATCTCTGAACTGATATAAAGTTTCAAAAAGAAGGCCTTGTTTCAGAGATATCTCTTGATGGTAACATACCCGGTGGTGGGTGTTTATAAATATTACGTATGAGATGGTCCCTATACCTGTGCAGTTTATTTCAGAAATACACCATCTTTAAAATTGCAGAAGGTTAGAAGAGCCTCTTCTTTCACAAGTTTTGTTTTCTTCAGAGAATTATTGCAGAGAAACTCTTCATTCATTCTACAGAATATCAATAGCTGGAGGTTAATTTTTTGTTCTTTACGTTTCCGCATTTAGATTATTTTCATGCAATTTGGTTTATGCATATATGAAAATCACAACTCTGTTTATATGTAAATTTATCTAACATTTGGTATCAAGAGCGTGGTTTTTTCTCTGTCTTTATATATCTGAATGGAGTTTTAATGGAGTTTTTCAAAATACCCAAAACTTTGTTGAATTTGAAATCGTTTTTTGATTTTTTTGATGAAAACCAACATTAGAAATCATTAGGAAATTGATTTTCTAACATTTTTGAGTTTTTAAAACATCAATTTTGGCACCCATAAGGCATAGAAACAACCGAGTCTGCAATTGGACCCATTTGGGTCAAATTCAGGCGAAGAAGACCTAAAATAACGAAAAAAACAAAATCTGGGGCCAAAAACGACATCATTTTGGCCCCTTAGAGGCCGCATTTTGTAACCTCAAAACAACATGTCGTTTTTCATTAGGAAAAATGACACGTCGTTTTATTGATGAGGGATGGCCATCGTTATTGAAAATGGCACATCGTTTCGGGGCTTAATGCCCAAAACGACATGTCGTTTTCTAGGGGGTGAAAAATTAAAAAAAATAAAAAAAAGGTTTAAAATTTTTCAAATTTTTAATTTGGCTATTTTGGAAAATTGTTTTTTTTAAATAAATCTAAAATTAATTATAATGAAATCTAAAATTTTATTATTTATGTTTAAATAAGATTTTAGAAATTAATTTTAGATATGTTACTGAATTTATGCATAATTTATTTTGCATGTATTCTTTAGTTGTTATTCCTTTTAATACATGCAAATTCATGAATATTTTATGCATGAAAAATTAAAATGTCTTGAGTGATTTGTATAAGTTTAATTAATTTAAGAGTATCCACAGCATCTTAGATTATATTAAAATTATGCATTAAGTTTTTTAAATTACATTTAGTTAAACGAGCATTAATTGTAACTAATTATGTTTAGTATAATGAAATTTATCCCACAGGAAATTTTATTATATTTAATATGTTGGTTATGATGAAATATTGAACTATTTTCTTAATTTTCCCACAGGGATTAAGAAATAGAATATAGTTTAATAGTTTAATCATATGATTGTATATGAATTAATGTGAATTAGAAACTTAGTCCACAGACAGTTTTTTATGTCATATGTTTCATAATTTTTTGTTGCATGATTTACATTGGTAAAACATGACATATAGTTATTAGCTTCAAATTTTGTGACGTGAGCATGTATGTTTGATGTATTGCAGTAATTCAACCTATTAATTTATCTAATATGAAATGTGATATTCCCAAGCTTAAAGGTGATAACTATAAAGTTTGGAAGGAGAGGATTCTCCTTCATTTGGGGTAGATGGACATTGACTATGCCATAAGGAAAGATAAACCACCCTCTATCACTGAGACCAGCACTCCAGATGATGTTAGTCGATATGAAAATTGGAGCGATCCAATCATCTCTCAGTTATGTTCATAAAGACTAAGATCTCTGTTGGAATTAGGGGTTTGGTTGATCAATATAACAATGTTCGAGCATTACTAAAGGCTATTGATGAGCAATTTGAGTCTTCAGATAAGGCATTTGGCAAGTACCCTGATAATGCAGTTTTCATCCTTAAAGCTTACTGGTATAAAAGGCATGAGTGAGCATATCATGTGTATGAGGGACATTGCGGCTCAATTGAAGACGCTTGAGGTTGAGATGTCTGATTCGTTCCTGGTTCATTACATTTTGAACACTCTACCCTCCGAGTATGGTCCCTAAGATCTCCTATAACACACATAAGGACAAATTGTCAATTAATGAGTTATTGACCATGTGTGTTCAGGAAGAGGGAAGACTCATCATGGAAGAGGGAGAGAAAGCAAATTTGACAACCCAAGGTAATAAGAAAAAGTCTTAGACCAAGCAAAAGGGGAAAGGCAAGGCTCCTGCCTAGGCGGATATTAAGAAGGAGTTCAAGTGCTTCATTTGGAAGAAGAAGGGGCACGTGAAGAAGGACTGCTCCAAATTCCAAGAATGGCTTGATAAGAAAGGTACTCAACTCTCACTTGTCTGTTATGAATCCAATATGATTGATGTTAATTATAACACATGGTAGATTGACTCTAGTTCTACAATCTATGTTACCAATTCTCTGCAGGGATTGCAAAACCTGCAGATGCCAGTGGAAAGTGAGCAGAGCATCTATTGAGGAAATAAGATGCGCTCACATGTGGAGGCTATAGGAACGTGCAAACTGATCTGAAGTAGTGGCTTTATTTTGTATTTGGAAAAGACATTCTATATTTCTAGTTTTTCTAGAAATTTAATTTCTGTTTTCAGACTTGTATCAGTTAGATATTCTTTTAAATTTTCAGAATCTTCTTTCAATTTGTTTTATAAATCTGATTTTATTAGAGATGGTACTTTGTCTGATGGTCTTTTTCATCTTAATTTGCAAAATGATGCCAATTATTCTACTATGCACTTTCATGAAAATGTTGGTATTAAGCGATGTGTTATAAATGATGAATCCGCTATGTTATGGCATCGGAGATTGTGACATATCTCTATTGAGAGAATTAAAAGATTAGTAAATGATGAGTACTCAATACTTTAGATTTTACTGATTTTGATACTTGTGCGGACTGCATTAAGGGTAAGCAGACCAACAAGTCAAAGAATGGTGCCAAGAGGAGTTCTGATTTATTGAAAATTATACATACAGATATTTGTAGTCCAAACATGGACACGTACTCTCAAAGATACTTTGTCTCTTTCATAGATGACTACTCATGATACATGTATCTCTACTTGCTTAATAATAAAAATGAAGCACTAAATGCTTTTAAGGTCTTTAAAGTAGAAGTAAAGAAACAATACGGAAAGCAAATTAAGATCGTGAGATCGGATAGAGGTGGAGAGTACTACGGTAGATACACTGAGTATGGATAAGCACCTGGTCCATTTGCTAAGTTTCTTCAAAAACATGGGATTGTTGCCTAATACAC
Organism: Artocarpus heterophyllus; assembly: GCA_025403435.1. Classification (NCBI taxonomy): domain Eukaryota; kingdom Viridiplantae; phylum Streptophyta; class Magnoliopsida; order Rosales; family Moraceae; genus Artocarpus; species Artocarpus heterophyllus. The sequence continues at coordinate 20,132,129 of CM046343.1, forward strand.
TATGCCTGGTTCTCCAGACTAGAATGGTGTGGCTGAAAGAAGAAACTGAACATTAATGGACATGGTGTGAAGTATGCTTGCTAGCTCCAAACTTCCCGAGTTCTTATGGACTGAAGCTCTTAAGACGGCAGTGTACATATTGAACCGAGTTTCAACCAAGGCTGTCCCCAAGACGCCTTTTGAGTTATTCAAAGGTTGGAAACTAAGTTTGCGATATGTACGTGTATGGGGATGCCCATCAGAGGTAAGATTTTATAATCCATAAGAGAAAAAGCTAGTTCCAAGGACCATAAGTGGATATTTTGTTGGTTATGTTGAACGGTCTAAGGGATACAGATTTTATTGTCCATCTCATATTACTAGATTTGTGGAATCAAGGAATACAAAATTTCTTGAAAATGACTTAATTAGTGGGAGCGATCGATCTTGGAACACTGTTCCTAAGAAAGATCATACAGATGCTCAACCTTCCACTTCTTATGATAGATTGATTGTTGTGCACAACACGCCTAAAGTTTGGATGCGTGATGAACAACAATAAGTCATTCAAGTTCCACAGACTGCTGATCATGAAATAGATCTAACTGAACAACAGATACAGAAACATGTTGAACAGTTTGTTGAGCAACATGCTCCTCAGGAGAATGTTGAACCCACATTAAGGAGATCTACTAGAGAAAAGTGATCGGCGATACCTAGTGACTATATTGTGTATCTACAAGAGTCTGACTACAATGTTGGAGCCGAAAATGATCCTAAAACGTTTTCACAGGCTATAAGTTCTAAGGAATCTGACTTATGGTACAGTGCCATGAAAGATGAAATGGATTCTATGGCATCTAACAAAGTCTGGGATCTTGTTAAGTTGCCTGATGGTGTAAAAACCATTGGATGTAGATGAGTCTTTAAAACAAAGAAAGACTCATTGGGCAACATTGAGAGACATAACGCAAGACTCGTTGCCAAAAGATTCACTCAAAGAGAAGGAATTGACTATACAGAGACTTTTTCTCTTGTATCTAAAAAGAATTCTCTTCGAGTCATTATGGCATTGGTTGCCCATTTGGATCTGGATTTGCATCAAATAGATGTGAAATTAGCCTTTCTTAATGGTGATCTAGAGGAAGAGGTTTACATGAAAAAACCAGAAGGATTTCCTCTAGTGATGGTGAGCATTTGGTCTGCAAGCTTAAGAAATCCATATATGGATTGAAACAAGCCTCTCATCAGTGGTATTTAGAGTTTCATGACGTTATCTCTTGATTTGGTTTTGAAGAGAATATCATAGATTAATACATATATCAGAAGGTCAGTGGGAATAGGATTTGTTTCCTTGTGCTATATATGGATGACATATTACTTGCAACTAATGATAAGGGTTTGTTATATGAGGTGAAGCAATTTCTCTCAAAGAACTTTGAAATGAAGGATATGGGAGAGGCATCTTATCTCATTGGCATTAAGATCCATAGGGACAGATCTCGAGGCATTTTGGGTTTGTCTCAAGAGACCTATATCAACAAGGTTCTAAAGAGGTTTCGGATGAAAGATTGTTCATCAAGTGTAACACCCATTGTGAAGGATGATAGGTTCAATTTGAACCAGTGCCTGAAAAATGAGCTCGAACGGGAATAAATGGAAAACATTCCATATGCTTCAGCTGTTGAAAACCTAATGTATGCTCAGGTCTATACAAGACCTGACATTGCATTTGTTGTGGGAATGTTGGGGAGATATCAGAGTAACCCAGGTGTTGACCATTGGAGAGCTGCAAAGAAGGTGATGAGATACCTTCAAGGGACTAAAGATTACATGCTCATGTATAGACGGACTGATAATCTAGAGGTGATTGGATACTCTGACGCAGACTTCGCTGGCTGTGTTGATTCAAAAAAATCAACATCTGGTTATGTTGTCATGTTTGCCAGTGGAGCTGTATCTTGGAGGAGTGCGAGGCAGACTTTGACTGCTACCTCTACCATGGAGGCCGAGTTCGTTTCTTGTTTTGAAGCTACTTCGCATGGTATATGTTAAAGAGTTTTATATCTAAGCTTAGAATTATGGATTCTATTTCTAGACCATTGAGATTATACTATGAAAATTCAGCTGCGGTATTTATGGCCAAGAACAATAAGAGCGGTAGCCGAAGTAAACACATTGACATTAAGTACTTGGCTATAAAAGAACGTGTTAGAGAAAAGAAAGTGGTCATTGAACACGTTAGCACTGAGTTGATGATTGCCGATCCTTTAACTAAAGGCATTCCACCAAAGTTTTTTAAGGATCATGTAGTATGAATGAGACTTGGTTCCATGATGTAAATTTCATTGTACATACATTTGGTTATTTTTATGAAACTCTTATTCAGTTGTGATGTTTTCTCATATTCAATTGTGCACATATTCAATTATTTTAAGAAAAATCAATTAAGTTGGACCTGGAATAAACATAGGGTTTATTCATTAAGTTATGTTACCATTTATGAGTTCGTATTAAGGGATATAATGCATTGTAATACAGAGAAGATAATACTCATTACAAGAGGATCTATCGCCATGATTCATGTGTTTATTCCTTAAGTTTGAGATTGGTTGTTTTTTGGTTATTTAGAAAATATATGTGGACAAAGTGGGAGAATGTTATTTATTATTATTTATTTGGTTTTTTAAATGGTAATAAATAGATAAAAATAAATAAATTTAATTGGTCCAATATACGTATTTTTCTAAAGGGTATCAACCAAAAGTTATCTCTAAACTGATATAAAGTTTCAAAAAGAAGGCCTTGTTTCAGAAATACCTCTTGATGGTAACACACCCTGATGGTGGGTGTCTATAAATATCACGTATGAGAGGGTCCCTATGCCTGTGCAGTTTATTTCAAAAATACACCATCTTTAAAATTGCAGAAGGTTTAGAAGAGCCTCTTCTTTCACAAGTTTTGTTTTCTTTAGGGAATTCTTGTAGAGAAACTCTCCATTCATTCTACAGAATATCAATGGCTGGAGGTTAGTTTTTCGTTCTTTACGTTTCCGCATTTAGATGATTTTCATGCAATTTGGTTTATGCATATATGAAAATCACAACTCTGTTTATATGTAAATTTATTACATATTTTTCTTAGATACATTTTAAAATAACATATAATCACCAAAAAAAAAAAAAAAAACTGGGGATTAGTCTAACATCTTCCATATATAATAAATAGGATCCAAGTATTCTTTATTAACTATTTTGAGAATTAATCTACCGAGAACATTTCAACAATACAAAAAAGCAAAGCGATATGGGATTGCTCTAACGAATAGCTATAGCATTGAAATTATCTCTTGGGAGAGTCATTTATCAAACATTCTAGTTGATCTAGAAAGCAGCCAAATCTAGTCTGATTTTTTTTCCCTGAAGGACTTGAGGCATCTCGGCCTAACAAATAGTTTAAAGCTCTCAGTAGGTACAATAAAAAAAAGTTGCTATAGTATAAAGCTCCCACATGCTACTATTTTCAAACAAACATTTTCAGTTCCAACCGTTATCCTAAACAATATTTATTAATTTTAAGAGCCATATTGCCAAAGCATTTCTTATCTAAAACATTTAAGTAATGACGGAGCTAGGATTTATTAGTAGAAGGGCCAAAATTTTTTTATCAAGAATATATTAATGTTTATAGACTTAAAAAAATTGAAAATAACCTAAGGAATATTCATATAAATGTCAATTTTTTAGACTCAATTTTTATTTATACCACAAAATGTGAGAAGTTCTTATTTCATAAACTTGAAATGCCACAAAATAGATTAAGGGATTTTGGTTTCCGGCTAGGATATTTCCACATGTCCAGGCGGGACATTTCGGAAACCTCCCACCTGACCCGTTGGGACATTTTAACATGTCCTGCTGGGACATTTTGAAACCCCCATGTTGATGCTTACAGAATTTCGACGACGGATCAACACCACGTGTAGCTACGCACGATGGTCAGCTTTTCCCCTGCTCGTCTCTGCCTGATTGGATAGACCTACTACAAAAGAAGGGACGTTTCAGGAGCAAGAAAAAAAGGAACAGTCAATAGACAAGGACAGTCCAATGCTTAAGGCAGGAGTTGCTTGGCAGAGAACGGGAACTTGTAGGTGGGAAGAAGCATGCCTGTTGGATGCAATAAATGCACACTATTTATAGGTTGCTACTTAGACCAGATGTTAGGTGGATTTTGCCCACGACCTGAGTGTCACATCAAGACGTGTCAGGTGGCAGAGGACAAGTGTCGTGCCCCTTCATCGGTGGATTGTTTCCCATCCAACGATGAGTTGTCTGCTATCTGTTGGCCAATGATGGCAGTAGCAGCCCACTTTTAAGTGAAAAGAATCTGACTCGAGCTGGTGCTCAACCCGAGGAGGAGACCTGTTGCGATGCAGCCCGGAGACCCTAAAAAGCACCTCGGACAAGAGATTCAAGCACATCGGGATCAGTTGTCAATTCACCGTAGCTTTGCCGAGCTTCTTGGCCGACCACTCGGAGTAAGGCTCCTCGACGGTGGCGCCGAGCTCACCCTCAACACCCCACATGTCTCAACATGTCCTAGCAAGATATTTCCACATGTCCCAATGGGACATTTCGAAAACCTCCTATATAGCCCGCTGGGACACTTGACATGTCCCCGTGGGACATTTTCAACCTCCCACATATCCCGTTGGGACATTTCAACATGTTCTGGTAGGATATTTCCAACTTGCCACATGTCCTATTTTCTAGACATAAAAAAAAAAAACCTTTTTTTTCCTTTCTTCTCTCTCCTCTTCTCTTCTTTCTTCTTCTCTCTCTTATGTGACAGACCTATGCCTATCATCGCCGTCGACATCCATTGTTGGTCATCAATGTCATCGTCACTTGCTGCAAGGTTGTCAAGAGTCCGAGGTTAATGGAGAACAGAGCATGTCACCAGTCGAAGCATCCTCGATATCGAAGCCCATCGCCAGCATCGCAGCATTATTGAGATTAAAGCCCATTGTAGTGTTCAAGCATCACAAAGTTTAAGAACGAAGCTTGTCGTTTTGCCTATCGCATCATCGATCGTCCTCCGTGACAGCGTCGTCGAGATTTAAACTCCAGATCTGTTGTCGTGAGAGAGAGAAGGAAAGAAACAACAAGAAAGGAAGGGAGATAGAGAAGAGAGAAACGGGGCGACAAGATCTGGCGACAAATGCAATCTTGAAATCTCGACCGTCGTCATAGATCTGACTTTGCCGGATCGTAGTCGCAACGAGCCAGCGACGACGATCTCCCTTCGACGATGTTCGATCTAGACAGACATGACACTTAGCATGTGACAGGGATGATGAGGGGATGACAATGATCTACAGCGGCGGTGGCAACAATGATGGGCGCCTTGCAAATTTTGGTCATCAAAAGGATGAAAGAGAGAGAGTGTGATAGAAACAGGGAGAGAGAGGGGGGATTAGGAAAAAAGAAATTGATAGGAAAAAAATGTGGCATTAAAAAAATAATATTGTAAAAATGTGGCATAACATATAAAGAACTATTAATTTAAAGGGGTCAAGTCTAATTTATATACATACTTACTATGTTAAAATCATATTAAGAAAAAAAAATTAAAAATGGAAAAAAAAAGTACGTGTTTGATAAAGCTTTCTAAAAAGGACCTCAATCATTTGCTCTTCTATACCATCCTCATTCCCAATGATCATAGAGTAAATCTAAAATTTACCCTAAATACTAGATTGCAGGGTAAATATATCTTAAATTTATCAAATTTTAAATCTGTAATTTGCTCGATAAATTCTAGATTTATAAAATATGATCATAGTAGAAGTAAAATATTAAACCAATAAATCTGAATTTACTACTATTAATTTTCCAAAATTTTTCCGTTATTTATTTTTATTTTATCCAAAAAATGCTATTTACTTATTCCTCTTTTTTCCACATTTTTTGCAGGAGTGTAGGGGTGGCAAAACGGGTTGGTGGGTCGGGTTCGTGTCGGGTTAGAGTTAATTTTTACAAAATTAGGTCGACACTAACCCGACCCGTGACACGAACGGGTTGAGAATTCTCAACCCTAATACGACCCATTTTGACACGGGTTGACACAAACACGACCCGTGTCAACCCGTTTCTTATGCACAGTGTCAAAAAATAATAACCCGTGACCCAATTTTGACCCGTAACCTATTATGACCCGCAACCTGCTTCTAACCCGCCCACATTAATATATATAATATTAAAAAAATAGAAGAATTTCATACCACTTCAACAAGAAGATGAGTGATAAGAGAGGTAGGGTTTGATATTTTAAGAGCTTATATTATATATGAAATAATATTAATTTTTTAAAGTTAATTAATTAAGTACGGGTCAAAAACGGTCATTTTAGTATCAGACGGTTTGACCCGAACACGACCCGTTTTTTGACGGGTCAGTTTCGGGTCGACACTAAAATGACCCGTAGTCAAATTTTCTGACACTAACCCGCAAAAAAAACGTGTCGGATTCGTGTCGTATCGTCGTGTCGTAACCCGTATTGCCGGCCTTAACATGAGTGTTATGTTCAAAAGCTTTGAAACGGTCCATAGTTCTTTCTTTTCAAAGTGATTGATAACTTCTTGTTTTTATTATTACTCTCCTTAACTCTTGTTAATGTACTTTGAGAATTAATGAATACATTTGGACTTAATAGACTGAGTTTTGAATTGGTTTGATGAAATGGAATATAATATGGACTTTCCGTTTACTAAAACAACAATACTTACGGACCTACAACTTTAACGAAGTTTAGCCCCTATTTGACAATCACAATTCCAAGGGCCCTTTACGATTCTAATTGTTTTTTAGTTCAGTTTCCAATTTAAAACTATTGTTTAGCTTATTGTCAGTTCCATTAGTTTTTTAAGCACACTTTTTTTATTCAAATGGACTAAAATCAGCATTTTAACAATCTTATCAAACATAAGTTTCAACCATAAATTATGATTCTAACTCATTTTTTGATTCTAACCTAACCGGACTCTTAAACAAATTCTTTAGTTAGCTAGATATGTCTTTCATTTACTTTAATAAAGGGAAGTATTTTGAAACACTTTATTAATGAAAGAAACTCATCACACTTTTTAGGCAGTGCATTATCTCTCTTTCTCACCCAGTTTTGGAAACAGAAGCCGTGATGTCCACATTACTAGTTTCAAGTTCAATCACGTTCTGAGATTAATGGTCTCCGCATTATTACATAGCCAAAGTACTGTGTACTTTGTGATGGAAAGTGAATATTGAGTACGAACTACTTAAAAAGGAAACCTTGTCAATATAGTTTTCCTTATATAGTATAATATCCAAACACCACGGGAACTATCAAAGACTAAGGTCATTACCTCCAATATCCAACCACAACGTATGACTCATAACCAGATGGAGAACCAACCCTCTGTTCTAGTTCATGAATTCGAAACATGGTGGTTTGAAATAAAAAGTTTTAAAAATATGGTTTGATGGTTCAATAAAAAACCCTGCTAAACTCTGGTTCTCATCTAATGTTTTTGGTTCAAACCCGTTGAACCAATGAATCAATTCACGAAATTTTCCAACAACTCCCAACTAATAATTAACCTCAAAACCCCACGTACATTTCCCATCCCCTTTTAGTTCCCCAGATTTGGCCTATAAAAACACCACCCAAAGAGCCTTTGCCACGCCTCACAAAAAGTTCTCAATTAGTAAAAAGCCCTTAGTCAACACTCGAGTAAACTTAAGTCTTTTTCTCCTGATCAATATTTACTAGCAATTATGGCCAGCTCTAGCTTTGTTAAGATTGCCTGCGTTGTGGTCATTACCGTGGTGGTGGCCGTGCCTGCTGCCAAGGAATTGAGTTGCGGGGTGTCCATGAACATTGCGCCCTGCATTGACTACGCCAGGTTGGGCAGGACTCTCCCCGCAGCGTGCTGCACTGGGGTTAGGACTTCGAACATCTTGGCCAGGACCTCTCAATACAGCAAGGATGCTTGAAACCGCCCAAAGTCAACGGCTAGTGCCATTTCAGGTATCAACCTTAACCTCATCGCGGGAATTCCCGGCAAGTGCGGAGTCAGCATTCCTTTCAAGATCAGCCCCTCCACCAACTGCAACAAGTAATAAACTCTTCCTTTTGAAGCAAAAATTTCAAATACCTTTAGTATATGTTATGGAATATTCTTCACTATAAATAAATTAAAGTAACTTTCAATTAGTTACGCATGCATGATCTGATTGTTAAAAAAGTACAACTAATCGTATCCGTGACTTAAAGTCTAGTCATACAGTATAATGTTACATGAGTTTCATACTGTTGAGTACTTGGAGTACGTGCAGCATTTTTTTTTTTATTAGTACGTAGAAGTGGTAATTGTCTGGGCTTAATGGCTAATGCATGAACGCATTTTTTATTCCTTCAGAATCTCCTGTTGCTGCATTTTAAGATTATTTAGAGAACATAATAATATATAATATTTCTAAGATTTGTAATTCTTTTATTTAATTTGCAGTGTGAACTGAAGTTGAAGGACACAATTATAAGCATTTTCTGGCCATCAGATATAAATAATATCGTAAAAGAATAGAGTGGGGTGTTCATGTCATCCTCTTTGGAGAGTCGTGCGTTTTATGGTTATAAAGTTGTAGTTTCATCCACAATGTACCATTAGTGTAACTTTTGTCTTATTTGACTGAAGTACTTTCTTCCCATTTCCCACAAGAAAATGCACTTTCCGCAACCATTTTTTTGACCAAATTTTGAGACGCCAAACTTTTTCGTAGCATAATCTAACCAGCAACCATGTTTTTTGCGACTAAAGACTTGATCGCAGAAAAATACCTTTTGCAATTTGGGTTGTCAAAATTTTTGGTTGCCTATCATATTAAATTTCTACTGTGTTCTTTTACACTAAATATTTGGTCGTCAAAAATTACCTTTTCTGACCATTTAGTCACCAAAAGTTTGGTGCCAATCTTTTGGGGGAAAAAAAAAAAAAGGCAGATAAGTTAACATCTCTAACTAAAAAAATTTTAGTCGCAATAGATGAACAATTTGCTATCAATTGTTTGGTCACAAAAGTTATCAATATTTATAGCAACCAAAATGTTATCGAACTTTGGTTGCCAAATGTTTAGCGTCTAATATTATTTGCAGCAACCAAATATTCGGTCGCAAAAAACTTTACAACTTGTTTTAAAATTATATATTCTAAAAGAAAAGATTTTCACTTAATTAACTAATTTATCCTAATCCCCTAAAAAAATGAATTTGTCCTAAAAAGTAAGACTTGTTCTTTAGAAGTTGATTTATAACATATGTAACTTTATAAAAGTCCTAGTTAATCATACTTTTAAGTTACAATAACAGTAATGGGAAAGTTATTCTAAATATAGCAGATGAAGGATTTAATTTACGTATACTTTATTAAAAGATGGTTTATGAGGACTAAAACAAAAATATTCAATAACTACAAAGAGGAAAATGAAAGAAATTACAAAAAATGAAGAAAGAGAGAGTAACTCCAATTGCTCTTGATTGCATTGTGGCTTAAATCTCCAAAGACGATTATTGCATGTAGAGGCTCAAGAAAAAGTCTTCAAGATTTTAATTTTGGTTTCAAACTTTCAACCTACATAAAGAGACAATTAATTAAATGTCTTAACTTTTATTATATTGGCCTTTATTTCACTTTCTAGCATAATAAAACATGTAATAAAAATACACATCTTTTATACTCAATCGTTTTCATCACTTTTAGTCGTATGTTCCGAATTGCCAAGTAATGATTCATCATCACCATTTTCTTCGGTACTTGATTCGTTGAGGACTTTATCATTGGGGTCTATTTGTAAGTTGACAAATAATACATCAACTTCAACTGAAGCAATGTCTTCTCGAGCTAGATGAGTTGTTGTGTTTGGGGCATCAAATAACACATTGATGTCATTTGAGGTTTCTTCTTGATAACCTTCTGCATTAACAACAATGTCCTCCTAACCACGATCTTCTCTATTTTAAGTCGTTGGTGGCATATCCTAAATATGACGATGATCCACCTTCCGTACCACTTTCCAATGCTTGTCATTATGGTAATCATCTAAATAATATACTAGCTTAGCCCGGGTTGTAAAGACAAAAGGATTATCTTGAAAACATTCTAAGCCTACATTTATACTAGTGATGTGAAATTTTCTATGCTTTTTCTTATCATTAATAGAATTATACCATGCAGAATTAAACAAAATTACTTTGTGTCAATAAAGGTTGTGTACTTCCAAAATTTCCTTGATGTACCCATAAAATTCACGTAACTTGCCACCATATTCTGCTTCAACCAAAATATCATAGTTTTGCATGCTACGTTTTTTGTCTTGAGCTTTGTATGGTATCGAACTCTATTTATCATACAATGTGTACATAGATGTAACAGAAAATTCGGACGATATATACAAGTGCATGCAGCCCACTCGTCACTTTTGGAGACGATGTTTGATGTAAAAACTTTATCTGCAAATAGTAAAAATGAATATGTGACTAAAAGCAATCAGATATCATTAAAAAAAGTAAAACCATAAGACAACTTAGTTTATTTTCAAACCATCTTAGGAATTCAACTTTTTGTGTCTACGTTTTTTGAACGCCTCTAGATTGTAAAAATCGTGCATGTTCACTGTTTTCAAAGAAATTGAAATTTAAGATTCAGATTGTAGAAAAAAAAATTTATTGATGACTAAATGCATTGTAAATTAATATCGTAAAACCAGCTAAAGATTGAATTCTTAAACATTTGTCATCATATTATCCTTGCTAGTAATCATTGTAATACTTTGTATTTTTTTATATATATATAAACGTTGTAGGCCGCCGACAGTCCGAGCATAATTTCAGTAAGTGATCCACAATAATAAAACAAACCAATGAAGTTGACCTCATAATAAGGTGAAATTTGGAGTTAGATCTCAGAAGGATGAGGCAGATTTTTGTTTCAAATCATTTATAAGAAAAAGGAAGAAATATAAACTTACTCGATAAAGGGTTGCAGCACTACACAATTATTTAAGACGTACTAATATATTTATTTACGTTGATTTTAAGTCGGTAAGAATAAATTTTGCAACCTAAATGGTCTGCTAGGTTGGTTAAATACTTAAATATTGACAAAGTTGATGGCCTCCATATTTAATCATTATCGAAGTTACGATCCGGACGATTAAAGTGTGTTTCTATTCCCCGTAAATACATTGAGCAATATGTCATAGCCTCATTGACAATGTATTTTTTCTACATTCGAACTTTCAGGCCGTGCTTTGTTTTTAACATACTTTTTGAGTACCCAATGCTCTAAAGAAAGGGAAACAGAATAGTTAACACTGAACAACAACAACAACAACAACAATAATAATAATACTAATAATAAGAATGCTTGAAATTTATTATTGAGTTACTTTTCAAAAAGATACATCCACCTAGTATGCACCGGACCAGCCAGCGTAACTTGCTGCGTTTTTTTTTCTTTATTACGACGGTTTTTGAGAAACGGTCGTTAAATAAAAGTCGTATAATCTTGAATTTGTTGTAGTGACCTGATGTGATAAGTGTACGGCTAGACAGATCAAAACATCAAAAAAGGCAGGAATGAAAATGCTTTCCAATTCACACAATGTAATAACAGTTTCATCTTGCAGAGACTCCAAGTCTGTTACTAATAATGTCCTTGCACAGAGCTTTTGGAAAAATAAACATAGTTTAGCAACAGTATCCACCACCTTCTTTTTCAAATATGACCTTAACCCAAGAGGTACGAGGCGTTGCAATAAAACTTGATAATCATAACTTTTTAGCCCAGTACTTAAGCTGACACGCCAACAAATAATACAGGATATCCATCTGAAAATTTTTTATCGACTTTAAGAACTCACAAAATTCTTCTCGTTCATCAGTTGACAATGGATAACATGTTGTTGATTTGAACTACTTTTTCCCCTTTTTACATGAGTGTAGCTTCTTACATATTTTCAAGTCTGCTAAGTCAAGTCTTGTCTTTCAGCATCTTCAGACTTCCCTTCTATACCTACAATCGTTCCAAGCGAAGCCTCACATATATTCTTCTCGATGTGCATCACATTCAAATTATGTCTCAACTTCAATTTAAGTACATTTACGCTTCCAAGTGGTGTCGTGCTTATATCTTTCTTAACGTATTTTCTCTTCTTTTTCTTTGAGAACTTTTTCATTTTTACCAGACATACTTTTCTTGACATTTTCTACTTCCTTAAAAATGTTATAGTTGTTTGGTATTGTTTTTAAAATAAATAAAAATATTTTTATTTTAAAAATAAATTTTTTAAAAAAATTATACTAAAAATATTTTAAATTTTTTATTTTAAAAAATATATAAAAATATTTTTTAAAATTTTTAAAAACAAAAATAAACGAAACCGTCAACCTCCCCATGGCTTTTTAGGGTCCATACTTTTCAATTCTTCATCATATTCTCTATTTAGGGGTCCATACTTTTCAATTCTTCCATCATATTCTCTACTATTGTGCCAGGGGCGGTCAATACCCAAGATAAAAAGGGAAAGAGAATTTCGAGACAGAAGGGAAAAAGAGAGAGTGCAAAGGAGCCCTTCACTACATGCTTCGTCTGTGGGGACCACTGCATTACGTGGCACTGACTGTTTTTCTCGATTCTCAGTTACGAGAGGAGGAAGTTATTCTTATTAGTTGTGATGGTCATAGACGGAGGCAAGCCAAAACTCAACCCCCTCCCCCAAAACTTTTCTTTCCAACCCATATAATATTCATATCTATGAATTATATACTTAAAAAATTACAAACATTTAAACAAAGCTTCCCTAAAAAAGTTGAATATATATAATCTTATATATTAGCTCCCTTTAACAAAAAAAATCTTATGGTCGACAAGATTTTATCTAATTTCAACTAATAAAATATTGCCAACTTATTTAAGGCCCGTTTATTTCGTGGTTTAAATCATAGTTCAAATCATTTTGTTATAGTATTTTTTCTCACAAAAAATTAAATCTTTATTTAAATATTCTATTCAAATACTTGAACCAAACGGGCTTTTAAATACCTAGATAATTGAGATCATGATTTTTTTTTTTTTTAGTTTTCGTTTATCAATAACACCAAGTTTGTTTAAATTTCGTTATTTGACTTGATTTTTTTAATTTTATTTTTGCAAACTGAACGTTGATGTTGGTAATTATAGAAGAGACAATGCCATGCAGAGACTTTTACTGCCGCGTTTTTTATTTTTATTTTGTTTTTGGTTTTGATTTTGTTTTTATTTTTTTCCTCATTAGATCTCCAAGCTAGATGTTCTTGTCAATAGATGTTTGTCTCTCTTTTGATTTTAATATGCTGTTGGCTTTGAGTTTTTTTGGATATCCGTTTATGTTTGAAGCTTGTAGAAATTTTTTTCCGTTTCGTATATTTGATTTATGTATTTTTATGTTGTCTTTTTTTTTTTTTTTTGGCTTTCATGGTATGTAGTGGTTGCTAGCAACTGTTGGTGATGTTTGAAGACATCATCGGAAAAACTTGAGATAAGACAACAATGACAAGGAGGGAGACAAAGAAAGAGAGGAGAAAAAAAGTCCGGATGGGGCTCGAAAAATGTCCTGGTAGGATGCAAAATGTCCCGACACAAAATGCCTAATGAGATATAAAAATATCCTAGTGAAACATGTAACATGTCTCAATGGGACAAAAACATATCCTGATCAAACACGCAATATGTCCTAATGAGAGCACATATATTTGTGACATAAATAGATATTGTGTGAAAAGAGGTATTTATATGAATTCCTTTTTTTGTTACCTCTATTGTTTCTATCATTTTTTTCCTTCTCTTGGTTCATACTATTTACTTCCTTAGATAATACATATTTGCCTACTCCTAATCCAAAATATTTGAGAACAATAGTCTTTACATTCTTTAAAAATATTTATTTTAAACTTTCTCATAAAAGTGGTAAAATTAAAATATAATACCACAAAAGTGATGTTTCTCAAATTGACCCAATTTTTTTAAGGTCAATTTGAGAAAATACAACTTCTATGGTATTGTTTTTCAATTTTTTATTTATATGAAAAAGTTTAAAATATATTATTTTTAAAAAGTATAAAAACACAATTAATCACGAGTATTTTAGATTAGGATTTAACAAACATGTATTATATAAAGATATTTTGATCTTTTTAACTAGCATAAATGATGTGAGTTACAAAAACAAAAAAAAGTGTTAGAATACAATAATAGTATTCTTATTTTTTAATGATAATTGGGCCTAAAATTATGTAGCCTGGGCTTATGGCGCGAGCAAAAAATTGGTCCACAACCGCCCCAATCCTTCCCATTACAACCCTATTTACAAAAATAAGCTTCAAATATTAAAATAATGGTGTAATGAATTTTTTTTAAAAAAGAAAAGTTACCCTATTTGTTGTTTAGTGAAACTGAAATTCAACCTTATTTTTATTTATAAAAGGCCTAATTTTCAGTACATTTTAAAAATAACCGTAATTACATGACAATTGTAAAAGATATGGCTACAACTATAAAATGTTAAATTTAAAGACGATATAAGAAATAACAGATTTTTAAAACTTTCTTAAACAAATAACAGGTTTGAAAAATATTTATAGGTAAATAACACATTAATGATATAAATTATTTATTTGCTTTATAAGCAAGAGTTATTTGACTATAAACAAAAAGATAAATAAATTATTTATACTTTAAATCTATATACTATTAAATAAAAATTATTTACACAATAAATAAGAAGTAAATAAATTATTTAACTATAATTTCCTATTGAATCGAAATATTTTCAAGGTTATTTACCTCAATAAATTTTGAAAATTAGAAATTATTACAATTTTCCTTGGATATTTAGAAATTTATATTTTCATGGATTTGAGAGAAAAATGACCCTATATTAATTTTTTTTTTAACTCAAAATCTTCCCGTGGCAGTGCCACGTTAATTTAGAACTCGAAAATACCGATTCTTATTTCTCAAAATTTTTTAATTCGTGCGTACTTTGTTCCAAATGGCGAATTCCATCTCTGTCGATCTAGGGTGGTCTCGACGGAAGCCATGAGAAAACAAATTTAGAGTCTAAAACCAGAATCTAAAAATCCTAAGAAAGACTGCGATGGAAGCCGAAGAGACGCTATTGGAAGAGCTTCTAAACATTGAGGTTGAGATTCAAGATGTTGAAGGTATGTCTTTGGCATGGGCGATTATATGAAAGAAAGAGGAAAAAGGGAAAAAAAAATGTTAAAGATATGATAAAATATGAGTTTGAGCAAATGCTCGGAGAAATGAAATATGAGTTTCAGGCAATTTTGAGCTGAAAAACAACTAATCCTTTTTTTTTTTCGGTTCAGTATAAGTGAATTTGGCCTGCAAAATTTGGGATTAAGGTGTATATTGTAGGTCATATCAAGATCTTGTCATGTAGACTGTATTTGACATTCTTCTCGTTTTTTCTTGCTGTTGTTGTTTTTTTTTTTTTTTGTTCTTTTGTCTTTGCTATTTTTCCTCATCATCTTCTCTAGTTTTGTTCAAGATGAATTTATAGTATTGAGAATATCTGCTCGAATAATATGCCGATAGGAAGTTTGAAGTTTAAAGGATTTGCTTTTGTTATCTTATTTGATGCCTTGTAAACTTCACTATGTGAAGGTTATATGCTTCCTTATATCACATGCATTTATAGCTTTTTATCTTGATGCATTTATGGTTAATATTTGATTTCCAGAACAAATAAAGACGTTGCTTGAAAGACAAGAGAGATTGTACGAGAGAAAATCTGAACTAAAGGCCCTACTGGAAGCATCAACAGGGTCTGTGCACGAGGATAAAGACACTGCTTCAACTACTGTGGAAAATTGGTCCGGGCCTTTTGCGTGGGATTCTGAAGCCGATGATGTTAGATTCAATGTTTTCGGAATATCTACATATCGTGCCAATCAGCGAGAGGTGACTACCTTGTAGACTTTTTTTTTTTTTTTTTGGTTTTGTTTTAGCTACTTAGTCTGCCTTTGAATTTTTTGTGTTCTGTATGGTTCTTTTCTTTTATGCTAAGGTATAATATTGTACATTTGACAACTCATTATGAGAAATAAAAAAACAAAAAAACAAAAAAAAAAAAATTATTGGGCAACTTCTCTAGAAATCAAATTCTTTTACTTTACTTTGGTTTAATGTCATTTTCTTCAGTTGTCAGTTGGTTTGTTATTGTCCTCGGATTTTTCCTTTTGCTAAGAAATTCTATGTTGGAGAACATATGTGATTCCAACTGATAAATGCTTATCCAAATCTTTTCCCTCTTTTAGTAATGTAAAATACAGAGTTGGTCAAATTTTGGTTTTGAGTGTCTTTGGAAGGGGGTTGCATTCAACTCTTCCATATTTGATAAGAGATTTTTTCCTTCTCTTGTAAGTTTTGATGTGAGCTTTTGCTTGTGAGTCCTTCATTTCCTCCTCTGTTAAAAATCCTAATTACCCCAAATTTGCGGCATTCATATTCATCCGGAAAAGGAACATACCCTCTTTTTTGGTTAGTTGCTTTATTAAGTTTAGTGCCCGACCTTATTGTTTTTTCTCGCTGAATTTATGTGTAATCCTTGATTGGAGTACTGAGAACTTGAACATTTTGTTATTCATTGTCTGGTAGCTATCAAAATATGGTGGAAGTTTTTGAAAAAATTGATCACCCCTCAAAATGTGGATTGTTTGATCTAGATCACCCCTAAAATTGTGGAGTTTGATGGTAAGTGATTTTGCCATTTTGGCGGGATATCTGTTGTGGTGGGGGTGGGGTTGGTGTGGTGTGTTGCTGGGGGTTGGGTTGGGTTTGTGCAGTCTTGACTCTTTTGGGTCATTTGGTTGGATAGAAATCAGAAATTCTTTAAGAAACTTCTCAGCATGGTGAAGCTCTGTGGGATAAAGTCAGATATTTCCTAGTATAAGCTTCTGCTTCCAAAGACATATAGAGATTTTCCTTTACTCCTTACTAATCTGGGTTGGGAGGGTATTTGTTGCTTTGTAGTTGAGGAGTCTAACATTTTAGGGAGTATTTTTTCTCCACCTTATCCTTGTATTTTTCTTTTTGTTTCCCGTCAAATAAATAAATAATTTTTCTGCTTTTTATTTTTTATTTTTTATTTTTTTTCTTTTTGAGGTATTTTGACTGCTTTTTTTGCATATATGGACTCGCAATACTGTTTAAATTAACATGAAGCATCTTAGTCTGTCCTGTATAAGATGTGATTTTACAGGCATTTTAGAAGAGATTTAGATTCTTTGGAATTGTGACAGCCTAGCATCATCATTGTAGGAATTTCATATTTTCTAAAAATTGGACTCTTCAGAACTTTAATTTTTTCCCCAAAAATCTTTTAATCTTGAGTTTAGTGTGAAGGCAATAATCAATTCTTCTTTTCTTCTTAAATTTCATTTAGCTTAAAAATGCAATCAATTCAATTGTTGATTAACACAGTGTTCCAAATTAATTTGGTTTTGAAGAAGTAGAGTTTCAGATGTTGCATGTTTCCACTTTAGTGCTGCTAATCTGCTACTCTTTCTCTGTGGCGTTGCTGGATAACTGCATTTCTTTAATGTTAAATGCATTATGAATATTTAGAATCATGCATCTCTAAAGAACTCTTTTATGGTTCATATGGATGGAGCGAAACTCAAGAATTTTTGAGGAAAAGTTGATGACCTTACTCAAGATTTTTGAAAAGTCTAAATTTTCAGCGTCTTTTTGGGCTTCAATGGACAAGGAATTTAAAAGAATATCTTTCTCTCTGATTGTTTTAAGTTGGTTGGTTGTAATTCGTTGATTGTTTTGGTTTAGTTTTCTTTCTCTTTTTTTGGTTTTTTCCTTGTCTTGAGGATATCACATCCTCTTTTCCTTGTAATTGATTGATTATCAATGAAAAGGTTTTTTCTTATTAAAAAAAAATGCATTGTGAATGTGCTCGTTCTCTTTTAATATATTTCTTCCAAAAACTATTTCCTTCAATTTAACTGTCAAGTGCCTTGTACTTAATAGGCGAACACAAGGTATTGGAAAGAATCTGTATATTGCCGTACAAAGAATGATTTACAGTGCCTTTGGTTAAATAGAAAATGCAAGGAGCTAAAATAGGAAACTACAGTCTGTATAATAATCAGAATTTCCTAATTACTAGCCATTGACCATCTATATAGACACGCCTGCTACATCCCCTAAAATCTTGTTCTATTGAACCTGAATATCTCCTATTCAACATACTTCACGAGTTCTCTTGTTATTTCTTTAATCTTTTCCTTTTTGTCAGGGAGGAATATTAGTGCATGGGAAGTTGATGCTTTTGATCCGTTATTCTCATCTCTATGTGTGTAGTTACTGATATTCTTGTCAATTGATGTCAGATCATCAATGCTGTCATGAGTGGAAGAGATGTTATGGTTATTATGGCTGCAGGTGGTGGCAAGAGCCTCTGTTATCAGCTTCCATCACTTCTTCTTAATGGAATTGCACTTGTTGTCAGTCCTTTACTTTCTTTAATACAGGATCAGGTGCTGTTTGTCTCAGACTTTCTTTAATATGAAAACATCATTCAAAAATCTGAACCAGTTTTCTTGACAACTACCGTGGTTCCAGGTGATGGGTTTGGCCGCGTTAGGCATTTCAGCGAGTATGTTGACATCAACTACTAGCAAGGATGAGGAAAAATTTATTTACAAGGCTCTTGAAAAGGGGGATGGAGATCTGAAAATATTGTACGTGACACCAGAGAAGATATCGAAGAGCAAGAGATTTATGTCAAAGCTTGAAAAGTGTCATCATGCTGGTCGTCTCTCTTTGATTTCGATTGATGTAAGTGTTAGGCATTCTATAAGTAGTTTAGTATGATCTATAACCATCTATATCAATTTAATAATCTTCTTTTTCAGTTCTTGTTGATTCTTTGGTATTCTGACATATTAAATGATTTGCTATATATGCCTTGATCAGCAACTTCCGCTTGGAGTCTAATGACTTAGATTAGAATTTGCACTCTTTTCTTGAAAAACAATCTATAATAGTTTTTGAGTTTTAATTGAAATACTAATACGAATATAACAAAAAACCTGATAACCCGACAACCTAATTAGCCCACCCAACTTGAGATAACTCGAACCCCACGATTAGTTTGGGGTGACCCAACCATACCCGATAATTTATTGGGTTGGTTTGGGTTGGGATTTTCCAAACCTATCTTAACCCGAGCCTACCCAATTTATTTATATAAAAAACAAAATATTTATTTTATATATTTAGGCACTTTATATATTTAGGCATTATGTTGGAGTTGGAGATTTTCAATTTTGCACTATGTTGGCTGATGTTTGTTAGTATTTTTGTTGTTTTAGTTTTTATTACGGTTGATCTGTTAGTTTATGGCCTAATGTGATTAAATTTGTGTCGTGGATCCTTTGTCTTTATGTTGCTTTATACATTGAGACAATGTTGGAACTTTATAAGAACAATATGTTTTGAATTTTAGCTTTTTGATTCATTTTGGGTTAAAATTGTTGGTTTTGATTTTTTTCCTCTTTTATAATCCTCAACTTGACTAACCCACACAATCTGCCCAAACTTTAATTGGGTGGGTTGATTTTAAACTTTGGGCTGATTGGGTGGGTTGAGAATTTCATAAACCTACCCAACCCACCCATGTCCACCCTAGGACTCTATGCGCGCGTGCTTGCAACTGAGGTTTTGTCAATTGCCTTTAATATGTTGTGTTTCTCAAATCTCTCTCTCTTTTTTTTTTTTTTACCCCTTTTCTTTTCTTTTTTTTTAAGAAACAATATTTTATTGAAAAAGCAATGGAAGAAGTACACAGAAAAGGAAAATGTGTCCCAAATTCTATGTTTTAGTCGAGAGAACAGCTTCTTTTGGGGATCTGTTGATGGAAGTGGTAAATGGAGATGGCATAAAGAAAGAAAATCAAATGTTTTTTTTTTCCTTTGTTGAGGGCATTTCTGCTTTCTATTTTTTTTATAAAAGACAAATAAAGTGAAAAAACTAGAATATATTGTGCGGCTGAGTGTTTAATGTCATGGATTACTTGGCAGGAGGCACATTGCTGCAGCCAGTGGGGTCATGATTTTCGACCTGACTACAAGAACCTCGGTATCCTCAAGACCCAATTTCCCAATGTTCCTGTGATTGCTCTGACTGTATGTCTTTTTTCCGCCTCATATTTTTATTGAAAGGAACCGAGATGAAGTATGTATTGGCTTCATTCATACTGTCCTTTGGTTAAGTACGTTATTTGCCTTAAATCTCACAGGCAACTGCTACGCAAAAAGTACAACATGATCTGATAGAGATGCTCCACATTCCGAGATGCGTCAAATTTGTCAGCACAGTCAACAGGCCAAATCTATTTTATACAGTATGTATGTTTGTTTATGGACATTGGATTTCGATTCCTGAGCTTAATTTCTGATTTTCCAAATTGATCTGCAGGTACGAGAAAAATCTTCAGTTGGCAAGGCGGTTATTGACGAAATTGCTGAATTCATTCAAGAATTTTATCCAAATAATGCATCTGGGATAGTTTACTGCTTCTCTAGAAAGGAATGCGAACAGGTCTGTGCTCGAAATTCTGTGTGTATTCATGTAGTTCAGATTGTTTTAAGCATTGAGAATGCTAGGTAATCTTGTAAAACATTGTCATCACCAGCTAGTGTCTAGAGATCAAATGACCCAGGTATAGGTGTGAATTCCAAATCATGTAGTAGTCTGTTTTAGGCGTTTAAGAGTTTTGTTGGATACCACAGATACATTTTTCTTCTCAGCAGCATCTTTTGGTAATCATATCCTAGTCATTCAAATTCGACATTGATTTGTAATCCCTATGTTTCTTGTAGAACTCCAAGCCTCTAAACTATGATTTGAAATATCACCACATAAATATCAAGGCTTGTTTTCTATCCTTTTATTATTAATATGTGACACCATAATGTCAATCCTTCACAAGAAAAGGGCTCATCGGTCACTGCTGTGTATGTGTGTTTTATAAGTGAGCATTTGTTAAATAAGATAGATGGTAGTAATCACTTCCTAAAAGTTAAAAAAAGCAGAACTGGTTATGCAAGCTGTCTTCCTGTCCAGAACGGGTTATGTTTGTCAAGTTTCTTTTAGCTTCATTGTATTTCAAAAAATTATAGGTTGCGAAAGAGCTGCGTGCAAGTGGAATTTCAGCTGATTACTATCATGCAGATATGGATGTGAACACTCGTGAGAAAGTTCATACTCGGTATGATTCTGATGCTTTGCAGGAAAATTGATTACTATGATGATGATCTTTTCTGGATGACTGAGCGCATCAAGTGATGATGATTCATCATTCTTAAAACACTCTGCTCTACACTTTCTTTTGTTTTGGTGGGAGAATAACATTGAGACCCTGAGTTCTGTCAGAGTGTCGCATGATAAGACCCTTGAAAATGTATAGTGATTAATGGTTACACTATAAAGATTGCAAATATCTCGGTGGTATGCATTTTCTCTCATTCATCTATTTTTTGACTGTATGATGAATGTTTCACAACACAGGTGGAGCAAGAACAAATTGCAGGTCATTGTAGGCACGGTATGTGCACGTATAGTTGTCTCTCTCTTTCTACGTATTATAATACAATTCTAAAGTTTGCCTTCGTTTAATGACCTGAATTTTCATTTCAGGTAGCATTTGGCATGGGAATCAATAAGCCAGATGGTTAGTAATTTAAAATTAGCGGGTTTTTTTTTTTGTTTTTTGTTTTTTGTTTCTTTTTTGGTTTTTTTTCCCTCCCCGATTAGTGTAGCTTCTGACAATATCCTACTTCTCTGAGAATGATTGCAATTGCTATTTTGAGCACTGTGGTATACTAAAACTATACTGTGAAATTGTGTGGGGTGGATTCAGATCCTAAATTTGAATCATTTTGGAGAGACGTGAAGACAGTATTCATTTGAGTCTGGATGTTAATGAGATATTATATCATAAGCATGTTTAAGTTAAATTCAGTGGTTTTTTTTTTTTTCTCGATGGGGGTGAGGGGACTATTTTTTTCCTCTTCTATTTGCTTTTGCACGGAAAACTGAGAATGAGACCTAAACGGACAACAAATTATGCATCATATGAATTCAAGTTAGATGCTTTGGTTTGAAGTGTTGGGAAATTAGAATATGGAATATCTAAGCATAAACTTGTTGCATGGCTGTTTAGGGAAAATCTTTCTCTCTCTTCCAACATTAGGGAGTTGGGAAGAGTATCCAATAGCTGCCTATTATAAAACTGCTGCCATGTTGTTGTTTTAATTTTGTTGTAAACTCTTTGAAACTGGATATATGTGTCTATGCATGCAAACACAGTTCACATGTAAAGTCTTTTTATTTTTCTCCTTTTTTTTTTTGCTTTATTTTTTCTGAGAATTGAATGGCTTGTACATACAATTGTATTTTCTTTTCCTTTTCAATTCCTTTCTCTTGTATGGTATTTCTGCAATTTGAAAGTTAAACGTATGCAAATGTTTTCTTTTTCTTGAGATTTAATATAAGTAGTTGCTTGTTGTCGTTCCTTTCTGATTCTTTTCTCTTGTGTAGACCCTTTTGGGATTTTAGTCTTGTGTATGTATGTTTAGCTACTTTCAATTTTTTTCCATTAAAATGTAATTCTTTTCATAACAGAGTGATTAATACTCGTTAGCTGCTTGTAGTCAGGTTTGTCATCCATCACAGCTTGAGCAAATCAATGGAAACATACTACCAGGTTTTTCCACCTTTCAAGCTCGTCTAAATTCTTGGTGACTTTTTTTTTCATCCCATAACGAATCTTGCTGCAGGAAAGTGGTCGAGCTGGACGAGATGGTCTCCCTTCTCAGTGCCTACTTTACTTTAGGCCTGCTGATGTTCCTAGGCAGGTACAGTATTTATGTGTTTTTGTGTGTATGCACGCACGCACCAACAAGCAGCAAGAGTACTCCAGATATTGTAGGAGTTTAAGTTTTCTAGGGAAAGGATTTAGGGAAAATATGAGAATAACGATTGAAACTGCAAAGTCTAGAAATTCTTTTAATCGAATGATTCTAATCCAAGAATTGCAGAAACTGCAGAAAACTGTTAGAATATATACCCATTGTAACTATTAACCCTCCACAACACCACTACCCAATTTAATAAATGACATTAGCATTTTTCAAAAACTTGAAACTCTGGCAAGCCCATTAATAAAAACTTGGACAAAAAACTAGAATGACCATTTTTGTAAGTTTCTAAAAACTTTAAGTTTCTCACAGAATTTAATTAATTTTTGCAGCACTTTTTTTGAATATATTCAGTTTCAATGTAGAATTTCTTATGCTGTATTTCTAAGCTTTGAGCATTATTTGCAGAGTTCAATGGTTTTCTATGAAAATTCAGGGCTGCAGAATCTTTATGACATAGTCCGGTATTGTCAGGTGATATGCATCTCTCATTTTTCACGTTTGGGTGTTGCTTATCTGGATTTCAGGCTTCTTGCCTTTTTTGTTTTTTGTTCGAGTAAATAAAACTATGGGTCAATTTTTAGTTATGTAAAGGGTTTCGTGAATTTGACTTATTTTCCTAGTCATTGAACGTTTGCAAGCTACTATTCTTTAAATTGTATTTTAATTACTTGTTTGGCTGCACCTTAAATTTAAGATATTATAATAGGCACAGAGAGAAGGAAGACGTGGAAATTTGGCTTTTCCCTCTTGTACCTTTTTTCTGTTGTTAACTTTGAATTTTGTAAAAACTTCATGTATTGTAGAAGAAAATAATTTTTGGTATAATGCATATTTGTTATAAAGCTTTATAAATTTTTTTATTTACTTTTTGCGAGGGCTGTCAATATTCCATTCGTGTCTTCTTGATGTCTCACTGTAATTTCTGTCTAACGATTCATCTTTGCAGTCCCATGAGCTATTTGTTTTCGCAAGGAGATATCCTTGGACTAGTAATTCATTTATCCACACTTGTGCCATGTTTGCGGTCAATCTGCACAAAACAAGATATTTAGCTTCAATTCTCATTGGCCTCTCTTTCTTGTTGCAGTCTAGAAGACAATGCCGTCGAAGTTCCATTTTCCGACATTTTGCTGAGCCACTACAGGACTGTAATGGTACCATATTTTATAACTTGATATATATATATATATATATACACGTCATAAATATAATAAACTAGTATCCTTTGGTAAACAAAATATCAATTGAGTGGCTGGTATTCAAACATTGCGAGAGCTTTGCTAGGTGTTGGTAGAAATTTATTATGAGGGCTTAGCATGTTCTCTTTTGATATAGTTCTAGTGGTGGGAAATAGATGTGCAATTTGTATATTGATTTTGGCAGATTTCTGCATAGTGTCCCTGTTTGTACATTGTTATATGCATAGAAGATTTCTTTAGATATATTGATAATATTTGTCCATTTGAGAACTTAATCACAATTTATATCGTCTCAGGGATGTGTGACAACTGTGCATTCTCAAGTGAGGTTAAGGAAATGGATGCTTCTTGTATGTTTCTTTCACCTTTTCTTAAAATATTTTATGAATTATTTTATGAATCAGCTATTATGTGCCTAGCAATCGTTCTCTTTCTTTTCCATGGCTTATTGTGTGTTTTCTTCCAGTTACTGCATTATTTTTTTTTCCTATGACAAGAATAACTAAGACCACCTTTTATCTAGTCATTTATCATAAATATAAATATTCAAAGGAAACTTTGGTCCTTGGTTTGAGCAGCAAATCAACTTCATAAGTGTGATTCATTAACTTGGTTGCCGCTTTGATACTTCTTATGATTTTGCGAACCTGAAATGATAATGAATGATGATGATTTATTATAATTATTACTTCTTTTTCAGTAACGTAATCCTTTGTAATTGCTAATTTCGTATATCAACTATCCAGCTTTGGAGAATAGAGAAAATGAGTTTATCATGCTCAAATGCCCGGTTTCTTTGATGCTGCAGTGCTAGTCTCTGAAGTACAAATAGAAAATTTATTGGGTCATTGATGGAATCTTAATGATGGAATTCGTGTGTTCCTTGTATAAAGGTCTGGGTGACGAATAAGAGGCACACTCCTGTGGCTTCTATTTTTGGATAGTGTTTTGTTTCCATAAGGATTCTGCCCTGCAGATTAATTTCTTATATTGTGATGCATGTATGTGGTAATCAGATATCTGATTTTCCAAGTTGATTGCTCTATTACAAGTGGGTTGTTTAGAGTTTTCTTCTTTAAATTTGTCTATTACAGATCTAGCATGATGATGTCGAGCTGTGTGCATGTGGGAATTCTTTGCAGGTTATGCGAAGCTTATAATTTCTTTGCTGCAAGATGTACAAGAGAATGATCAGAGATTGACAATGTTGCAGCTGGTTGATAAAATTAAAATTAAGCACAAGGAAGTAGGTGGGTCCATCACTTTCAGTGCATCTGCTATGAATGGTTAGATGAAAGCATATGCAGGCACTCCATTTTGTCGTGCATTTTGTCTTGGAATGGTGAAATGACTTTGCATTTGGTAAATTTATGTTCAATATCGTTGATTAAACATTTGCACCACTCCATTTGTGTGTTTTTGTACCCTTCTCAGAGGTAATGCCTATTATTTTCTATTTCATGCTACTCAATCTTGGTGGCCTGAATTCTGCAGGTCCTGATTTAAAGAAAGAAGAAATGGAACAACTTGTCATACAGCTTATTTTAGATCGTGTTTTGGTATGAGTTTGACTCTTTTACGCCTTCAGCCTACTATTAAAATGCTGTCATTTCCTGAAAGGTTTTCTGAACTTTGATTGATGACAAGTAGGAAATTAAGTTATGCGAAATGTTTAGACAATTCAGTTTTCTTTTGGTTAGTCATTTCCATGGTTTCGTGATTGAGTTCGACTCTTTTACACCTTCAATCAAGTACTAAAATGTTGTCATGTCCTGATAGGTTTTCTGATCTTTGATCGATGACAAGTAGGAAATTAAGTTCTGTAAAATGTTTTGACAATGCAGTTTTTTTTTTTTTTGGTTAATCGTTTCCATTGTTTCATAATTGATTAAACTTTGATGTTTGAGGGAAATTAATATTTTTTTATAAGAAAAATTGGTAGACTTAGCACCCTGTAGGAACTAGGACGAAACAAGAAAGTAGAAATTCCCAATAACAAGAAAAGACAACCATATGCAGCCTTCTGTGCTCGCTGATCCGACCTACTTACTGAGCCTCACAGTTGAAATATATATATATATGTGTGTGTATATATATATATATATATATCAGATGAAAAAAAAGAAAAAGAAAGCCTCACAGTTGTAATAAGGTAAAACAGTCTGATTTTTTTAATTGCAAATTAAAGTGTCATTTTAAGAAATATTGAATGACACTTGTCTGGGAACCAATTTCCCAATGATTTAATAGTTTGCTCAAAAGACTTGATTTGAAAACAAAAAAAGGAAAGAAGAAAACGACATCCCTCTGCAACATTTTTAATTAATAGAGGAGATAACATTCAAAAAAAAATCTCAACCGCAAAATACATGGAAAAACAGATTTTTGAAGAAAACGTAGAGGCCTTGAAATTCTTTTAATGCTACATCACTTTGCACACTCTTTTGGATTATACCAGGAATTCATGGTGAGCTTACTCCACATGTGCAATAGCCTTGGTTTTTAGCCATCTTAATGGCACTCTACATAGGATGTAGGATCATGTCTGGCGTGTATGGGGAGTGTAATAATTAGAGAGTTGGTACAATCCTCATTGGATCTTATTGTTTGCTAAAAACTAGGATGAGGTTGTATTTTGACTTGTATATATTTCTGAGTGAATTTTTGGTTGCCTAAATGCTTCTTTTCCTTATTTAATCTTAAATTAGCTCAAAATCTGGCCCTCTTTTATATTTTTCTTTTTGGGTTGTACCTACAAAATGGACTACCTGTTAGCTTAGTTGACTTGCTGGTGTCATTTTGTGGTTTATTTTCCAAGTTGACTTCTTGAAGCTTTGATAGTGCAACTTGTCCTTTGTTTTGCCTATATCTGATACAGAACCATTTCTGTTTTTGATATAGAAAGAAGAATTTCAGCATACAGCTTATGCCACAAACGCTTATGTAACAGTAGGACCACTGGCAAGGCAAGTATTGCAAGGTAAGAATGTTTCCTAATCAGAGAATATACTAGAGATCTTGAGGTTATATTTCTCCTTTCTTTATACCTGTGAGATTTAAGTTCCACCATCGATTACTCGTATTGCTAAACATTATTCTGATCTGTTGTGAACTCATGTCGCGACTTCGACTGTCTATCATGTGACTGGGCTTAGCATGAGCTCCAGCTTGTCAACTTTTCTTTGCATCAGTTACCATGCTATTTTCACATGGTATATTAATTGCTGGGATTCACAAACGTCTGTGCACTTTTCTGGAGTGGTGTAATTTTCTTGCCTGTCTTCACTCTGAATAATGAAATGGCTCTTCTTATGGGGAATAATTTTTGTAACGACCTAGCAGGTTTTTTTAACCTTATTTGGCAGATGTACCCATTTTTTGGGATTTCTGGCACTAATAGCTAGCCTCTGAAGTTGTTGATCGTACTGCTATTCTTACAGGGAAGAGAAAAGTCGCACTTGAGATTTGTCGCGGACAGAAAAAAGTAGCAGCTCGTATGAAAGCAGCCAAACATAGTCTTGCATTCTCTGGTTTGGAATTAAAGCTTGACGAGTTGCGGAAGGAACTGTCTTCTATTCATGGAGGAATATTTCCCCATTCTATTTTGTCTACTCAACAAATCAACATGTTAAGTGCCCAGAAACCTGGTTCGATGGAAGAGGTAAGTTTTACTGGCACTTTTTTTCCCTGATTTATTTATTTGGCTTTCTTACACTTCTACATCTAAATTTTTCCCTCTTTTCCGTATGCAAAAAAAATGATCATTATTAACTCCCAAGTATACTCCTATGCACGCCAACTGGGAATTTATCGGTTTCATGGTGAAGAAGATATTTGTTTCTTAATTGCAGTTGGAAAAGATAATTGGAAAACTGAAGACAGAGAAGTATGGAAGTAAAATTCTTGAGCAAATACACAAATATGCTGATTTGGACGAGTTCAAAGAACAAGGGAATGAAGAGAGAGCAACCAAGAGGTTAAAAACCAAAAAGGCTCTAGTTGTTATCGAGAGTAGCGATGAAGACGCATAGTGGGATACATTTTGAGCTTTTGTTCTCCAACCTTTTTGGTTCTCTCTCGTTTTTGATGTAGTTTTTTATGTGGGAAGACTTGGTTAAAAAGGAAAAAGGGAAGAAAAAATTGAAGAGCTCTGCTCATGTAGATAATCCGATTTGTCTAGAAAATTGGTTATTCGTAGTTTGGTTATTAGCGTTTTCCAAAAATTTTCCTTATTATCATTTTGGTAACCGAATTTCCATTAGTATCTTGAATCATCTATGATCATAAAAATTCTTTACTCGTCATCGGTGAAAATGCTTTATTCGTCAACCTTAGTATGGAAATCTGGTGACATAAAGATTAGTTGAATGGCATGCATTGTTGCAGAAACAAGTAACTTGAAAGGACCAAATTAGAGACTAATTATTAAAAGGCTTATGGTTTGGGGACAAACTTTAGAATCAGTTTATAGAATATCCTTTCCAGTGGATTGATGTTTTAATATTTCAATTTCCCGCAGAGAATTTGTAGGGCCACTCTTAATACCTAAAACACACTTTTGGGCTTTTCACCAAACAGCTTATGTGTTTTCTCGAAATTATCAACTTTTTCGACTACGGATAATTACATCAACAGCCTTTGAGGTTAATAATACTAACTTCAAATATAAATTTAACAAAAATATCCTAATTAATTTGGACTCTTAATCTAAGGAGGCTAAATCTTAGCCCTAGAAACCATAAAATCAATTGAACTTATTTTTAAAAATCAAATAAACTTATTTTTAGTTGAGTGAAAATTATGGTTATAAGTGTATAGAAATCAACTAAACTTATTTTCTACGCTAAATAAGCATAAATGCATCATTTTTCTACTAATATATGTTGTCAAAAACAATTTTATGCATGGAGGGATATTTTAGCAATATAAGAAAATCTAACAGTCAAATTTTGGTCAATTTTACAGTCAACTAACAAAAAAGTGGTCTGTAAGACAGTGTAAGCAGTTTTGGTGTAATTAGCTTTAATCAAATGGGTATCTCTGTTATTTTGGTGAAATGTAGAGTTTAGTGTAATTAACCTTACAATTTTAAAATGTTCTAAAATTTTAAAAATTATTTTTTTAAAGATATCTTGTTGATGGAACCAAACTTATATATGTTTCTCTCGTAAAGAAAAATAAACTTACAAGACAATATTTCTTTGTTAAAAAAAGAAAAAAAAAACTTAAACGACTATAATTTTATTTTCTATAACCACGGTAGGTAGCATGTTTTCTATGACGCCTGAATTGGTATCAAAACTTCGTAATTATTATTCACGAGAATTAAACATATCATTAAAATAGTGGTTGCAGGCATAATTTAACAATAATTTCACCTCTGATTTCAAATAGTTTTTCTTTAGTCAATGTTTTTCCGATAATGAATGGACATGTGTATGTCGAGAGAGGATGTACAATTTTTTCCCCCAATACTATTATGTAAATTTGTATTTTTGGGAGTCCAAAAAGTGAAGTAAATTTTAATCCAAACTTAGTTCATTTGAAAGATAAAGAAAAATAAAATAAAATAAGATAGAAAAAAATAAAGATGGATAGACAGAGAGAATGTATGCGTGTTTAAGAAATTATAATTATATTGTAATTTAATTTCAGTGTGTCTCTGTAGCAAAAAGGTCTGACATAGCTTTTGGATGTGTTAATAATTAATGTGATGATCATTAATATGTAATATGGGGTAGATTTATGATTTTATGCATTGATCATGATTTTTTTCTTTAAGGCCTTCATTTCGGAATTGTAGCAAATAAAGCAGTTAGTTTCAAATAATGTTTTGAAAATTATTCAGGTCTGTTATTTAAAATATTCTAATTTTGATTTTGTAAAGAATTTTTTTAATCTTTGAATTTGATAATAGCTTTGAATAATTAGTAAATTTATGTTTTTTAAAAAAAAAAAATTTGTATGCAGCATTTGGTTAATTAGTAACAATTATTAATTAATAAAATACTGCATACTAATTCTCATAAATATATTAATAATATAATAAATTGATTTGAGTCTTTAACGATTATATTGTCTCTTTTCTCATTTTGACTAGTGGTATCAATGACAAATCTTGCCTCCAAAATCCTATTTGTTGCAGTATTGTTGGAGGAAATTCCTTAACCAAGTGATTCCTTATCCCTTGATAACATAATAAGGTGGGGGGAGGCTTGAATTTAAGTGAGCAAGAATTCAGTCTTGTACAGTATCAAAGAGTTAACAGCCAAATTTTTCATTAGAACAAACAACATTGCTCTTTTTGTGTCCTCACAATCCAAGTTTTGTTATGAGAATTGTGTGGCAAAATAAACTCATTCAATAGTCAATTCTACACAAATTTGACGAGCAAAATCACGATTAGATGAGAATTAAAAATTTATAAAAATTTGATTCAATAGGACGAAAAGATAACGGTTCAAAAATTTACAATAGCTATAAATTGAAAAGGTCAATGGTTTTTAGAGCGGGAAATTTGGCAAAAGGGCCAAAAAAAAATTTCAACTGGGGAAATGGTCTCTTTTTTTTGCATTAAAAAACAAGCTTTTTTTAACAAGAAAACTGTTTCAGTTTTTTTTTTAAAAAAAAAAGAGACAAAGGATTGTAGTGAGAAAAAAAACCTCAATATGATGAAAAAAAAAACTAGAGCAATTTTTCTACCTAAAAAACTTATTTTTTGATAAAAAAACAAAAAAAAAAAAAGCTTTTTCTTAAAAGCATTTTCTCGGAATCTCCCTAGCAAATTTATTTTCCTCTAGTGGGTGGTTATGTGTGTGGAGGCAAAAGAATTGACAGTAGATAAAGATAAAATAATACCAAATTAAATTAAAACTTGCCACACCAGATCCCAACGTTTATTGCAATGATAAAAAACCAAACCAGATCTCATTAAAAGAGAAAAATCCTAAGAGGGAGGTTTTACTTAAACTTAAAGATAAAACATAAAAAAATGTCGTTCTTCTTCATCATCCATCCACCATTGATGAGAGCTCTATCAAATCTAGAAAATCTCAATTCCATAAAATCCACTAGCTTCAGTCAAAATGAAATAGCTAGAACATTAATTCTAAGATTATGGGTTAACGGGTGAGTTGAGAAGCATCTTAGGCGAATTTGAAACCCGTGACCATTTTTTTGTTTTGATTTTTTACTTCCTTTTGGCTGATCTAGGATTTTCTCGGTGAAGAAAAATCAAAGAAGAAAACGTACGTGTTGCTTTGGTCAATATGGTGAAGAAGGAAGTAGAAGTTGGGATGACTTAAAACCAGGTTGGCGTAGATAAATCGGTCCACTTAAATGAAAAAAAAAAAAAAAAAAAAAAACAAACAAACAAACAAAAACAAAAAAAGGGTTCTTCAATGGAAGAAGAAGGAGATATGGTAACACTCGACTTTGGGTCTGATGTTGGAGAAAGAAGAACTCATATCAGATTTGGGCTCTCTCTCTCAAAGTCTCCCTCTTCTCTCTCAGGAGGTGTTTGACGGCGGTTGTTTACACTATTTGTTTTTAGTTATAAATAATATAAAAATCTTATATATTATAATAATAATAAAAAAATTTATTACAGTATAAAACTTTCATACGTTAGAATAAAAACAATTCTTATTGATAGTTTTAACCAATATATCAAACATCATGTTAGTTTCTTCTCTAATTAGTTTTTTTGGGTAATGTTTGAGTTTTATCTCATATGATTAGTTGTAAATGGTGTTTGATTAGTGCAAAACTCAAAAGTGATTCAAAATGGGAAGAAACTAATTTTTTTTTATTTTTATTTTTTATAGCGTGTTTATGTTCTGGCAATCTCAAGAAGGTCTTAATATTTTGTTACTTTTATCACTACATTAAAAAATAAAAAAAAATAAAAAAAAAAACTCTTAGGTGCTTTGAACTAGGTGTACAAATATTTGAAGGATTTGTAAGGGTCTGTATAAATAAATTCAAATTGTGTTGATTTAGATTATTATGATTTGAGTTATATAAATTGAATTGTTATCTAAATTAACGTTTGGATATACATTTAAAGTGTTAATCTGGAGAGTGAATAAAATTAAATTTTTGTGTTTAAATAAATAGTAGAAAAAAATTTTAATTTATTAACAACAAATATATATTTGAAAAATTTTTTAGACTTGGACTCTAAAATATTAGTGTAATATATCAAAACAAAGAGGATAATTCTTTATTATAGTTTTTCTCAAAATAAAAATGAGAAACACGATTCTCCAATGAATATAAAAGAAGAATGATAATATCTATTACCAAACCCACCCTACGTTGTGGACTAGGACTACCAAACAGGTGAAATCTGCTCTGGTGTCTCAATAGCCGTCCCATTCATAGATTTAGCCACGTGTTGCCACGTGTCTCAAAGAAAGCTCCACCTAAATCTTGTTTGGAGGTCTTGAAATTAATTTAAAACCATTTAAATAAAAATATCACATCCTGAGATGCATGCATCAAAACTGGAAAAAAAAAAAGTAAAAACAAAAGGATAAAGAAATGCAAATATCAGAGTCGCAACACCCACCATTGAAAAAGCTGGTCAATGTTCATCATTCGATCAAATATGCTCATAAGCAACACCATCAAAGGAGGAATGGAATAGAAAAGTCAAAAAAGATATTTAATACGATGGTTAAAAAAATTAGTTAAAATTATTTTTATGATAATATATAAAAGTTTTACGTTGTAGTAATTTTTTTTATCGTAGTAAATAAAAGCTTTATATTATTTATATCTGAAATAATAGTAAACACAATCATGACCAAACAGGCGAAAAAATTATCCTCAGTCACAATAACATTTGAGATAAATTCCTTTTAAATTCTCAATATGAGGCGTATAGACATGCAACAAAAAAGCCT
This sequence comes from Artocarpus heterophyllus, assembly GCA_025403435.1. Lineage (NCBI taxonomy): Eukaryota > Viridiplantae > Streptophyta > Magnoliopsida > Rosales > Moraceae > Artocarpus > Artocarpus heterophyllus. The sequence continues at coordinate 20,165,313 of CM046343.1, forward strand.
CTCTATATCAAGAGGCTCAAAGAGGAAGGAAGACACGAAAAAAGTGGCGAAAAAGTGTCAGCTTTGGGAAAAAACACTAAAATCAACACACCAAGTCTTGGAGACTATTATTTCTAACCAACATCGCATCCCTCCAGTCTCTTTCTTTCCTTGTCTGAAGCAGTCATTTGGGTTTTATTTGAGGGGTTTCTTTATCGTGTCATCAGATTTTCTCTCACCAAACACGGTTTAGAGGAAAACTACCGTGAGACACACGTGGCCATTTTCTATTAATGGGACTGGAGTGAAGACAACATACGGAGACAGCAGATCTCTTCCTGCGTCTTAAACCTAATTTGTTGAAGAAAAATCATTTTTTTTATACAAAAAAAAAAGAATACTATCATGTTTGAGTGAGATTATGCGTGACTCGAACACTTAATTTATAGTTAGGATGGAATGACTTACAACCAACTAAGCTGCCTTCAACTATCAAAAAAATCATTTTTATTCTTATAATCTTGCTACTTATAAAATTATAAATCCTAATCTAATATGTAATCTATTTTTTAAATTGAGCCTCATTATTTTATTAATAGTAAAGTTATAATCCATGAGTTGAATAGGATTGCTCTCGGTTCAAACTTATACAGGATTGCTCTTGGTTCAAACTTAAAACAACGGATACCCAAAATCATCCTGGAATTGGTGCAACCTAGCCACATGGACCAGATTAGTATTATTTACCTTGAACACAATCGAAGTCAACTTTGGCCAAGATTTGGTTCAGGTTGCTGAACAAATCCACTTTTAAATTATAATTTAAAAAAGCTAAAAAGGACCGAGTTGTTTCAACCGCCAACGGGCTCTCTTTCTTTCTCACCTAAACCTAACTGCACTCATTAGCCATTACGTTGTCCTTCCAAAGTTGTTCAAATCCCATACTTCAATCATGTATAACCCTAAATTTTAACCTTCCAACCAAATGAAAGGAAAAAAAAATAAACAAAATTACCATTTATCTCAAAGATGCGACTGGCTACTTAACTACACTCATTAGCCATTACGTGGTCCTTCCAAAGTTGTCCAAATCCCACACATGAATCATATATTACCCTTAATTTTTACCGTCCAACCAAAAGAAAGGAATATAATAATAATAATAATAATAATAATAATAATAAACAAAATTATCATTTATCAGAAAGATGCCACTTGTACTTTCGTGTGCCCAAGAGAAAAGACAGATACCAGCCTTCATCGATGGGGTCCACATTTGAGGATTAACAGGACAGGTCATTCTTGTACCAGTTTTTCACGGGTGTACCCCACCATTTGCCCCTGGCTGTTTTGCATGTCAGTTTATACCTTCTTAATATATTTTTCTGAGGATTTTAAAATGTAACTTTAAAAAAAATTAATTTTAGGTAAATAATTTTTTTTTGACAATTTTTTAACGTTAAAAAATATGTTTTTTAGGCATAAAAACAGTTTTAGTTTTTTTTTTATTCTGTTGAGATTCTTCTCCTCGTTACAGTTATTTTCATCTTTTTTTTTTTGAAAAAAATTGAGACAGTTTACCTGCCTAAAAAAGTATGTTTTTTTGTGTTAAAAAAAAGATCATTTCTTTACTTAGGAATTTTTTTTGCCTTTTTGTCAAATTCTCTCTTTTTTTAGATTGCAAGATTTATGGTGAAAAAAAAAAACCATTATTTACGGGGTTATATTTCCACGTCACATTTAATATTTTGCATTTATTTTTATCATGCACTTTAACTGAATTTAACATCAGAAAACATGCATTATTGACAAGTAACTCTACGATAGAAAGCTTCAACCATACAGTCAAGTAACTTGCACTCTACAATAGAATGCTCCATCTATAAACGAAGTATTAATTATCACATTTAAAAAAACTATAAACCTCATGTTTGGGGGCCTTAAAGCTATAAGAATTCACTGTATTTTACTTGTCAATTTTTAAACGAATTAAAATCAATTTATATTTTAATTTTTAAACTATTAATAATTGTGATTAGACTTTTTTATTGTAGTTGTAAGCTTCAAATGAAAAATAGTGAAAATAAAATACCTCTTTATAAGGACGAGTAACTAAATTTCTTCCATGTGTTTTATCAAAATATCGTGTTTCTTTCTATTTTTCAAAAAGTCACCGCTATTCACTGTGTTATTAATTTCATGATATAAACCTCTCAAAATTTGATCAAATTTGAGGTGTTGAAAGATCTTTTAACATAATTAAAAACAGCTTAAATTTGACCAATTTAGTCAACCCTTTGTCTAAAACGATCTTTTGCACCTTAAATTTGACTAAATTATGTCAAGATGGAGTTTCTTTTTTTTAATGAAATTAAAAACAAAATAAATGGTCGTGACAATTTTAAAAACATAAGTTAAAATTTGACATATCCATAAAATACGTGAAACTTTAAGTACTTATCCACAGGATGTTCCAATTCGAACAGATGATAGTACTAGTAAGCTTCGAAGGAAGCACCAAATTAGTCTTACTTAAAATGTAATCGTAATCAAGTATATTTAGAAATAAGGGTCGTTCTCGGAGGGGTTTTGGTCTAATTAATTAGTTATTGACTCTATAACTATGACACAATAAAACTAAATACAAGATAAGGGTTTTAAAAAGTGACAAGGATCATTCGCCACTACTATACCAATTAACTATCAAAACTACCAACCGTTGATAACAAGCTCTGCTGTTCTAATCTCCACTTACTTTGTTGTTAAGCAAAACAAGCTCTTCACTTAATTTATTTCTCTCAAATAACCTAGAATAAACTCTCTAGATTCAATTCAATAGAATGTTGGAAAACGTGAATGTAGTGGAAATTTGAAAATTTTAAATCTCAATCTTTTTCTAAAAACAATTTAGACATACTAAGTACATAAATTAATAAAAAATCTTATGTATCTTTTTAATATGCCGAAAACTATTGAAACTGTAACTAGAGAAAACTTCTCAGAACTAGTCTTCTTTGCTATTCTTTTTCCATGATCATAATGCGGGTGGAAGCATGTTGTATAGCTTTTCCTCCGGTGACCTCTTCTTCCAACCACTTGAGAAAAACAAAAGCTAATGTTCAAGATGTTAAACAATAGCTGTATGGAAGTTTCAGAGTTTTTCTCACTAAAATACTCTTTCTAGACTTCTCAAGAGATCTAAGAACCAATGAAAAATAGTTTCCTTTATAAAGAGTCGAATTGGGGAGTTAATCCTTATTAGATTTGGCTTCAAAATTCGAGTTTAGATAAGCTTCTGAGTAAAAATGTATGAAGCACTCAGATCGCTGATGTGGCATTCCAGTCGATTGGCCTACAGTGGATCCGGTCGACTAGCCCATCATGGCAGCAACCCCATGATGCATTTTCAGCTTCTCACACTTATCCCAATAATTCAAACCGAAACTTAATGGATAAATCTTACTTTATTTGACTCGAGTATTCTTTATAGAACCTTAATTTTAATTCAAATAACCCAATAGAGAAGTTATCTAATTAAAACAGTCATATAAAGATAAATCCATACAATGAAAATATATCCAAATAATTCAACATGTTTATCTTGAATTAATTTATAAAATTAATTCAACCAATAAACCAACATAAATTATTAAATCCAATCTATCAAATTTTAGCCAACTTAATAAATAATATAAGTTATTAATTTGTAGGAAAAACATGCTGTATCGTTATAGGAAATATTACGAGCTAGCAATGGGGAGCTGATTGACGTATATAGATCAAGCTTAATAATTATAAAATAACATATCTCAAATACATATATTTTATAATTATCAACTCTAACACTATTTTACTAAAAGCTTAGAGTTGCACTCTTGAACCATATAAAATTACGAAACTTCAATAAGCTTATCATCCATGAAATATCATAATGTGTAACATCCTCATGAGATATTCATAATCAGTTGAAGGAAAAATTCCATTTTACCATCCCAATTATTTTTATATTATGTTCCATTATCTAACCATTGAAATACTTACTATCAATAAATAGTATATCATTTGGTTACACCTATGGATCCAAATAATTGAGCGTTCTAGTTTTCTAATTACGGGATAATGTCTATAGGAGAATATCATTAACTCTACAAAAAAGTTATGGACTGCATAGCTATGAATAATGAGTCTATGTCAATCAAGAGTCATGTCTCTGATCTACCAGTATGTGTACCTTCATCTAATTTAGGATGTCATCCTTTGATACATCAAAAAACACAAGTCAAGAATATGAGTTCATTAATTCATTTTAGGATTAAGAAATAACACATATGATTGTTTAGAGTGAATTCATTTAAACATATGGAATTATTAATCAAATCAATTCATCTTTAGTCTCAATGTAATATATCCTCACCTATGATAATATACCAATGTTTTAACTCGTGGAGTCTAACTCCGATGACCAAAACAAGTCATCTCTCATTAGGGATGTAGATAATATAATAATCTTAGTATGAATAAAGAGCTCAACTTTATTCCCTCGATTACGGACCTTATCATTTAAACTATTATCTTTAAGGTTTATGTCTTACGCATAATATGTCCATCATATGCACGATCTTAAAAGTTTAGACTGATAGTCGCAGATTTTTGTTTGCTTATCATATATTCAACACAAATGAACATAAAGAGGACAATATTTGATATATGAAAATAAATAACAAACTCTTTATTGATTACATGTCTCCAAAAACTATTACATCATTTAATCTTTAGAGAACCTAGTCTAACATCAAAGCGTTAAGATAAGAGAGATAGGTTGATCTAGATAACAAAGATACAAGTTCAAATCATTTAACTTAGGCTATGCTCTACATGCAATCATATGAAAGCTTAACCATAATTAATGACCACAATTTGCTACTAATGATTAAAATAACAAGATAATTATGAACCAAGAATTCTAATCTAGCATAAGATTAAATTCAAGTTCTATTTAGTCGCGTACCCAAATAAAAAATAATAATCATGAATATTAATAATAGAAGAACATAAATAATCTCAATTAGAAAACCAAAAAATAATTCTATGAATTAATCATAAAATCATGTCTAGGGCTTTGAATTGGCGCCATTTGTTGTGCCTTATTTTGACTCTTTTTTTTCCACCGTTTTGCATCTGAATCGCGTCCCTTGACTCCTGATGAGTTCCAAATGTATATATATGACTTTGAACATCTTAAAACATCATTTTTACTCCACCTTTCAACCCTTGATATTAAAACACCTATAAAACACAAAAACACAAGTAAAAACTCTAAAATTCAAAACTAACATAATAATTATAAGAAAGAATGATATAAAAATATATCAAATTATGCTTATTAAACTCTCCCACACTTATATTTTGCTAGTCATCAAGCAAAACCTAAACACAAAGAAAAAGACAAAGAAATACTACCCTTCCAACTTCAAGTCTCAGAGAACAATAAAAGTTATAGACTAGAAATCAAACAAGCATTATGTTAAATCAATTAGTCAAGCATTATGTTAAATCAATTAGTGATTCCCAAGCTAATATATCTTATAACAATTATACTCTTGTGTGTGTCTCTATGTGAAATAGTCAGTGTTGCCGATATTGAGACAACATATGTTTCGAACAAGGTAAAACCTTATAGTCCTCGTAGAAACGACCACCCAATCTTAGTTGCAAAGATTAAATGCCTTAGGATCCCCTTTTTACACGAATTTCTACCACACCAAAGGTACCACTTGAAATCAAAAAGGTCCTTGATAGACGTTGTAACTAGGCCAAGGGGTAATGGTTAAAAGAAAGAAAGGATATGAGAATTACAAAGGTTCTAAAAACTTCATAGAGTTTGAGACATCATAAGATTCTTCATTGAACACCTCTAAAAACCCCCACAAAAGCAAGAACATAAGTCCGATGTCATTGTGCTGAGCCTTTTTGTCATTCTAACTAACTTTGTAACACCCAAAATATAAATATAGGAAAGCTCAAGATGTTTTATTGATATTTTTTCTTTTTTGTATTTACTCTTTTTATTTCTTTCCCTTTTTTTTTTTGTAATTTGATTTTTTTTCTTTTTTTTTCTTCTTGAGGTACCTTTAAAAAAATTTAGTTTCCTTTTTCTCTCGATTCGATTCTCTCTCTAACACTTATACTTTATCCCTAAGCCAATTTCTTGCAAAATTCCTCTTGAATCATGAAGTAACTCTCTAAGCTCCAATTCATCTTTAGAATAAGGGTAAAGATATAAAAATAATTAGGCTAGGTAAGGAGATAATATGGTTAGCCAAAGAAAAAGGTCTACGTAAAAAGCTCAACTTGACTTACCAAGGGGATGTTCTCTTGGAACATCAATCGGGGCCTTGGCTTATTTAGCCTTGGTGCTAGAAAACCTAGTACCTCAAATCCATTTTTCAAGTGATGCTCGATCAGTTGTTCGATTTGAAATACCTCCGGGGAAGTTCTAACATTCAATCCTAACAACTTAAAAATAAAGTGAGGATTAATATGAGGACTTAAGAATCTATTTAATCTAACATGTGAGTCTCTTTATCAAATAACATTAGTATATGCATGGAGTGTGAGTAATATCATCATAAAAACATATTAACAAAAGAATGACATTAAGATTTAACACAACACTTATAATCAATCAAATCCATAAAAATTAGTGCTCAATTCTCATCAAAGAAGTCGAAAGATATCTTCAGACTCAAAAATGCCACAAAATACTAAACTAAAACAAAAAGTTTTATGAAAAATTTTAAATTTTTATTGTTTTTATATTTACGACAAGAAAACCTAATGAAAAGGACAAATAAAAATCTTAAATCCTTCCTCCTACACTTAAACCTTGCATTGTCCTCAATGTAAGACTAAGCATAGAAGGAAAGAAAAACAACCTAAACAAATAAAAATAATAAAAGTTCAATAATAATAAAAATAACATAAAATAAAATCAAATGGAGGAGAGTTAGAAAGATCAAATTTGGTATTGTATGCTCACCTTCCATTGGGTTGCCTCCCATGAAGCACTTGGTTTAGTGTCCTCAACCTAACATGGAGAAACGGCATCAAAGAAAAGCTTTCACCTATGGAATGTGTCATAGAACAACACATAAGGGTCTTGATTGAAAATGCCTTTAAGCTTGGCAAGATTTTGTAAAATTAAGCATGTTGCTCCAACTTGGCTCGATCTTGATTGGTATACTTTGAAAGAAAACTCCAATTCTCACTTAAGCTCATGGAGGATATATGGTGGAGGTGGCACCAACAGAAAGTGAGGATCTGTTGGTGGTGTATGTGATATGACCATCGATGATGTCAAATCGATGGTTGCATATGGCTCATTATCCTCCAACGGGTCTTGTGATTCGGTTTTATGAAGAAATTCCTTTAATAAGAACCCTTACAATTGCTCTTCACTCTCTACTTAATTCTCCAAAACCATGCTTGAAATTTGATCTTCATAGAACTTCCGGCTTTGGATGGACCTCTTGTGACTTATAAGGTCTAAATTAGTCTTGACCTCATAAGTGTCTAAGCGTTAAGCTATACAAGTGTCAATGGTCTCGATCTTATAATCCCGAGGCTCGATCACTTATAGAGGATCAAATTCTCATAAATCTTCCATGTTTGGCAAATTACTCTCTTAGCCAAAGTTGTTTGAGTACTCCACTTCATATTTCACACCATTGGATTATCACCTTGTTCCTTCAACCTACTTATAATGCTAGCCAATTGGTTGATATAGCTAAAACTAATGAAATATTGATAAAAACTAATAGAAAAATTGATATAATTTGTGTTCTAAGGTTGGGTATTTATAGGTTTGTATTTTGAGGATAAAAGAAGTAAGTTAGGGCTCTTTTTAGGTTAAAACAGAGTGAAAACCGCAAACACGTGCCGGGCAAAGCCCTTTTCTTGCAGCCACGCACGTTGCACTATGAATTAGCCTTCCTGGGAGTGCGCAAGGGTGCCATCCACTGTACCCGATTTGACTCTTTTTTCCTCTGTTTTGCATCCAAATCTCGTCCCTTGACTCTCGATGAGTTCCAAATATTCTATAAATGACTTTGAACATCCTAAATCTTCATTTTTACTCTACTTTTCAATCCTTGATATTAAAATACCTCCAAAATACGAAAACACAAATGAAAACAATAAAATTCAAAAATGAACAAAATAAATATAAGAAAGAATGATATAAAAATATATCAAATTATGCACTTAACTACTATCATTCAAATTTGAGAAACCATTATAGCCAAATGAATTTTAATTATTATTTTTTTCTATGAGAATAATAAGATGCTTGACAAGTTAATTAGAAGCAATTGCTCCTAATCAATTACAATGTAAAATTTTCAATAACTAGAATAAAAAAGTACAAAGCTCTCTGTTCTAACAGTTTATCAAACTCCCTATTAACAAAACGTTGTGGTACAAAGCTCTCTGTTCTAACAGTATATCAAACTCCCTATTAAAAAAACGTTGTGGTGTTTTCCCTTTCTTGTTAGATCTGAATCAATCATGGGGTATCTGAGTGATACTGTTGGATCAAGGAGCGTACGTCAAGCAACCTACGGGGAGACTATTCAACGGTTGTGAAGCGATGTGAGGTCACCCTTCACCTTTGAGGGCCAACATGTTCTTAGCTCCACTAATATAAGATTTTAATTTTGTGCTTCCCTTTTTTATGGGATTATTATTATTATTATTATTATTACTAACTAAAGTCACCTTTGCATGGGTTAGAGGAATATCAGTTCAAATGCGTGACCATGATTATCTTTGTGGGGAACAAAAGGTGAAGTAAACAAAAGAAAAGATAAAGTAAGTGATATTTTGAGGGGCGTTTTTTTTTTTTTTTTTTTTTGTTGGTTAATAAGAGATATTTTGAGTTTGATGATGAGCTTTTTCTCCCCCATCTTTTTGTCATACTTATCTACCTTCGTGATGTCAAAACAAAGTGCAATCAAATGGGACAATGGCAGCAAAATCTCCACTATGCATCCTGCCATCATCATAGTGCAGATCATAGGCTTGAAAAAAATGTGATTGGTTGAGGCCACGCTGGATTTATTTGTCTGCAGTACAAGTGTACAATGAAAGAATATGGGATAGACTGTTACTAGGTATGAGGATCTTTACAGTACTTAAATCAATTCAAAATCATGATTAGGTAGGCAAAGTCTCTCACTAAAATATCTCCTTTTGGTTAACTTAATTTTAGTATACAATATCATATAATGTTACTTTTTTTTACACATTTCTCTAGTGGTATTTAGGCATGTAGATCTTGATCCTGTATGAAGCTTCTTAGAAACTAGACCTTCAAAAAAATTTGTACACTAAATTTTGATCAAGGTAGAGCAATTTTAAGAAGACAATTGTACCTGCTACCAAAAAAATTAAACACACTTTTTGCCAAACCAATGAATAAGTGACAAATTCAAGTTACATATTAATAGTTCAACTCTGTTGGATAACATGCTTGTTTTTTGGTTACATAGACACTTAAACTAATTAAAAGGGTCAAAAGCTTTGATGCACAAGTCTTGCTATATAATCGACAATTAAGATTGATCACTTGTGACTCTGCTTAATAATTCTCAAAACTAATCCAATAAAACATAATATCAATTTTTTTAACCGACTAAAACATAATATTTCAAAAATTAAAAAAAAGGGAGATATTTTCTCGTTTGGTTTTATTTTTAGAATTTTTAAAAATATTTTTGTATATTTTTCAAGGCAAAAATTTTAAAAATACTTTTAGTATAATTCCTCAAAAATTACTATTTTTTAAAACAAAAACATTTTCACTTATTTTGAAAACAATACCAAATGGCTTTTCTTGTCACATAATTTTATAAAAAGAATATTACTTGTCACGTCATCAATTTCCTACCTAGAAGGTATAAATTTACAATAATATTGGTATATGAACGTATGCATTTCTACATACTTGAAATGCAACCTTTAAAAAAAAAAAAAAAAAAACAAAACAAACAGACAAAGCTTCAGTATTATCATAAGAAATAAGTAAATGTGCGCAAAACCAGTTGCTCGAAAAAGGGAGTGCTTAAAAAAAGTACTCCTAATTATATAATTTTTTCCCTGAAGAGAAAAAAAAAATCTTAATTATGAGTTGCTCATTTGTATATAAATCTGTCGCCTTTGTTGACTCCTCAAGAGACTACAACCTCTATCATTAACCTTTCAATCTTTCTCTCTGTGTCATCAGTAAGTCATCTTCCTAATATCTGTGAATAATCAAAAGCTAGAATTATAATTTCTTGGTGAAACTGAAAATTCTGTACTGTCTGTTCAGGTAAGCTGGGAATTACTGATAAAAATCTTAAATCTCAATCATCTTTTTTGGTTTTTTTTTTTTTTCCTTCTTTCTTTTTCTGGTTTCCTATCCAACCGAGAAGCTCTTATTTTCCTAGAGAAATAGGACCATTAGTAGCGAAAAGAAAACGGTCCCTGATTCCCATATTACACCCCAAATTATTGCCTTTTTATCCCTCTTCTGATTATCCAACACAAGAAAGTTTAAAGATGCTTTTTTCAGGTCGTTTTCTAGCTGGAATCTCCACAACATTACTGTAACTCAAAAAACCCACAAACAAGAACAACCTTTCTGATTTTCCCAGAACCAACCAAAAAAAAAAAAGCAAAAATTCCCAGACCCACCAAAGTATTCGACGAAATTCCCGAACGAGTGCTTCTTCCTCTAGAACCATGGCTTCCTTTCCAGCCACGCACCGCCGGCTCCTCGACTCCGACGTCACCGTTCCTCTGCAGACCAACGGGAACAGAACGCGTGACTTGTACATCAGCCAGTCGAACTTCGACACGAACATGGTGATCATCCTGGCCGCTCTGCTTTGCGCTCTCATTTGCGCGCTCGGGCTCAACTCCATCGTCCGCTGCGCGCTGCGCTGCAGCCGGAGATTCTCGTCCGGGACGCCCGAGCAGGCCGCCTCGAGGCTAGCAGCCACGGGGCTCAAGAAGAGCCGGCTGCGGGAGATCCCCGTTGCCGTGTATGGCTCTGGAGCGGGCATTCCGGCGACCGAGTGCCCGATCTGCCTGGGCGAGTTCGTGGACGGAGAGAAGGTGAGGGTGTTGCCCAAATGCAATCATGGATTCCACGTTAGGTGCATAGACACTTGGCTTCTCTCACACTCGTCGTGCCCCAATTGCCGCCTTTCTCTCCTTGAACACCAGCAACAAACTACGCCCGCCGACTCCGCGGAGACGGATCAAGAAGAGGAAGTTCACAGAGAAGAGTCACCGGATAACAGGTCCGGCCGGGATGATAGCCTGGTCCTGACTGTACACGAGGCAAGTTGATTGCGCAGTCATCACTGTTGGTTTGTAACCAATCACGTATTCAGACATCTTCACGTGGTAGGTTCTGATTGACATTGAGACGGGTCCCACAAAAAGTAGGTCTCTTTGTGGGACCCCCTCTTTGTGTTTGCGCGGAGTTGGCTCTGCATGAAGCCAAATAAAGGTGCTTGTTTTGATTGGTTGAAAATCCAACAATCATTATCATTGTGATATTTAGGATTTTTTTTTTTTGCCCTTTTACCTTGGTTTAGATGTAGTAAAACATGGGTAAATGCAAGGCTTTTCACGAATCACGAGTCGCGTAGTGCCGAGATTTTGAGGAAAAAAGCTCGAGTTTGTTTCTTGTATTTTTTTTCCTTTTTTTCTTTTTGTAGGATTTTACAGTGTAGTTACAGTAACCATGAAGAGCAAATTACTGTGATCTCTCTCTCTTTTTTCTTTCTGGTCTTCTTTGAGATGTAAGAAAATGAGATCAATGGAATATGAGTTTGGCGAAATTTACTTCCATTCAAGTCTGTTGAAATTTCTTTAGAATTTGCACGTGGAATAGAAGTTGATCGCTCCCATGTAATGAAGTGGGAATATTTTCAGGGTGGTTTCAACGGTAATGTGCGATTTGTTATATGAAAATGTCGGTCTGTTTGGTTCGAGTATTTAAGTAGAGTATTTAAATAAAAATTTAAATTTTTATGAGAGAAAATACTATAATAAAATGATTTAAACTTTAATTTAAATATCTAATTAAACATATCCATAGATGGTCTAAGAATATAGTACTCGACGAAAAGTGGTGCCGTACTGTTCCAAAAGCGGTTGATGTTGGGGGCTTCCTTTTATGCTATGTTAGATTCTTTCCCCCTTTTTCTTTTCCTTTACTTTTTTGGAGATGGGTAAAAAGAAGGGACACAGTTGCTTGATTATGGAGAAAGATGGAACATAATTTTCTGTTCGATTTGATTAAGGAGGAAAAAGGCTTTTTCTCTAATCAATTGCTTATGAATACCATGACAATCAATTTAACTTGACAAGCACTTTTTAAAAACATTATAAAATAGAATAATAAGCATTATGGAGATTATTCACGCTTGTAACAGATTACATACCTCTTGCTCTTGAGCGAATGCCTTGTCTCCTATATGACCACTGGTAAATTACTTGGCGCTAAAAATAAAATAAAATAAAAAGCATTTCTATGAAAAGTTACTTGTATTGTTGTATCTTGAACTATCTGTTTTTTTTTTTTGACAATGCGTCTCGAATTTTTAATTTTGACAAAATACGTTTTGAACTTGAATTCGTTGACAGTTGAGCTCTAATAATGTAACACCCGTATTTTTAACGGGCATAATTTTGTAAAATTTAATGAATAAAATGTGACTATTTAAAATTACTAAGTTGTTTATGATCATTTAAAAAAAATAACATTTTAGTATTTTCTTACCAAGTCTTACTAAGAAACATTCAAAACTTACCAACACTTACTTCTACCAATCTTGTCTCCCTAAATTATTGCTCAATTATATAGACTTCTTCTCATTTTGCTAAAGGTATCCGAAGGGGACATTGAATTATTTTCCGTCAATTCATAGAAGACATGGAGATATTTCTCAACCACCTAATTAATTATTTCCTTATCTTCTTCTATAATTCACTCCAATTATCCCCTCAATTATGTTGGCATTATTTGCTAAAAGTCTTCATGGGAGACAAGATGATATTTTCCTTTAAGACTCTTTTGTTTCTTCTTACAACTTTTCCCCGTAAACATCTCATTCCTCTTAAGCATTTTGATATCTTTTTATTTAACTATCACCACCTTCTTCTCTAGTTCTCATTCTCTCCCTTCTCACTTCAAATTTCTAACTAAAGACATAGAGCACAAAGCTCTCTTTGTGGCCAAGACAATTATAATTCCCAACGATGATCGAGGCGGTTTTAAAGTTAATTCAAGCTTGATTGATAACCCAAACTTTGGTGCTTTTCAAAGAAGTTTTGAGGTAGGTTTTCTTTAATCTAAACTTAGTTTTTAGTATGCATTTTCTCCATGTTTAATGCATAAAAATACTTTAATGGCACTAGTAGACGGGTTTACACATAACTCACTTATGAATGTGATTATACGTTGTGCTTTAGTTTTAATTGTCCTTATGCATGCCTTAGGGTCAAGGATGTGTGGAGATAACGTTAATTGATTCCAGGATTAAAAGATTGTTGATAAGCTTGAAAGGTAGGGATTCTATTACTCATTTTTGTGAGGTTTTTATAGAATTAAAATTGATTGTTTTGCCGCAATATATATATATCTATGTTGAACTGATATTATATGAGTATCACATATGAAACTATGACATGGACTCGTCTTGTATTGTACGGCGAGGAACATAATGAATTGACATATGTTATAAATTGAGAAGCATGGTTAGGAAAACTGACTCTATTAATAATGATTTAATATAGAGAAATGGTGAGACATGAAGAGGGCGGCGGTTACGTCCTTAGGCATGAATACCCAAAAAGGTAAAATAGGGGGAAGGTGATGACACTTCCTTGGGTTGAAAGTCCCAGAACACACTGTACAGGAATTGATTTGGTGAGGACTCGGGGCTTGATGTCCCCTCACCGGAACACCCTTGGAATGTTTATGGGGTGATCAAGTGCGCCAATTTGGGTTTCGATGAGTTGAGTGATACTCAATTTAACATGGATACCTAGGAACAATGATGATTGGTAATATTTGTATAAATGTGTAATTATGACACTTGGTAATGATTAACTACGGTATCCATAAGATGTGATCATAATAAACCTCATAATCTGGAATATGATGTAACCTACTAACCATGCAGTTTTTAATGTGGTAATGGATAAACCATAAGGTGAGTCATGATTTCCCTACTGGGCATGTCGATGCTCATCCCTATCATATCTTCATATCTCAGGTGGAACTCAGTGCAACATATTTGAAGAGGAATAAGCGAAAACAATCCTGCTGTTTTCGTGTTAGAAGACCCTGTTTAATTACAACTTATCTACAACATGTAAGAGTTGTATTATTTTTTTTTATGGCTGTGTTAAGTTATTTGGGAATTGTACTATGGTGATGATGACTGTAATTATATATATTTGGTGCTACACTAAAAACTGTGGTTTGTATTTAAAACGTTTATTTTTATTTTTCTTGTTGTTTAAAGACCCATGGGCATTGTTTAATTGATTTAAATAATATAAAATTTAAAATTATTTTTATTTATTTAAAACTGTTAACCCCCACATAGGGGTGTTACAGAATTTTTGGTATCAGAGCCTAGGTTCGATTAACCTAGGGGGTATAGCACCACCTTAAAAATTAATCTTTGGGAATGGTTTTAAAGTTAGGTGTTAATGTCATCATCATTTGGTACTGATCCTAGTTAAATTTTCGCAGCCAGTAGAAACTATGCCACCAAGACGTCAAATGCAATCGTCTGAGCTGTCACAACCGGTTGAACATGCTCAAGAAGTTGAGCAACCGGAACCGATGGAACAAGCTCAAGAAGATGAGCAACTACGACATGCAACACAATCCCCGCCAGCTGCACCAGAAGTAAATAATTTAGGACAAATTCTTCAAGCATTACAAAATGTGCAAAGACCTGTGGAGGTTCGTGATCCCGAACAACGACATCTAACTCTGTTGAAGGAGTTTATGAAGCAGAAACCACCCACATTTAGTGGAGAACCTAACCCGGTCATAGCAGAACAATGGCTAAAGGCAGTCAAAAAGAAGTTGGACACCTTGAGGATTCCACGGGAGTATTGGGTTAGCTTTTCAACATATATATTTGAGGGTAAAGCCGAAGAATGGTGGGATCTTCAGAAAGACGACTATGATGTGCCGAATCTTACATGGGAGCAGTTCGAAACCATTTTTCGCAACACCTATATTCCTCAGAGCCATAGGCAAGCAATGATGCGAGAATTTGAAAACCTGGTGCAGGGAGATACAACAGTTGCTGAATACCATGCTCGATTTATAGAATTGTCTCGCTACAATCCCGGGGCTGTATCGGATCCAATGGCGAGATGCGAAAAATTTAGAAATAACCTGAGGCCGAAAATCAGACAAATGATAGCTGCTGTTCCATCAACAGATTTTCTTGATCTTGTAGCTGCGGCACAGCGGGCAGAGACAGAACTAAATAACTCCTATGGAGAGTATAAGGGTTCTGGTGGGCGTCAAAGGAAAATAAGTAAGAAAGAGAAGTCACAAGGGCAAGTCATTCAGCATAGTGGAGTGACTATTGGTGGTGGATCTTCTGGCAGTGGTCGTTTCCAACCGTATGCTTGTCATAACTGTGGACAAGTGGGACATCTGAGGAGAAATTGCCCTAACCGCCCTACACAATCATCCTTTGCACCAAGGCCACAAGGAAGTCATTTTGGCTCCACTGTTTGGGGAGGGAGTCAAAATCGTGGAGCGCCTCAGCAAAACACTCCAGCTTCCCAAGTCTCAGTAACTCAACCTCGAGGGTTCCAGCCTCAGTACAACTATCAACAGCGGCCACAGGGTTCCAATTTTTATGCTAATCAGAACTTCCAACCGACTCCACAAGGCTCAGTGAATCAAAGGCCATATTTTTCTGGGAGAAATAATAATAAGGCTAGTAGTAGCCAAGGAAACCGAGGAAAAAGTGATAAAGGAAAAGCACCAGCACAAGCTTATGCAATTACGGCTACAACTGGACAAGGAAAACAGGCTGATCACTCAGTTGTAGACGGTATGATTCACGTGTCTCATTCTTGGGCTCATGTATTATTTGACACTGGTGCCACTCATTCATTTATATCTATGTTATTTGCTTCCGTACTACAATTAGAAACTGAGACATGTAGTTCATCATTAACCCTTAGTACACCAATGGGCGGGATAGCTGAAGTATCCATAATTTGTAAATCAGTGTGTATTGTTATAGGAGAACATAAACTATCGGCTGACCTATATGTAATAACTATGACAGAGTTTGATGTAATCTTAGGAATGGATTGGCTAACTAAATACCAGGCAATAGTAGATTGTCATAGGAAACGTGTCTCTTTATTCACCAAGAATGGACAAGTCATCGAATTTCAGGCAAAAACAGGAACAGTGACGCCAGCCCCGGTGCTAAAGGCTTGTATTGGAGGACGAAGGAATTTCACCAATCTTGGGACGATCTTTGCTTCAGATGGAGAACTAAAGAAGAGTGACCTATCCTCTCACACTCCTGTGGTGGATGAATTTTCAGATGTTTTTCCAGATGAATTGCCTGGACTTCCGCCTAATAGAGAAATTGAGTTTGTCATCGACTTAACTCAAGGAGCAGCGCCTGTTTCTATTGCCCCGTATCGAATGGCACCTGCTGAGAAAGTGGAATTGAGGAAGCAGTTGGACGAATTACTGGAAAAAGGATTTATTCGACCAAGTACATCACCTTGGGGAGCTCCAGTACTTTTTGTGAAGAAACATGACGGATCGTTGAGGCTCTGTGTCGATTATCGCCAGCTTAATCGATTGACTATCAAGAACAAGTACCCTCTACCCCGAATTGATGAGTTGTTCGATCAGTTAGGAGGATCTTGCTATTTCTCAAAGATTGACTTACGATCCGGATATCACCAACTAAAGATAAGAGAAGAGGACATTCCAAAGACAGCTTTTCGGACTCGCTACGGTCATTTTGAGTTTCTTGTCATGCCTTTCGGGTTAACTAATGCACCAGCGGCTTTCATGGACTTGATGAACCGTGTCTTTCGACCGTACTTAGATCAATTTATCATTGTTTTCATAGATGATATCTTGATCTATTCTAAAAACGAAGAAGAACATGCTGAGCATTTGAGGATCGCTCTACAAACGTTGAGAGAACATGGTCTTTATGCAAAAAGAGAAAAATGTGATTTCTGGATGACGAAGGTCAAGTTCCTTGGACACGTTGTCTCTGAAGAAGGCATCTCAGTGGACCCCTCCAAAATTGAAGCAGTGCTAAATTGGGAACGACCAAAGAACGTGTCAGAGATTCGAAGTTTTCTCGGACTAGCTGGATACTATCGACGCTTCGTAGAGAATTTTTCAAAGATTGCTTCTCCATTAACAAAACTCACAAGGAAGAATGTCAAGTTCGTGTGGGATGATAAATGTGAAGAAGCATTTGAGGAACTGAAACGAAGACTCACTAGTGCACCTGTGCTGATCATACCTAACAACGAGGAGCCTTACACAGTATACACTGATGCCTCAGGAAACGGTTTGGGTTGTGTGTTAATGCAGCATGGACGAGTAGTTGCCTACGCCTCACGCCAGTTGAAACCCCATGAGAGGAACTACCCCACACATGATCTTGAGTTAGCTGCTGTGGTTTTCGCACTTAAAATTTGGAGATGTTATCTATATGGCGCAAAGTTCGAGCTATATTCAGATCATCAAAGTCTGAAATATTTGTTTACTCAAAAGGATCTCAATCTAAGGCAACGAAGATGGACTGAGTACATGGTGGACTATGACTTTAGTATCCAATATCATCCTGGAAAAGCAAATGCCGTGGCAGATGCTCTAAGTCGTAAGAACAACGGACGTATAGCCAGTTTAGCATTGGAAGATTGGAGACGAGTCACTATCGCCGACTTCAACTTGCAATATTATGAAGATAACGAGAGAGCTTTCTTATTCAATGTGATAGCAACTCCTACGTTAATTCAGAAAGTAAAACAAGGACAATGGCACGATGAAGGATTACGTAGGGTTTGGAAACAAATACAAAATGGAGAACAACTGGATGGATGGCAGATTGAGCCAGAAGGATTTTTACTTTACAAAGGAAGATTAGTTGTTCCAGAGGATCCATATCTCAGGCATGCGGTGCTAGATGAGGCTCACCGTTCAAAGTTTGCTATTCATCCTGGAAGCACAAAAATGTATATGGATCTAAAACGACAATACTGGTGGCGAGGAATGAAACGAGATGTAGCAACCTTTGTCTCTAAGTGCATGACGTGCCAACAGGTTAAAGCGGAACATCAAAAGCCTGGAGGCGAGTTGAGGAGCTTACCTATTCCAGAATGGAAGTGGGATCATGTGACAATGGACTTTGTTACTGGATTTCCTAAGACTCAAATAGGGCATGACGCCGTTTGGGTAATTGTAGATCGTTTAACTAAGACAGCCCACTTCATCCCAATCAGAACTAATTATAGTATCTCAAAATTATGTCAATTGTACGTGGAAAAGGTAGTGACATTGCATGGAGTGCCAATGTCAATAGTTTCCGATAGAGATACACGTTTCACGTCGAAATTTTGGAGAGGATTGCAGAGGGCCTTGGGAACTCAATTGAATTTTAGTACAGCTTTTCATCCTCAAACAGATGGACAATCTGAACGTGTCATTCAGATTCTCGAGGATATGCTTCGGGCTTGTGTGCTGGACTTTGGAACAAATTGGGCTGCACAGCTGCCATATGTTGAATTCGCATATAACAACAGTTACCAAGCAAGTATTAGAATGGCTCCATATGAGGCCTTATATGGTAGACCTTGTAGATCTCCATTGTGTTGGGCTGAAAAGGAAGAGCGTCTTGAACTTGGGCCTCAGTTTATCAGAGAAACAACGGACAAGATCCAGATTATTCGCGAACGTCTTCAGACAGCTCAAAGTCGACAAAAGAGTTATGCAGATAAGAGGAGGCGACCTTTAGAGTTCATGATCGGAGACTTTGTGTTCTTAAAAGTGAAACCAAAACGAGGTGTATCTCGATTTGGTGTTAAAGGAAAGTTAGCACCAAGGTATACAGGACCGTTTGAGATTGTGGAACGCATTGGAACGTTGGCATACCGTTTAGACCTACCACCACAATTGTCTCATGTACATAATGTGTTTCATGTATCGATGTTGAGAAAGTATGAACCCGACCCTTCACATGTGATCATGTGGACAGATGTGCCAATTCAAGGAGATACGAATTATGAAGAAATTCCAGTTCAAATACTGGATCATGAAATAAAATTATTACGTCGTCGTGGAATTCCTCTGGTGAAAGTGATGTGGCAACACCATGATGTGGAGGAAGCCACATGGGAACTTGAATCTGAAATGAGAGAAAAGTACCCACATTTGTTTTAACATTGTAATCAGTGTACGAAATTGCGAGGACGAAATTTTTATAGGAGGGGAGAGCTGTAACACCCGTATTTTTAACGGGCATAATTTTGTAAAATTTAATGAATAAAATGTGACTATTTAAAATTACTAAGTTGTTTATGATCATTTAAAAAAAATACCATTTTAGTATTTTCTTACCAAGTCTTCCTAAGAAATATTCAAAACTTACCAACACTTACTTCTACCAATCTTGTCTCCCTAAATTATTGCTCAATTATATAGACTTCTTCTCATTTTGCTAAAGGTATCCGAAGGGGACATTGAATTATTTTCCGTCAATTCATAGAAGACATGGAGATATTTCTCAACCACCTAATTAATTATTTCCTTATCTTCTTCTATAATTCACTCCAATTATCCCCTCAATTATGTTGGCATTATTTGCTAAAAGTCTTCATGGGAGACAAGATGATATTTTCCTTTAAGACTCTTTTGTTTCTTCTTACAACTTTTCCCCGTAAACATCTCATTCCTCTTAAGCATTTTGATATCTTTTTATTTAACTATCACCACCTTCTTCTCTAGTTCTCATTCTCTCCCTTCTCACTTCAAATTTCTAACTAAAGACATAGAGCACAAAGCTCTCTTTGTGGCCAAGACAATTATAATTCCCAACGATGATCGAGGCGGTTTTAAAGTTAATTCAAGCTTGATTGATAACCCAAACTTTGGTGCTTTTCAAAGAAGTTTTGAGGTAGGTTTTCTTTAATCTAAACTTAGTTTTTAGTATGCATTTTCTCCATGTTTAATGCATAAAAATACTTTAATGGCACTAGTAGACGGGTTTACACATAACTCACTTATGAATGTGATTATACGTTGTGCTTTAGTTTTAATTGTCCTTATGCATGCCTTAGGGTCAAGGATGTGTGGAGCTAACGTTAATTGATTCCAGGATTAAAAGATTGTTGATAAGCTTGAAAGGTAGGGATTCTATTACTCATTTTTGTGAGGTTTTTATAGAATTAAAATTGATTGTTTTGCCGCAATATATATATATCTATGTTGAACTGATATTATATGAGTATCACATATGAAACTATGACATGGACTCGTCTTGTATTGTACGGCGAGGAACATAATGAATTGAC
Organism: Artocarpus heterophyllus; assembly: GCA_025403435.1. Lineage (NCBI taxonomy): Eukaryota > Viridiplantae > Streptophyta > Magnoliopsida > Rosales > Moraceae > Artocarpus > Artocarpus heterophyllus. The sequence goes on from CM046343.1 coordinate 20,185,950, forward strand.
ATATGTTATAAATTGAGAAGCATGGTTAGGAAAACTGACTCTATTAATAATGATTTAATATAGAGAAATGGTGAGACATGAAGAGGGCGGCGGTTACGTCCTTAGGCATGAATACCCAAAAAGGTAAAATAGGGGGAAGGTGATGACACTTCCTTGGGTTGAAAGTCCCAGAACACACTGTACAGGAATTGATTTGGTGAGGACTCGGGGCTTGATGTCCCCTCACCGGAACACCCTTGGAATGTTTATGGGGTGATCAAGTGCGCCAATTTGGGTTTCGATGAGTTGAGTGATACTCAATTTAACATGGATACCTAGGAACAATGATGATTGGTAATATTTGTATAAATGTGTAATTATGACACTTGGTAATGATTAACTACGGTATCCATAAGATGTGATCATAATAAACCTCATAATCTGGAATATGATGTAACCTACTAACCATGCAGTTTTTAATGTGGTAATGGATAAACCATAAGGTGAGTCATGATTTCCCTACTGGGCATGTCGATGCTCATCCCTATCATATCTTCATATCTCAGGTGGAACTCAGTGCAACATATTTGAAGAGGAATAAGCGAAAACAATCCTGCTGTTTTCGTGTTAGAAGACCCTGTTTAATTACAACTTATCTACAACATGTAAGAGTTGTATTATTTTTTTTTATGGCTGTGTTAAGTTATTTGGGAATTGTACTATGGTGATGATGACTGTAATTATATATATTTGGTGCTACACTAAAAACTGTGGTTTGTATTTAAAACGTTTATTTTTATTTTTCTTGTTGTTTAAAGACCCATGGGCATTGTTTAATTGATTTAAATAATATAAAATTTAAAATTATTTTTATTTATTTAAAACTGTTAACCCCCACATAGGGGTGTTACAAATAACTACGTTTAATTTTTGTTCATTATTTTTTTTCACGGGTTGAGCTTTAATTTTTTTCTCAAAATAACGAGCTTCATCCTTAAGAATTCTCACGTACGAATCTCATGACCAAAACGATCCAGGTCTTTAATGCTTGTTAGCTATTGGACCTGAGTTGCTAATGATTTCAAATTTTAAGATGAATGTTGCTAAGATTGAAACAATCTACTCTTCTCTGAATTCCCAGCTGCCGACTATACTGATTTCTATGGTCTAAAAGCCTCGAAGGATTTTAATCTGTCTAACTCTTTCCTTTGTGCCAAACAGATGATGTTACATTTTCCTCATCCCTACCTCAACTTTCCACTCATCAATCTCTTTACGAAACAATTCATCCTAATAACGGTTGAACCTACTTATGATACCTTAAAGAAGAAAATGAAAGTTAAGGAAAAGTATTTACTTCAACCAACTCCAAATACACATTAAATCCAGCAGGTGAGAGTTAAGAGTTAGGCTTGTGTAAAAAAAATAATAATAATAATTTCATAATGCTCCACGTACTTTGTACCTTTTTGCTAAGAACATAAACTACGTACGAGTTTAATATGTTACAAAACACTCTCTTGTCTATAATACTTATAAATGACGATACGGCAATCGTAATTTTATAAATTCCTCCCAAACTGTTTATCTAAGGGTGCTTTGAACGATTTTTTATAGTTCAAGAGAAAAAATAAACCATTTTTCAAATTTTAAAGAAGTATGTTGAACTACTATATATAATCGAGGGATATATATGAAATTAACGCTGTAAAAAAAATTCCTGCGTTTCAAAGTCCATTCAACAAGCATCAACCATAAGTGGACCTTGGACCACCCACTAACAAACTGCATATCCCCCTATTTTTTAGTTGTTTTGTTTTAGACCTTTTGTCAATTTGAAATGTGGCCCATAAAGTTGAGGCAAACCATGCGGAACCTCCTGAAATGACAAGTAGGAATTTTTTTTTTTTTTTTTTTTTTTAAGGGAAAGCGTCTTTTTGTGCATCTTTCAACTCTGCACCACTTGCAATTTATGGTTTGCTATTGATTTTCCAGAATTGTACACCAAATTTAATGCACAAAAGATAAGAAGGAAGCACATTAGTGTTTTTTTTTAGCAAAAATCAACTGTTTTTGAATCTTTTCTAATTTTTATCCCTCTTGTTATCTTCAACACTTCTTCGGTTTGAATGAAAAATTTATCGAATTTGCTTGGCTCGTAATTTCTTCCATCATTTGGAGCCGAATTTTTTTTTTAAACCTTGTTTGCTATTAGTCGTAAATATGGCATTTAGATGCACATTTTTTTAATGAATAAAATGAAATATAATAAACAATGTAGACAGCATTTTGTGATATAAAACAATTACTAACTCTCTGAATGTTTAATTTATCATCGTACCAAAAAACGTAAACATCTTTTACAATTTGATTAAAATATGATGGATCACACATGTTGTACTATAGAAATTCCTTGTGATTAAAATACTCAACTTACAAGTTACAAGTAATCTCTCTCCACACGTACATTTTCTCCTTTGTGGTTGAAATCATTATTGTCTTTCTAAGAGTGCAAAACAGTTTCTTATTACTCTTCTCTCCTTGTTAAGAGTCTAAGAGCCGTCATCGCACAATCCACTTAGTTGGGCATCATGATGCTATTATGACCTGCTTGGCATGGTTGTACTATACCTTCCTACAAGTCTCTATTTTCTAACTTGACACGGTCCATCGATTCCTGTCTTTACGTGTCATGTTACACTAGCCCGTATGTTTATCATGCTAGTATTTTAAAGCTTATATTGGTTCATCGAATTGATTTCCAAATTTTAATATGAGTTTTATTATTTTAATTTTTTTATTTGAAAGGGATGTTTTGATTAATTTTTTTGAAAAATTATTCAAATACACAAAAGAAAATAGTGTAGTATTTTATAATTTGACACAAATTTCACATATTAATATCACAAATTCTTTGTACTCTAAACAACAAAAATCAAATGCTTCGAAAAGAAAAAAAATCAGAGGAGTAAAATGTACATAATATGTCAAATGTGTTGTGCCTAGCATGTTAGATGGACATGTTATGTTGTGCTTATGGTCGTTCCATAAGATATCATACCTTGCATCGGCTGTGTTTGGCCGAATGTGCTCAACACGTAAGCCCAATAGGACCCATGCGGTTATGACGTGACCATGGTTAACGTGTCATCCTATGCAAACACATGCCACGATCCAAACCTGGGTCATGGTTACGATGGTGATGGGAATTTCATTCGATGGAGAAAACTATATAGAAGCGTAAACGCCAAAAGTTAGGCTTGTAACTTTTTCTATTGGGAGTGGCCATTTATTCAAGGCGCTTAATCAGATGAGTAAAAATTTGTAAATTAATAAACAATTTTCCAAGTAATCTTTGTAATATTTTTCTTAATTTAGTAAATTTTATAAGTTATCCATATCTTCCATTTGTATTTGTATATTGGAAGTGTTTGGAAGATAATCCTAATAGCTACTCATGCATTAAACTTGTTCACTTAAGCTTGTATCGTGTTGACATAAGCTAATGGTCATATGCGTTGACCTGCATACCATTGAGGGAAAAGGAAAATTAAATTAGCTTATAATGATTAGAATAATTGGTTAGAATTGTAAGTACTATAGTATATAAAAGCTTTACATTATGGTAATTTTTTTGCTTTTATCATATTATGTGAGAAATTTACACTATTTTTAACAAAAAAATTAGTTAAAACTAACTAATGTCAAACAGGCTATAAAGCCGAAGTAGACCAGCGCAACATAGTACAACAGTTGTGCCCAGCTCGGAGTGCTTCCAACTTACAAAAGGACATATCACACGAATCGTTCATTTGTTTTTTAGTATGAATAACCCTCTACTTTGATAGGAGAACATGTTCAACTTTTAAAAATGAACGTGGAAGGTCTCAAAATGAAACAAGTGCATTAGTGTAATTATAACTAAAATAAAAGAACCCGATTCGTTTCATTGACCCGAATTTGATTTTCGGTTTGAAAATTCAAATTCCAGGAATAACTCACTTTTCGCAGGCTTGCTTCAACGGTCAGTGAAGTGCCATCCGCAATCGGAAGAAGATCGAAATGCAAGCAGATCATCAGACTCAACGATCATGGAGAATCGAAGTTCGTGCCAGAGCCAGAAACTTCAATTTCAAATTCAATGCAACGAAGCTCTCACCCACTTGGAACTGGAAGTTCCACAAACTCTCTCTTCTGCTCAAGCTTCACGGCTTCTTCCTCAGACTCAACTCACATTCTTCTATCCAGCCACAACAAGAAACCCTAAAATCCAAATTAGGCAGAATCCTCAACAAAATCCGATCCAAATCGACCAAGAAATCGCCAAATCGTCAGAAACCGGTACGCATGAAAATGATTGAACATGGAACGAAGTTCATGTGCTTAGAAATATTTTGATTTTATTGATCGAATTTTTGTTTTTGGTTTTAGCAACCGATCTATATCGCTTCTTTCTTTGTGGCGATTCTTGGACTTGTGAATCGGAAAGGAGAAATATTGGTATGCTTGGGAATTTTGCTTCTTCTGAAGAAATTTGAATCTGGAAAGGGTAGTAAGTTGTTGATCCTCTCAATTGCAATAATGGCATTATCTTGTTCTGTGGTGTTTGATTTTACTAATTATTACATGAAGTATATCGAAGGATACGCTTCAAAATTTCTTCGGCAGCCATGGAAATTTATTGCGTCTCTGATATGGAATACACTGTGGAATTAACTTCCTTCTTTTTTATTTTTTTTTTCCCAATAAATTCTTTCATTTTCTGAGCTCCATTGAGATCGATTATTGTTAAACCTTAATTGTTTAATTTATTGATTATTCATTCTGTAGAACTAAATCTTTTGTTTTTTTTGGTTTTTTTGGTGATTATCATTCATCTTCTGGAGTTACACTTATATGAGGGCATGAATCGCGAGGTCATAGTTGGTGGGATGATTGATGACAAAAGTGAGACCAGTTTGGTTTTGTTTTGAGAATTTTTAAAAATATTTTTGTATATTTTTTGAGATAAAATTTAAAAACACTCACAACATAATTTTTTAAAAATTTTTATATTTTAAAATAAAATTATTTTCATCTATTTTATAAACACTACTAAAGACCCAAATGATTTTGTTTCGTTTCATTTTGATGACATTGTAAACGAACCAAAGTCTGCTTAACTTGGGCCGTTCTCCTTTTTGTAGCGTGAGGGCATCATGGGCCTTTTGTTCGTCGAAGGAGAAATAGGGGTCAGTTTAGAAATACCAATTCTATAGCATTGTTGTTTAATCTTACCATTTCTATGAAAAAGTTTGAAACATATTACTTTTATAAAGTATAAAGATATAATTGGTCATAAATATTTTAGATTAAGGTTAGACAAATAAGTGTTATTTAAAAGGTATTATAGCCTTTTTGGTTAAGAGAAATTGTATGAATCTAAGAAAAAATAAATAAATAATAGAATACAATAATAATAATAATAATAGAGAAGTGATATACCACCTATTTTACTCGAGAGAATAAACAAATTAGCGAAGAAAAAGTTAGAAAATACGCAGGGATTGAAGCCACACATGGTGGCCACCTTACTTATATAATTTTTTAATTTTATATGTATATTTTGCTGCAACTTAAAGTTTGCCCTATATATTTGCCTTCTTACTTATTTTTCTGGCTCTGTATTGTTTTTTATATACAAGATGAGAGGAAATGCCATCACTTTCTAGCTCCACATTTAGAAGTATGGATCTTTTGATTAACCGCATAAATTTATGAAAATGTTTATATGGGTTTCTCGCCGTACATATTTTATTTATATAGTTATTCACTAAAAGTGTGTTTTCAAAAAGAAAAGAAAAAAAAAAGAAACTACAACTGTAACATCTTATATTAGATGACGTATAAGATTTAAGATTAGATATTGTAAGAAAATTTTTTCACTAGCACCATATTGTACACGTACTTTTATAAGCATATTGTGAAAATCGCATGGTTGTGACTAATAACCCGTCAATGGAAATACTCCATTGTAGAATTCTATGAACTTTTACTATAATATTTTTTTAAACTTGTGGCCATCTACAGGTGCCAAAAGATCCCAGGCTCATGACAGGCCTATACCGTACCAGGCTTAACCTTCTACAGACCCTTAGGCCCAGCCCTAATTCTTATAGGGTTGTGTTAGGCCCAAGCCTAAACCCTGTAGAGCCTAAATAGGTCAACCCGATAAGGGTGATTTACAACTTTTAGTTTTAAAATTTTTATTTTTCATAATTTGTAATGAAACATTTATAATTATACAATTATTTGACTGCTAAGTGTAAAGGAAGATTTCTAAATGTTATACGGAGTATTAAAAAAAATCCTTATTATTTAAATATGTTATTCTTACAAGTTTACTTTTTACACTTGTAACACGTGTATAAATATAATAAGTGTATATATATTTAAAAATCAATAATTACACAAATAGGTGGCTTTGTACTTGGCAGACTCTTTGACACCGTGTCACGCCCCGGAGTACGGGAGGTGACGTGGCGGGTTATTTAAATTAATTAAAAGAGAATTTAATTAAAAATGCAAAGTTTAAGGGGTTAAGTTAATTATAAAATATGAAAGTTTAAAGAAAGCCATTACATGAAAAAAATTAGTATTAAAGATTAAACATAGCGAGTATGGGTCCCACAGACCCACAACTTGTGCACACACATGGTACTGACAATATCATAAATACAATCACAGTCCAAGTACAAATAAAGTTAAGATCTTACATGCCTTGATTTAAATAATACAAATTAAGCTACTAGTCCATCTATGGCTCCTGTGTCCTGTTCGTTGAATCATCTCTAAACCTAAATGGAAAACCACCTAGAGGGAGAAATTTAAAACAAATAAAACGTGAGCGAAAGGCTCAGTAGGACTAGGTTTTATAAAATAATTTAATTTAGAGAAACATTTCATTATTCAGGAGTTATTTAAAAGAAACCTTGAATAAATAAATCAATAAGCAAATTTAAGTAAAACCGTCCTTACCCAGAACAGTTTACTTGGATAACCCGAAATATCATTTTCTTTTTCCTAGGCAAACCATAATAGTATCACCACCGTAGTGGCCCAGCTGGGTTTCGGGACCTGCCCCCAAGGTCGATCGCTACACGACCCGATCTCTGATATGGCATCATGCCTATATGTTTATTATCATCATCATTCAAAACCCAATTACCGAGTGTTGTCATTTACATTCATTATGAAGTTCATTTCAGTTCACGGTATATTAAAATATAACCGATAAATCCATTTTCAAACAACCGTTGAAAACATTTTAATAGAAATCCTTTTCAAAGCCAAATCATTTTAAAACTAGGCTACCAAGGAATAGGGTAGAAGTCCTACCTCAATACTCGTGCCGGTGCCCCACACCGTAATTCCGGTCCGCTATACGTTAGCTCTGCGGAACCATGAACGATCCTAGATACCAACTAAGTCGATCAATATCTAGTTCGAGACATTCTATGTTACTAAATCATTTCATGATGCCCTAGCATGCCATTTGTATCTTTAAAATCATTCTATAAGGTTGGAATTTAAATCAGGGTTCAAAACAGTAAAAACGGGTGAAAAATCACAAAATTTTTCATGCCTCGGCCGGCCTGCCGGACTCCCTGCTTGCCGAACTGCACAGTTCGGCCTGCCGGAAGCAAAGTTCAGTTAGCCGAACATCCCTAGGTTTGGCTTGCCAGACGGAAAAACACTGGCCTGCCAATCCCTATTCTGGCCTGCCGAACTAGGAAAACCCAGAAATTCAGCCACGGGTTTTCAATTTCCCCAAAACACAAATCTTGATTCTAACCTGTTTTTCTCAAATCCCAAGCATGGAAAACAATCATAGTTGATAGAAAAACATACTAGGACATATTTGAACTCATTTAAACAAGATTTAAACTGAAAAATCTCAAAAATCCAAAAATGAGAAAATGGGGAAAAAAATGAAAAATCTTGAATCCAATATGTTTTTCTTCAATCTAAGCTTAGATTCTAGTTGTTCTAAGTTCATTTAACTCAAATCAAGGGTTTTCTAGGCTTAAACAAACCTAGATTTCAAAAATGCACAAAATTGAAAATTTTGAAAAAAGTTTAGAAATTTCAAAACTAACATCGAATTGAAGCTTCAATTCGCGTTCTCGGTTTCCAAATCACGTTCCGGAGCTTCCTCCTTGGTAACCCGAAGCTTGGATTCGAATTAGGTTTCAAAAATTTTGAGAGAGATAGAGAGAGAGGAGAGGGTCTCGGGTGAAAGAGAGAAAGAGAGAGAGAGAGTGAAATCAGGGAGAGTGAGGAGAGAGGAGGAAGAGAGAGAATAAATAGAGAAAATCGGTGGGCGGTTTTACTGTGCGAAAACCATGTGCCGCCCACGATTTTGTAAAATGGAGTATTTTTTTAACATTTTTTAAATTGTTGTGTTTTAAAACTCAAAACATCATTTTAAAACAATAAGAAATCATTTGAATTCACCAAATTAACAAAACAACCAAAAATTCAAAATCCAACCCAATAATCAAATTAATGTTGAAACATTAATTATGGCACACTAATTCATCATTTATATTACATTATCATTAAATAAATTTCGGGGCGTTACAACACTCCACCCCTAAAAGAAATTTCGCCCTCAAAATTTACATCTCATCTCAGAAACAGAACAAATGCGGATACAATTCCTGCATACTCGACTCTAGTTCCCAGGTGGCTTCATCAACCTTATGATGCTGCCACACGACCTTTACCAACGGTATCTCACGACGACGCAAACTAATTACTTTCTGATCGACGATTTGAATCGACACTTCTTCGTACGTCGTATCTTCTCGAACCTACACATCGCGAAATGAAACTATCTTACCTTGCTCAGGTGGACACTTCTTAAGCATCGACACATAAAACACATCGTGAACATGAGAAAGTTCGGGCGGAAGATCAAGCCGATAAGCGACCACACCAATATGCTGAGTGATCTCGAACGGCCCAATATACCTCAGCGCGAGCTTCCCACTCACCCCGAACCGCATAGTTCCCTTACGAGGTGATACCCTCAGGAGAACAAAATCTCCAACCGCGAACTCTAAGGGTCTACGTCTCTTATCCGTGTAACTCTTTTGTCGACTCTGAGCTGCCTTCAACCGATCTCGAATCACCACGACTTTCTCGTTGCTATCACGGATCTCATCCGGCCTAAGAATAACCCTATCTTCTGGCTCGGCCCAACACACAGGTGACCGACACGGTCGCCCATACAACGCCTCAAACGGTGCCATACCAATACTCGCCTGATAGCTATTGTTGTATGCGAACTCCGCCAGATGCAAACATTGCTTCCAATTCCCGCCGAAGTCCAACGCACAGGCACGCAACATATCCTCGAGAATCTGAATAACCCGCTCAGACTGCCCATCAGTCTGAGGATGAAACGCCGTACTGAAGTTCAAATCCATACCTAAAGCCTCCTGAAAACTCCTCCAGTACTTAGCATTAAACCTGGTGTCTCGATCAGAGGTGATGGACAAAGGAACTCCATGCAACCTTACAATATTCTGCAGATACAAATCCCCGAGAACCTTCCTCGAACACGTCGACCTAAACGGAATAAAATGCGCCAATTTCATCAACCTGTCGACCACGACCCAAACTGCATCATGCCGCTGCTCCGTCCTCGGCAAACCTGTGAGAAAATCCATCGTCACATGCTCCCATTTCCACCTTGGAATAGGAAGCGGCTGAAGCTGACCTGTAGGCTTTTGATGCTCGGCTTTCACCTGAAGACACGTCGAACACCTGGCCACGTACTCTCGAACATCTTTCTTCATGCCTCTCCACCAATACTGCCTCTTCAAATCGCGATACATCTTTGTGCTCCCCGGATGAATAGCGAACTGAGACCTATGAGCTTCGTCCAAAATGGCTTTCGTCACCTCGGCGACAGCTAGAACTGCAAGACGCTCCCGGAAATACAATGATCCATCTGCATGCACGCTCCTTTCTTTAAACTACTCCCCGTTCTGAATCCGCGACCAAATCCCCTGCAAATGCTGATTCTGCCACTGACTTTGCTTCACCATCCGAACAAGAGCTGGGGTCGCTTCCACATGATATACCGAAACTCAATCACAGTCTTCATGATACCGTAGCCTATACTCGCTCACCGTCGCATCCCTGCTCCAGTCCTCAAAAACTAAACAAGCGAGAATCCCTGAAGACTTCCTGCTAAGCGCATCTGGGACCACATTTGCCTTCCCAGGATGATACTGCAACGCAAAATCATAATCCTCCATATACTCTACCCATCTATGCTGCCTCAAATTAAGATCCCTCTGAGTAAACAAATATCTCAAACTCTTGTGATCGGAGAAGGCAAGGAGCAAGCGCCGCGGCTCTGGCAGAAGAGCACCGCGGCGCTGGGATGAGGGCCCCTAGGCGCCATGAGGAGAGCGCCTAGGCGCCAGGTGGATTGCGCCTAGGCGCTATGTGGCAAGCGCCTAGGCGCCAAGGGCTTTAAGCCTAGGCTCAAAGAGGATGGCGCCTAGGCGCCAGGAGAAGAGCGCCTAGGCGCCGCAGGGAAGCGCCGAGGCTCTGACGCGCTGTGCTGCGCGATGTTTTTTGAATCAAAGTAGAATTCAAAGGTCCCAAAAACGGGAAACCACTAAGGTTTCCTATTAGTTGCGATTTTTCTCCTCCTTTGGTTATAAATAGACACAAGGTGGCTAGGGTTGTGTGTGTGAAAATTGTGAGTGGCATAATTTTGTGAGAGGCAAAATTCTTGAGAGCTCCATCCTTGAGAGAGAAAAAATTCCCATTGGGTGTTAGATAGAAGAGAGTTTTGGTAAGCACAATTTGTGAGTGTGTGAGAAACTGCTCTTGTAATCTGTAATCTCCTTCATCATAGTGGAATCTGCAAGCGGCAGAAACAGGACGTAGTCTCAAATTTGGACGAACCTGTATAAAAATTTGGTGTCTCTTTTTCTTCTTTTTCTCCTATTTATTTTCTACAATTGTTCGTTCTTGCGATCCTTGGAATTAGGAGTTGCCTAATTCCCCAACAACTGGTATCAGAGAGGAGGTTTTGATCAAGAACGATGACTGGAGAAGAAGGTATGGCAGCCGGTATCACCAAATTCGACGGTTCAGATTTTTCCTATTGGAGGATGCAAGTAGAAGACTACCTGTACAGTAGGAAACTGCACTTGCCCTTGGGTAGTAAGCCCGAAGGCATGAAGGATGAGGAGTGGAGTCTCCTTGATAGACAGGTACTCGGTGTGATCCGTTTGACTTTGTCAAAGAACGTTGCCCACAACGTTGCGAAGGAGACCACTACAGCAGGGATGATGAAGGCTCTGTCAGAGATGTATGAGAAGCCCTCAGCCAACAACAAGGTACATCTCATGAAGAAGCTCTTTAATTTAAAGATGTCTGAAGGTGCCTCGGTGGTAGAGCACCTGAACAGTTTCAACACCGTCCTAAACCAATTGGTCTCGGTAGAGATTAAATTCGATGATGAGATCAATGCTCTAATCCTCTTGGCCTCGTTACTGAATAGCTGGGAACCCATGAGGGTGGCCATTACAAATTCTCTAGGGAGTGCAAAATTAAAGTTTGTCGATGTCAGAAACTCTATTCTGGCGGAAGAAGTTCGCAGGAAGGACTCAGGTGAAGCCTCTTCGTCGAACTCGGCCCTTAATGTTGATAATAGGGGCAGGAAACTTGACAGGCAATCCAACAGAGATAATGGCAGAAGAGGCAAGTCGAGGAATGGGAGAAGCAAGTCAAGGAACGGTAGGACAATGGAGTGTTGGAACTGTGGGAAGACAGGCCACTTGAAAAAGAACTGCAGGGCTCCAAGAAAGAACGAAGACAAGACCAATGACGCAGCCAACGCCGCCACTGAAGAGCAACAAGATGCCTTAATCTTGTCTGTCGACAGTTCTTTTGATTCGTGGGTGATAGACTCAGGAGCATCATTCCACACCACAGCACACCGTCATGTCCTGGAGAACTACGTTGCTGGAAATCATGGTAAGGTTTATCTCGCTGATGGAGAACCTTTGGATATAGTTGGCATTGGAGATGTCAGTTTAAAAATGCCTAATGGGTCGGTATGGAAGATTCATAAGGTGAGACATGTTCCTAAATTAATGCGCAACTTGATTTCGGTGGGGCAACTGGATGATGATGGACATAAAGTAACCTTCAATTGTGGAGGTTGGAAAGTCACGAAAGGAGCAATGGTTGTTGCTCGGGGACGCAAGGCTGGAACTCTCTACATGAACTCAAGTTGCAGAGATACCCTAGCAGTTGCTGATTCTGCTGCCAATACCGAGCTATGGCATTATAGGCTTGGTCACATGAGTGAAAAGGGTATGAAGGTGCTTCACTGCAAAGGAAAACTGTCGGGTTTGAAAACTGTTGATCACAGTTTGTGTGAAGCCTGCATCTTTGGTAAACAGAAGAGAGTCAGTTTCTCAAAGATGGGTAGAGAGCCTAAGTCCAGGAGATTGGAGCTAGTTCACACAGATGTGTGGGGGCCTGCGCCGGTGACTTCCCTTGGTGGCGCTAACTATTATGTGACGTTCATAGATGACTCAAGCAGGAAGGTATGGGTTTACTTTCTGAAAAACAAATCTGATGTCTATGATGCTTTCAAGAGATGGAAAGCCATGGTGGAGAATGAGACAGATTTGAAGGTGAAGTGCTTGCAGTCCGACAATGGGGGAGAGTATTTAGATGAAGATTTCAAGCGGTACTGTGCTGAGAATGGGATAAAGATGAGGAAGACCATTCCAGGGAAACCACAACAGAATGGGGTAGCTGAGAGGATGAACAGGACTTTAAACGAGCGTGCTAGAAGCATGAGGTTGCATGCAGGGCTGCCAAAGATGTTTTGGGCTGAGGCAATTAACACAGCCGCTCATCTGATCAACAGAAGTCCATCTACACCGCTGAAGTTTAAGCTACCGGAAGAAGTCTGGAGCCATAAACAGGTGGATCTCTCTTACTTGAGAGTGTTTGGTTGTGTTTCCTATGCACACATTGATTCTGCTGCTAGAAGTAAACTGGATGCCAAGTCAAAGAAGTGTTTTCTGGTTGGCTATGGCGGACTTGAGTTTGGTTATCGTCTCTGGGATGACCAAAGCCGGAAGATTATCAGGAGCAAGGATGTGATCTTCAACGAAGGTGTTCTGTACAAGGACAGAGACAACACGGACTCTAGGGGTTCAGGTTCTGGAGACAAGAAACCTGAGGTGATTCCATTGAAGGATCTTTCTGAAGTGGAGGTGCAAAATCCAGAGGTTGAAGACCAGGAAAACATAGCTCCAGAAGGAAACCAGATGACTCCTGCCACACCAGTCAGGAGGTCTAGCAGGACCGTAAGACCGCCGCAGAGATACTCCCCTACTCTGCATTACATCTTGTTGACCGATAGAGGTAAGCCAGAGAGCTTTGATGAAGCCGTGGAGGCTGGAGATTCGGTCAAGTGGGAGTTAGCCATGACGGACGAGTTGGATCGGACATGGCAACTGAAAAAGTTACCACTGGGTAAAAAGTCCTTGCATAACAAGAGAGTATACCAGGTAAAAGATAAAAGTGATGGCAGCAAACGGTATAAGGCAAGGTGGGTGGTAAAAGGATCCAGAGATATGCTCACCAAGATGGATCCGATCGAGACAACTTCAGTTGGACTTCTCCAAGAGGCGTGAGAAGTCGTTGCCGCTGCAGTGGGAGACATGGTGAATTGATTAGTCTCCATGTGGGAGATTGTTGCAGATGTGGAGCCAAATCAAGTAGACAACTCAGCAAAAGGAAGGAAAAGGGAGAAAATAGCGTCCTCAAAGGCAGGGAGCAAGCGCCGCGGCTTTGGCAGAAGAGCGCCGCGGCGCTGGGATGAAGGCGCCTAGGCGCCATGAGGAGAGCGCCTAGGCGCCAGGTGGATTGCGCCTAGGTGCTATGTGGCAAGCGCCTAGGCGCTAAGGGCTTTAAGCCTAGGCTCAAAGAGGATGGCACCTAGGCGCCAGGAGAAGAGCGCCTAGGCGCCGCAGGGAAGCGCCGCGGTGCTGACGCGTTGTGCTGCGCGATATTTTTTGAATCAAAGTAGAATTCAAAGGTCCCAAAAACGGGAAACCACTAGGGTTTCCTATTAGTTGCGTTTTTTCTCCTCCTTTGGTTATAAATAGACACAAGGTGGCTAGGGTTGTGTGTGTAAAAATTGTGAGTGGCATAATTTTGTGAGAGGTAAAATTCGTGAGAGCTCCATCCTTGAGAGAGAAAAAATTCTCATTGGGTGTTAGATAGAAGAGAGTTTTGGTAAGCACAATTTATGAGTGTGTGAGAAACTGCTCTTGTAATCTGTAATCTCCTTCATTATAGTGGAATCTGCAAGCGGCAGAAACAAGACGTAGTCTCAAATTTGGACGAACCTGTATAAAAATTTGGTGTCTCTTTTTCTTCTTTTTCTCCTATTTATTTTCTGCAATTGTTCGTTCTTGCAATCCTTGGAATTAGGAGTCGCCTAATTCCCCAACAACAGGTATCAGAGCCAACGCCTAGGCGCCGCAGGGGAGCGCCGCAGCGCTCGTTTCGAGCGCCGTGGCGCTGACGCGCTGTGCTGCGCGATGTTTTTTGAATCAGAGTCGAATTCAAAGGTCCCAAAAGCGGGAAACCACTAGGGTTTCCCATTAGTTGCTATTTTTCTCCTCCTTTGGTTATAAATAGACACAAGGTGGCTAGGGTTGGGTGTGTGAAAATTGTGAGTGGCATAATTTTGTGAGAGGCAAAATTCTTGAGAGCTCCATCCTTGAGAGAGAGAAAAAAAATTCCCATTGGGTGTTAGATAGAAGAGAGTTTTGGAAAGCACAATTTGTGAGTGTGTGAGAAACTGCTCTTGTAATCTGTAATCTCCTTCATCATAGTGGAATCTGCAAGCGGCAGAAACAGGACGTAGTCTCAAAATTGGACGAACCTGTATAAAAATTTGGTGTCTCTTTTTCTTCTTTTCTCCTATTTATTTTCTGCAATTGTTCGTTCTTGAGATCCTTGGAATTAGGAGTCGCCTAATTCCCAACAACTGGTATCAGAGCGGAGGTTTTGATCAAGAACGATGACTGGAGAAGAAGGTATGACAGCCGGCATCACCAAATTTGATGGTTCAGATTTTTCCTATTGGAGGATGCAAGTAGAGGACTACCTATACAGCAGGAAACTGCACTTGCCCTTGGGTAATAAGCCCGAAGACATGAAGGATGAGGAGTGGAGTCTCCTTGATAGACAGGTACTCGGTGTGATTTGTTTGACTTTGTCAAAGAACGTTGCCCACAACGTTGCGAAGGAGACTACTACAGCAGGGATGATGAAGGCTCTGTCAGAGATGTATGAGAAGCCCTTAGCCAATAACAAGGTACATCTCATGAAGAAGCTTTTCAATTTAAAGATGCTTGAAGGTGCCTCGGTGGTAGAGCACCTGAACAGTTTCAACACCGTCCTAAACCAATTGGTCTCGGTAGAGATTAAATTCGATGATGAGATCAATGCTCTAATCCTCTTGGCCTCGTTACCGAATAGCTGGGAACCCATGAGGGTGGCCATTACAAATTCTCTAGGGAGTGCAAAATTGAAGTTTGTCGATGTCAAAAACTCTATTCTGGCGGAAGAAGTTTGCAGGAAGGACTCAGGTGAAGCCTCTTTGTCGAACTCGGCCCTTAATGTTGATAATAGGGGCAGGAAACTTGACAGGCAATCCAACAGAGATAATGGCAGAAGAGGCAAGTCGAGGAATGGGAGAAGCAAGTCAAGGAACGGTAGGACAATGGAGTGTTGGAACTGTGGGAAGACGGGCCACTTGAAAAAGAACTGCAGGGCTCCAAGGAAGAATGAAGACAAGACTAATGATGAAGCTAACGCCGCCACTGAAGAGCAACAGGATGCCTTAATCTTGTCTGTCGACAGTTCTTTTGATTCGTGGGTGATAGACTCAGGAGCATCATTCCACACCACAGCACACCGTCATGTCCTGGAGAACTACGTTGCTAGAAATCATGGTAAGGTTTATCTCGCTGATGGAGAACCTTTGGATATAGTTGGCATTGGAGATGTCAGTTTAAAAATGCCTAATGGGTCGGTATGGAAGATTCATAAGGTGAGACATGTTCCTAAATTAATGCGCAACTTGATTTCGGTGGGGCAACTGGATGATGATGGACATAAAGTAACCTTCAATTGTGGAGGTTGGAAATTCACGAAAGGAGCGATGATTATTGCTCGGGGACACAAGGCTGGAACTCTCTACATAAACTCTAGTTGTAGAGATACCCTAGCAGTTGCTGATTCTGCTGCCAATACTGAGCTATGGCATTATAGGCTTGGTCACATGAGTGAAAAGGGTATGAAGGTGCTTCACTGCGAAGGAAAACTGCCGGGTTTGAAAACTGTTGATCACAGTTTGTGTGAAGCCTGCATCTTTGGTAAACAGAAGAGAGTCAGTTTCTCAAAGATGGGTAGAGAGCCTAAGTCCAGGAAATTGGAGCTTGTTCACACTGATGTGTGGGGGCCTGCGCCGGTGACTTCCCTTGGTGGCGCAAAATACTATGTGATGTTCATAGATGACTCAAGCAGGAAGGTATGAGTTTACTTTCTGAAAAACAAATCTGATGTGTTTGATGCTTTCAAGAGATGGAAAGCCATGGTGGAGAACGAGACAGATTTGAAGGTGAAGTGCTTGCAGTCCGACAATGGGGGAGAGTACTTAGATGAAGAGTTCAGGCGGTACTGTGCTAAGAATGGGAGAAAAATGAGGAAGACCATTCCAGGGAAACCACAACAGAATGGGGTAGCTGAGAGGATGAACAGGACTTTAAACGAGCGTGCTAGGAACATGAGGTTGCATGCGGGGCTGCCAAAGATGTTTTGGGCTGAGGCAATTAATACAGCCGCTCATCTGATTAACAGAAGTCCATCCACACCGCTGAAGTTCAAGCTACCAGAAGAAGTATGGAGCCATAAACAGGTTGATCTCTCTTACTTGAGAGTGTTTGGTTGTGTTTCTTATGCACACATTGATTCTGCTGCTAGAAGTAAACTGGATGCCAAGTCAAAGAAGTGTTTTCTGGTTGGCTATGGCAAACTTGAGTTTGGTTATCGTCTTTATGATGACCAAAGCCGAAAGATTATTAGGAGCAAGGATGTGATCTTCAACGAAGGTGTTCTGTACAAGGACAGAGACAACACGGACTCCAGGGGTTCAGGTTCTGAAGACAAGAAACCTAAGGTGATTCCATTGAAGGATCTTCCTGAAGTGGAGGTGCAAAATCCAGAGGTTAAAGACCAGGAAAACATAGCTCCAGAAGGAATCCAGAGGACTCCTGCCACACCAGTCAGGAGATCTAGTAGGACCATTAGACCGCCGCAGAGATACTCCCCTACTCTGCATTACATCTTGTTGACCGACAAAGGTAAGCCAGAGAGCTTTGATGAAGCCGTGGAGGCTGGAGATTCAGTCAAGTGGGAGTTAGCCATGAGGGACGAGTTGGATCAGACATGGCAACTGGCAAAGTTACCACAGGGTAAAAAGTCCTTGCACAACAAGAGGGTATACCGGGCAAAAGATAAAAGTGCTGGCAGTAAGCGGTATAAGGCAAGGTGGGTGGTAAAAGGATCCAGAGATATGCTCACCAAGATGGATCCGATTGAGAAACTGAAGTTGTGCGCAACTTCAGTTGGACTTCTCCATGAAGCATGAGAAGTCGTTGCCGCTGCAGTGGGAGACATGGTGATTGATTAGTCTCCAAGTGGGAGATTGTTACAGATGTGGAGCCAAATCAAGTCGACAACCCAGCAAAAGGAAGAAAAATGGAGAAAAATGCGTCCTCAAAGGCAGAGAGCAAGCGCCGCGGCTCTGGCAGAAGAGCGCCGCGGCGCTGGGATGAGGGCGCCTAGGCGCCATAAGGAGAGCGCCTAGGCGCCAGGTGGATTGCGCCTAGGCGCTATGTGGCAAGCGCCTAGGCGCCAAGGGCTTTACGCCTAGGCTCAAAGAGGATGGCGCCTAGGCGCCTGGTGAATTATGCCTAGGCGCCGCAGGGGAGCGCCACAGCGCTCGTTTCGAGCGCCGCGGCGCTGACGCGCTGTGCTGCGCGATGTTTTTTGAATCAGAGTCGAATTCAAAGGTCCCAAAAACGGGAAACCACTAGGGTTTTCCATTAGTTGCTATTTTTCTCCTCCTTTGGTTATAAATAGACACAAGGTGGCTAGGGTTGGGTGTGTGAAAATTGTGAGTGGCATAATTTTGTGAGAGGCAAAATTCTTGAGAGCTCCATCCTTGAGAGAGAGAAAAAACATTCCCATTGGGTGTTAGATAGAAGAGAGTTTTGGTAAGCACAATTTGTGAGTGTGTGAGAAACTGCTCTTGTAATCTGTAATCTCCTTCATTATAGTGGAATCTGCAAGCGGCAGAAACAGGACGTAGTCTCAAATTTGGACGAACCTGTATAAAAATTTGGTGTCTCTTTTTCTTCTTTTCTCCTATTTATTTTCTGCAATTGTTCGTTCTTGCGATCCTTGGAATTAGGACTCGCCTAATTCCCAACATATATTCTATCCTATAGACACTATTTGTATTGGTGTTGATATATTTTGTTTAATAGAATAAATTTCCCTTTTTCAAAAAAAAAATAGTGAAGTTGATACAAGTCTTACCAATAAAAAAATGTCCTTTCCGACAAGGATTTTTTTTTCTACTAGTGTTATCTTATTTTCTCTCAAATATTGAGCTTTATAACAATGTATCCCTCAAATTTTAAAATATAATACTTGTTTTTTTAACTTGAAAATCATATAATAATTATGTTCTTTGTGTGTGTGAATGAATGGAATCAGTCACATGTCAATATAGGATAGTCAATATATGATATGAGAAAATTAAATAAATAGTGTTATTCATATATATTGAAAATAATAGTGTTATAGTTTTTTTTTAATCCCAATAATAAGGATTAATAACAAAAGTTATGTATATTTTATGGTACTCAATGAATAGCAATTGTGGGAATTTTTTTTTTTCACGGCTAAAATACATGTTTGTGCAATAATTATTTATTTTATCGAGAAAAATATGTTTGAGATTTCATCAATCTTAGTACCAAATTAATACTCATGAGAATATTATCTCTCTTCTAGATGAAGCCCTGGTTTGTATGTTTGTGAAATAATATTTCTAACTATTTAGAGTATTATATCTCCAACTTACCGCATTTTTGATAAATATAAAATTGATCTCACTAATTGGTAAATCAAAAGACCCAATAAACAGATAGAGGCTTAGTTTGGAATTGTTGTGCTTTTTGTAGAAGCTCTACCTTTACCTAAAGTAAAAGCAGAAGACTTACAACTTTTAACTTTTCAAAGTGCATTGATTTTTATGTAAAGTGTTTTTATAAACTTTTACAAAACTCTAGGTTTATTGATTTTTGGTGTCAACCGCTTTTACCAAATTTAACTTTTCAAAATAGCTTACCAAGTGTATTGGTTTTTGTATAAAGTGCTTTTATAAACTTTTACCAAACACTCTAGGTGTATTTGTTTTTGCATAAAGTACTTTAAAAGTTTCAAAAGCACTTCTAAACTGGGTAGATTCCATTAGTCACCTAAGATTTTGGTAAATTTAATGATCAAAAGTCCCCTTTTATGATAATAATATATCTCCCAACATACCAAGCTTTTGATATATATATATATATATATATATATATGTATATATATAATTGACCAATCCAAACACCTCAAAGTTTCACTTTTATCTAAAAAATATTAAAATAATTTTAAAATTCTAACTCTTTAAATTCTTTTTCCAATAAACCTTTAAATTTAATAATTTTATTAGCTTCTGGTTTCAGTGGTAGGGTGTGGGTGTGTGTATGTGTCGCACTTCGGTTCCTATAATGGAGGAAAGCCCACCTAGGTTCATGATGGTGTAGTGTAAGGAAGGGGTGCCTATGTTTGAGGTATGGAGGAGAAAATGTGAGTGGATGTGTAGGAGGCAAGTCGCAAAGTTGTGGGGCTAGAAGAGATGACAATGGAGTGCCCAAGGGCTATGGGTTCGATAGTGAGGTTCATAACGTAGCTTGGGCTGGTTGGGTCGGTGTTGGCCAACTATTGATAGGGAGCCTACCCTAATGTTTTGGTGTTGTTACTAATTGCTACTATTTAAACATTAGTTTATGAAAAAAAAAAGAATAAAATTGCTATAATTAGAGTTTATTTAGATTTATGATATATGTTTGTCCGTGAAAAAATCAAGGGCTAAAATTAATGCAAATATATATTTAAAATCTGATTAGGTGCTTAAGTCATTTTATATGAAAAGTTAACAAAGTTAGAGAAAAAAGAGTTGATGTAAAATGCTTTTGTCGAATGAAAATTTTCATAATGTTGACAGGATGCAGAGACAAGAGTAAGGTAAAAAACTAAACTAAACCGCTTATTTTAGATGAAATACAAACCAAACTAATTAGATCTTAGTTTGGAGACTTTCAAACCAAATCAAACCATTAAAGGGATCAAATCAAAACCAAATTGATTACAATTGGTTTGGTTTGGTATTTTTAGTTGGTTTGAACAAATATTTGTAAACTTTTTCTCAACAATTATTGTAGAAAACATTTTAGTATAAGAAATATTCCTTTACTTCTCAGTCAATAATGCAAGAATAAAGTACCAGATTCTAATATAAATGAAACATCTACAGTTAAAAATTAATTATCCAAGAAAACTAAACCTACATGTCCATATGATTGGAAAAATACTAAATTTAAGAATTAGTGTGATTATTTTATTTAAGAGGTTGACATTAAAAAAAAAAAAAAACTAGTTAAGAGCTATGTGCAATGCATGTGTAAGCAATTTTGTAGTTAAATTTATGTTTTAAAGTCCTGATTACTTTTTATTATCTAAATATTTATAAGGATTATTTTTTATAATGTCGTATACTAAAAAGAAAAATTATGGGAACATTTGGAAAAATATTTTAATAGAAATAAGCGAGGAGAATTTTATTGTACATGAGTTCTTGACAAAAATAAAAAGAGAAACCAAAAAAATTAAGAAGGATACATATGAAATAAGTTATTTTAATAGGAGTAAAGCAAGAAAAAAAAAGAGTATTTCATAGAAGTATATCGTAAAAAGATTAAACTGTATTAAAAAAACACATGGCCAATTATGAATTTTGAGACAGGTAATGAAGAAGAAAAAAAAAAAAGAAAAAGTAAAAAAAGTAAAACCATGTTTGAAAAGTGTGGTTAGAACTAAAACTTTTAAACTGAAAAATATAACATGTGAGTGCTTTACATTGTAACTCACTTTTTTAGATCATAGCATATGAGAGCTACTCTGTAGCAACTAAAATTTTTAACCAAAACTGATTTTGTCAAACACTTTTTAAAGTAGAATAATAAAAAAGGAATAAATAAGAGAAGACAAAAAAGTATTAAAAATACAAAAAGACAAAATAAATTAACCAAATTTTGCATAGTGCTTTGAGTAACTTTCACTTATTATATAGTATATATAGATATATATATAACAAGGGAATGATTCTATTTTTAATATACACGAAATAAATATAAATAAAAATTAATTTGATTGGGTTGGTTCGGTTTTCAAGAGTAAAACTGAACCAATTTGATTGGTTTTTTAAAGATTTAAACCAACTAACCTATTTTTATTCGGTTTGGTTTTGTTTGGGTTGGGTTGTTAAATCGGTTTGATTGGTTTGGTACTCACCCATATTCTTGTTTATACAGGGTAAGCAAGGATAAAAATATTTATACTTATATTTTACTAAAAATATTGATTAAAATATCGATATCATTGTAATATTGTTAAAATATGAAAATTTATCTTTAATGTGACACCTATTATTTTCTTAATAGGTAATATAGTAATTAAATTAATTATTAGTGTGCTAACTAAAATTTATTTCATCTAAAATCTATTTCATCCTATTTATTTATATCTATTTTAAAATTTTCTAAAATTTTTCTATATCTATTTAGTAAATTTACCGAAACACTCTTGAAACATCAAATTAATTATTAAAATGTCATTTGGTATTATATGAACTAAAGTCTCCGAAGGAGACATAATGCACTTAATGCTTCACCTACTTGTGTCACACTTCCCATTATTTTCCTTCAAATAGGCCCTCCAACAAAGAAAACCATGCATTCATTTTCTTTTCTCTGTGTAACACTTATCTTTCCCTTCCTCCTTGAAATGTCTTCCTCTCATTCTCTTCTTCTTCTTCCTTCTTCTGCTCTCTAAGCCTGAGAAACCCAGCTCCATGTCATTCAAAAGTCCCAATGCTAAAGTTGAACTTGAGCTTTAATCTCTTGAATTGATGACTTAAAGTTTTCAATGAGATTTTAAGGTAAGATTTTAGAAAATTAATCTAGTCTTATCTACCATCTTTACTTTGAAATTGCTCATTTATTTTGCTGCATAATTTAGATTTTATGGTTTTGAATGAGAAAGTTTGACATAAGCATGTTTTCACCCTTATTTGTAAAAAAGGCTAGAGATATGGTTTGATGATGATTTTAGTATAAAACTCATGAAAATATTTTATTGTGATTATATAATGCAAGCTGCATATTTTGGAATGGTTTTAAGATTTTGAACAAGGATAATATGTTTTGGGTTAAAGAAAAATTTGACATTCCATAAACTTTGTAATACCTCTATGGGCAGTGGCTATTTCTTGAAATTCTGAGATTAAATTAAAATGAATTTTATAAATTGGTTTGCATATTTAAAAAGTAGACATCCTAAGCTTTCTAACGAGCTATCATAAACCTAAATCGGAGTTGTATTTTATTTTCTATGAATTTTTTAATTTTCAGATTGGAAACTAGTAAACCTGCCAGTTTGTCATGGTATACCAGCTGCTAACCTGAACCAAGAACCCATCTTTGCTCACCACGTAATTCATTAAGGTCTTGTAACATTTTCAATATTATCCTAAGTGATTGATGAATCTTATTAGGGACTAAAACATATAGATTACTTGTTTAATTTTATTTTGTGTTAAGACAAAAATTGTTTACTGTGGTATTTTAAAAAAAAGATTTGCATAAAGGTTTTAATGGCACACTAATAAGATGGATTTACACATGATTTATTTATGAATGTGGTTGTATGTTGTGCTTTAGTTTTAATTGTCCTTCTGCACTCCTTAAGATCAAGGGAGTGTGGAGCTAACGTTAATTGATTTCGAGATTTAAAGATTGTTGATAAGCTTGGAAGGTAGGGATTCTATTACTCATCTTTTGTGAGGTTTTGGTTAATTAAAATTTGGTTGTATTATGTTGTAAAATATATATATTGTATAGCGAGGAACATAATGATTTAACATATGTTATAAATTGAGAAGCATGGTTAGGAAAGTTGACTCTATAAATAAAAAAATTAAATATAAAGGAATAATGAGATGTAAAAAGGGCGACGGTTATGTCATTGGGCATGAATACCCTAAAAGGTAAAATAGGGGGAAGTTGATGACGCTTCTTTGGGTTGAAAGTCCCAGAACACACTATACAGGAATCGACTTGGTGAGGACTCGGGGCTTGATGTCCTCTCACCGGAACACCCTTGGAATATTTAGAGGGTGATCAAGCGTGCCCATTTAGGTTTCAATAAGTTGAGTGATACTCTATTGAACGTGGGTACTTAGGAATAATGATGAACTGTAACATTTGTATATATGTATATGTATGAAACTTGGTAATGATTAACTATGGTATCCACAGAATATGATTATAATAAATCTCATAATCTGGATGATGATGAGTATTAACTAACCATGCAGATTCACATGTTGTAATGATAAAAACCTAAAGGTGAGTAATGGTTTTCTCTACTGAGCATATTGTTGCTTATTCCCTTATATTTTTATCTTTTCAGGACTCATTAAGTGTGAGGTGGCTACGAGAAAAATAGTTAATGAAGCTATGTAGCTATATTATTTTGGGACTGCTTCAATTGCTAAGAATGTTCTTCATGATAATGTAAGCATTAATTGTTACTTTCTGTGACTGTATTAAAATGCGTTGAGGGTTGAAATGATGATGACAGTTTTATATTATTAAATTTAAGGTGTTACATTAAATTGTGGTTTAATCATTACTTATATTTTTATTTTTGATTTGAGAGTTTTTATTTAAGTCCCGGGCAACTTTATTTTTAAGGTTTTACTTTTATTTTTTATTTTTATTTTATTTCATTAAAAACTGTTAACCCCTATATAGGGGCGTTACAAAATTTTTGGTATCAGAGCCTAGGTTCGGTTAACCTAGGGAGTGTAGCACCACTTTATAAAAAAAAATTTGTTTTTGAGATGGTTTTGAAGCTGAATTTTCATTGTCATCATCAAAATGAACCTTCACATTAATTTATACAGTCTAGAATGATGTAACATGGAAAGGCCCTAGAATAAAAGTATTAATAGTTA
Source organism: Artocarpus heterophyllus (assembly GCA_025403435.1). Classification (NCBI taxonomy): domain Eukaryota; kingdom Viridiplantae; phylum Streptophyta; class Magnoliopsida; order Rosales; family Moraceae; genus Artocarpus; species Artocarpus heterophyllus. The sequence continues at coordinate 20,210,452 of CM046343.1, forward strand.
TATGAGTACGATAATTATATAGAAGGAAAGTATTAATAGTTATGAGAGAATGATAATTATATGAAATGGATTTATAAGTAGAATGCTTATGAGAGATTCGTATAATATTAGGATCTATAAGCATATCTAATTCGTATAGAATGATAAGAAATTCATGTAGAAACAAGGATTTAAGAGCTTTTTATCTTGTGAAAAAAAAAAAGAAATATAAGGCTTGATTTATTGATTTTAAAGTTTGGCATAGATATGTTAAATTCTTTGTAATTAATTCAGACCTAAGTAATGATTATATGTAGATTCGGTGGAGCACATAAGTGTCAATAACTTTTCTTGAAAGTTCTATTTACTTGAGGAACATGAGATAAGTTAGGAATTCATGGTATTGAATCTTGAGTGAGATAAACGTTAGACTTTTGATCTATTGAGATTGTGTAAAGGTAAGAATGTATGAATTTCAAGGTTGAAATATTTTGTTACGTACATTATATTTAAGTGTATCAGTGAATATTTATGCATAGATGCAATGTGAAAATGACCAATAGGAGTTTCTTTAAGTAAATCATAATACTTAAGGTACTTATAATAATTTTGAATAATTACGATAAAAGGTTTAAGTTCTAGATGTTTAGATGTGAATAATTTGATTACCTAAGGCTTTGTTATATGAGGAAATTAAATATTGTATAAGTGAAATTGTGGGGATTGTAGATATTCATAAGTAGTAACATCAAATGTCTTTGTTTATTGATATGGTCTATGTTGGAAGACGTAAATCGTATTGATTTCAAGGTTAGTCACATTCTAAACCCTTAGTAGTAATGATGATGAATCCATTGATAGATGTTGAGTATTAGGGATAACATATGGGTGTATGCATTGTTCACTAAGGTTTTGATTAAAACAAAATTATTTGAGTTGCAAGAAGATTATATTGTTATAAAATGATTTTAAATACAATTCAGGAAGATCCTTGATTGTCGTTAAATTAGATTTGTTGTTCATAGTTAATTTTATCTTTAGTGGGCTTTGAATTGGGCTTAAGATCTGTACAAATGGGTTTTCAATTTTATGTTTGATATTTAACTCGTTCTAAATGTGTTAAGGCTCGAAACAACCTGACCCATTTCAACTTAAAACAATTGGGTATAGTCCAAATCCTAAATCAGTTTGATTCACACTATCTCTCCCACGTGGTCTCTATACGTGTCATCTACAGTAGTTTAATTATTGTTTCCATATACGTTTACTATGCATAGGAGCTTATTTCTCTAATCTCACTTTCTCTCTCTTAATTTGTTATTTTCTCTCTAAATCGCAAATCCTCTTCTTTTTCACTAGAAATTCTTCTTTCCCTTTAAAAGAAGAAGGAATTCTAGGATTTAGCAACTTACTATCTCAATTTTTCCTTTCTATTTACTCTTCTTTCATCTCATCATGGACCCAAAGTATCAACACCTGAGAAAGTACTTCCCATCACTCTCCCAAAAGATTCTCAGAAAGAAATACAAGGCTAGAATCACTCGGTTGTGGATTCTTATGCGTTTTGGCATCCCTTGTGATGTGAGAATGTTGATAGAGGGGAAGATCCATCCAAGTGACTTCAGTCAAGATGTCAGTTTACTAGGAACGGGTACCAGTCATAGTGCAATGAAAAGAAGAGCTCGTGCCATCGCAGTCACTTGTAACAAATGTGGAAGACAAAATTGTAACGGTAAATGTACTTCACCTGGTTATATGTCTACGAATTGAGAGGATAAAATAAGATTTTGTAGGGATAGACTTATAAAGGAGAACTTGAATAGCATCCATCCTCCTTTTCACGGTCACCCTAGTGGATATGTTCAAGGAGCTATTTTTAAACTCTGGCCTAAATTTTATGCAAAAAGACAACGCCTCAGGAATATGGTATTTTTAGATCCTGTTTGCCAAGCCATAAGAAAACTGGATAGGGAATAAGTCATCGCTCTATAAAGGTTATTTAGTCTTTGCTTATTTGAAACAGTTTTAGCTGATGTTCAACAGTTTGTGTTTTTCTTTTACTCAGAATATTTGCTTTTGTGTTCGAAATAATTGTGATTATTAGATTGATACAGTAAGTATTAGTATCTCATTTAATTTATGGTTTTCTTAAATATATATATATATATATAATAAAATATATTATCTTATCAGACACGTCACATACGGTACAGTAACATGTTTGAATTTTGAAAACTTATCCAGATATTTCAAGATTTGTGTCTCAAATTTCAAAAGTTCTACAGTATTTATTGTTTATATTGAATTTCTAGACTCGATGTATATTTGTCAAAAGGTCTACAGTTGTGTCAAGAGGGTTTTCTGTCAAACCATTCTCAATTGTCAAAAGGTATATCATTAGAGTCTAATCTTTTTCAAAAAGTGAATCAGATTTTCTGTAAATTATCAATCACCTTATCTTGCTTTCTTACTCGTACAAGATTTTGTTTAAATCTTTGGATTATCTTTTCATTTCCTATTCGTCTGTCACTTATATAAACCAAATATGTCTACCTCCCAGTCCACCAAGAAAATAAAGAATATTTGTGTTTTTTGTGGTTCTAGCCTTGGAAAAGATAAAGCCTATTTAGAAGCTGCAAAACACTTAGGACAAGTCCTTGCACGTAGGAAGGTTAACATAATCTATGGGGGTGGTAGTATAAAAATGATGGAAAATATGATGCTAGTAGCTAGGTCTAGTGACACTACAGTTGTACGAATTTGGCCTCATATTCTAGCTGAAGGAAACCTTTATAAGGAAACCATAGGTAAGGGAAAAGGAGTCATGAGTATCCCTAGAAATTTTAAAGCCATAATCAATAATTCTGATGCTTTTATAGCATTACCTGGTGGTCTAGGTACTCTTAAGGAAATATTCGTAGTTGCTTGTGAGCAATTATTGGGCTTTCATTCCAAACCCTTGGGACTACTGAATGTAAATGGTTTTTATGATGGTCTTTTAAAATTCCTAGATTACGCTATGGAAGAAAACATCATTGTAGAATCGGAGACACAAATCTTTGTTACAGCTTCAACAGCTAAGAAATTGATAGATAAGATGCAAATCATACATTCAGAATCTGACACTGCAACATCCAAGCTTGAATAGGAAAGGGCAATTCGGGAGCAACCAATTGATTTGAATCTCCATCTGTAATCTTTTGGTTTTATCTATGACATGTAGGCATGTGTTTTCGTATTTCGTGTGTCACAAATAACCGTTAACCTTGTATTCTGTATTTCTTGTTGTATGCTGTTGTTTAATCTTTTAGATTCATTGAGCCTAATGCCAGGATGGCTGGATACAGAGTATTTGATGCTCTCGAAACGCATCCTACTTAAGGTCTGATCTTTTGTTTATCGATGTTTTGGTATTCCCTAAGCATGCGTGATATGGATAGCTGGTATATGGAGTGCCTTGTACTCTCGAAACATATTCGTATCATGTTTGTAATGTGTAATATTCTGTTAATATTATGTGGAAGTACCAAAGTCAGTTATGGGGATATTCCATAGGAAATATGAGTATATTATTTAGGTTGAATGTTTGTATCATGAGGATAGCTGTTTAATGAAAAATATGTCAGGTTTGTCTACAACTACGAGATTCCGTCTAATATCTCTATAAATAAATTTAATGTATGGTTTTGAGTAGAAGTGTTTGTATTATATGTTTCATGATTATGTTTTAGTTTATTAGTTGAAATATAAGAATCAACTATCCTTGACTTTTCCTTACTCAAAAAGAAAAGGAAACCAAAAATAAAGTATATAGAAGTTCTCAAACAATATCCTTAATGTAATTGTAAATCACAGTCCAAGGATAGTGAAGGACTGAAAAATGGTATGATTAGCATGTGTATTCTCTGATTAAAATGTAAAACCATAATACGGTGTTGTGAATTTGGAACAAGTCAGAAATACTCTTGCTGAAGTATTTACTATTGGAGTAAGGTTAATACTCCAAGCAAAGGAAGAGAGATACAATAACTTACACTTAGAGACAAACAACATTGATGGTTTAGAATCAGAAGTGGATATCATTACGGAATTGTGATTCTTACTAGTAATGTTAGATTTGAAATTTCGAGGATGGAATTTCTTTAAGGAGGGTAGAGTTGTGACACCCATTATTTTCTAAATAGGTAATATGGTAATTAAATTAATTATTAGTGTGCTAACTAAAATTTATTTTATCTAAAATCTATTTCATCCTATTTATTTATATCTATTTCAAAATTTTCTAAAACTTTTCTATATCTATTTAGTAAATTTACCGAAATGCTCTTGAAACATCAAATTAATTATTAAAATGCCATTTGGCATTATATGAACTAAAGTCTCCGAAGGAGACATAATACACTTAATGCTTCACCTACTTGTCTCCCACTTCCTATTATTTTCCTTCAATTGGGCCCTCCAACAAAGAAAACCATGCATTCACTTTCTTTTCTCCGTGTAATACTTATCTTTTCCTTCCTCCTTGAAATGTCTTCCTCTCATTCTCTTCTTCTTCTTCCTTCTTCTGCTCTCTAAGCCTGAGAAACCCAGCTCCATGTCATTCAAAAGTCCCAATGCTAAAGTTGAACTTGAGCTTTAATCTCTTGAATTGATGATTTAAAGTTTTCAATGAGATTTTAAGGTAAGATTTTAGAAAATTAATCTAGTCTTATCTATCATCTTTACTTTGAAATTGCTCATTTATTTTGCTGCATAATTTAGATTTTATTGTTTTGAATGAGAAAGTTTGACATAAGCATGTTTTCACCCTTATTTGTAAAAAAGACTAGAGATATGGTTGAATGATGATTTTGGTATAAAACTCATGAAAATATGTTTATTATGATTTTATAATGTAAGCTGCATATTTTGGAATGGTTTTAAGATTTTAAACAAGGATAATATGTTTTGGGTTAAAGAAAAATTTGACATTCTATAAACTTTGTAATACCTCTATGGGCAGTGGCTATTTCTTAAAATTCTGGGATTAAATTAAAATGAATTTTATAAATTGGTTTGCATATTTAAAAAGTAGACATCCTAAGCTATCTAACGAGCTGTCATTAACCTAAATCGGACTTGTATTTTATTTTCTATAAATTTTTTAATTTTCAGATTAGAAACTAGTAAACCTGCCAGTTTGTTATGGTATACCAACTGCTAACCTGAACCAAGAACCCATCTTTGCTCACCACCTAATTCCTTAATGTCTTGCAACCTTTTCAATATTATCGTAAGTGATTGATGAATCTTATTAGGGACTAAAACATATAGATTACTTGTTTAATTTTATATTATGTTAAGATAAAAATTGTTTACTGTGGTATTCAAAAAAAAAGATTTGCATAAAGGCTTTAATGGCACACTAATAAGATGGATTTACACAAAATTTATTTATGAATGTGGTTGTACGTTGTGCTTTAGTTTTAATTATCCTTATGCACGCCTTGGGATCAAGGGAGTGTGGAGCTAACGTTAATTGATTCCAGGATTTAAAGATTGTTGATGAGCTTGGAAGGTAGGGATTCTATTACTCATCTTTTGTGAGGTTTTGGTTAATTAAAATTTGGTTGTATTATGTTGTAAAATATGTATATTGTATAGCGAGGAATATAATGATTTAACATATGTTATAAATTGAGAAGCATGGTTAGGAAAGTTGACTCTATAAATAAAAAAATTGAATATAAAGGAATTGTGAGATGTAAAAAGGGCGACGGCTACGTCCTTGGGCATGAATATCCTAAAGGGTAAAATAAGGGGACGGTGATGACGCTTCCTTGGGTTGAAAGTCCTAGAACACACTGTACAGGAATCGACTTGGTGAGGATTCGGGGCTTGATGTCCCCTCACCGGAACACCCTTGGAATATTTAGTGGGTGATCAAGCACGCCCATTTAGGTTTCGATGAGTTGAGTGATACTCTATTGAACGTGGATACTTAGGAATAATGATGAACTGTAACATTTGTATATATGTATATGTATGAAACTTGGTAATGATTAACTATGGTATCCGCGGAATATGATTATAATAAATCTCATAATTTGGATAATGATGAGTATTAACTAACCATGCAGGTTTAAATGTGGAAATGATAAAAACCTAAAGGTGAGTAATGATTTTCTCTACTGAGCATATTGTCGCTCATTCCCTTATATTTTTATCTTTTTCAGGACTCACTAAGTGTGAGGTGGTTACGAGAAAAAATAGTTGAGGAAGTTATGTAGCTATATTACGTTGGGACTGCTTCAATTGCTAAGCATGTTCTTCATGATAATGTAAGCATTAATTGTTACTTTCTGTGACTGTATTAAAATACGTTGGGGGTTGAAATGATAATGACAGTTTTATATTATTAAATTTAAGGTGGTACATTAAACTGTGGTTTAATCTTTGTTTGTATTTTTATTTTTGATTTGAGAGTTTTCATTTAAGTCCCGGACAACTTTATTTTTAAGGTTTTATTTTTATTTCTAATTTTTATTTTATTTCATTAAAAACTGTTAATCATCATATAATGTAAACTTTTGGAAACTCTAAAATAATTAATAGTACGTAAGTACATAATTTATGAAATTATCGATTAAAATACTAAATATATTGTCAATGTAATGGCGAGGAATATAATACAATAAATGATAAGCGGAAACTTTTATGGTGTTAGGAAAAGATCTCCCGACATGGTAACGGGAATACAATAACTTAATGCATTTGACGTTAGAATTTGTTTACTTGAATGTTAAGAGTTGTATCAGTTAAGATCTACTTATGAATTTTAAAAATGAATTTGACGTTACACATTTGCCGATGTACTTGTTAACTTTGAGTGTTAAAGTTGCAAGAGTTATGCTAAATTTATAGGTCAGAAAGAGTGTCATGAAGGCGCTATGGAAGAACCCATGGTACGCATACACTTGCAAGTAAAAGAATGACTCTCTTTTCATTCTGAGTAGCATATTTGACTAGTTTTTGGTAGTTACTTTTTTTTTCTACTTGCTAATGGAATTTTGGTGTTCTCTATTTGCTTCTTATGTGCTTTCTTATCCATGTTTTGACTATCGAGAGAGATCAGGACGCTGTCCTCATTAAGGTGGCAGAAGTTTGTAAGCCGCCATGAATAACGAATTTAAGGTTTATGAGATTTAAGGTGGACATCTTTATAGACCATCTGTTGCCTGGTGTTTTCTTTCAAAAACCCCTAATAGGAGGAGGTCTGAAGTATTGGGTCCAATTGAAGTTTGAAAAACTTTCGGCGGTCTGTTTTGGGTGCAGCCGAATTGGAACTGAATAAAAATCCTATTTTGATCCGAAGGCTTTGGTTGATGACAAAAGAGGAGATATGGTTCCCTGTATGAACGATGGCTTAAGGAAGGATGATGGGTGAAACTTCTTTAAAAATTATCTAGATTTCTAGCAGGAGGTTGAGACAGAGGCAACAAGATTGGGACAGATGTAAGGTCTAGTGGAAACACTAACGACACAGTTTGAAGACGATGGCCAACTATCTCCAATCTAGTCTTCGCCTATCGGTGGTGGGCAAGGGAGTGTTGAGTTGCTAGGACATCCTGGTCCTTGTGTTGATGTAATAAGCTGTAATGGGATAGTAGAAAAGGATCCTACCAATGAACTTCAAGCCAGACGGAAACGGAGGTTGAGCCCTTGAGAAAAAAAAAGGAAGTGTTGCCCGATAAGTATAGAGCCTTACTCTTGATCATAGAGGGCCCTACTCTCTGACAATCTTTAGAATTACCCCACCACAAGGTGTGTAAGTAACATGTTCCTCAGTAGCACCCAGAATTATATCGCATTCCTTGGAATCTTGATTCGTTTGGGGCCAGTTTCTTAAATGAGGCCCATGAACCAGGCCTAGTTGCTAAGTTTGGAGCTAAACCTACTCTGTTCTGTATGACTCTTAATGAGAAGATAAACTTTCTTTTGGGCCCAAAGAAGAGAAATGTAGATACCATGTATGTCCCAATTATCAAGCAGATCCCAGGTATTGATTCGGCTAGACCCCGGCGAGAACAATGGTGATTAAGTAAGGTGGCCTATTCCACCATTCATCTCAGTGGTAGGGGAATTCAGCCCAAGAATAAACTCAAAAGAGGATGCTGAGATTGTTTAGGTTTCGTGGTATGCAGGGTTCTTTGGAGTGGATGTGATTTTTCTATCATGTCGTGCCTTATTACCATCAGAAGAGATTGTTTTAGGAAAGCTTATCCTGTGTTGTCATAGATTGTGGCGTGCCATGGGCAGCGATTGGGGATCTTAATGCTTTGAGTAATAACTCTTAGAAAATTGGTGGAACTCCATTCTCTAGTTCCGATGGGAGATTTTTGAATGATTTCTATTTCTCTTCGAGAGGTGTTGATTTGGGGTGTTCAGGATGAGTTTTTATTTGGCATCGCAGGAGAGATGTCATGAACTATGTTAGGGACCAATTACACCGAGCTATTGGCAACCATGATTGGACTAGAGCCTTCCCGCACGTAGGGGTAAAAATTTGGTGATCTTTGCTTTGAACCATTCTCAGTTACATCAAGACATAACGTTGGACTCAGAGAAATTTCAAATGTCATTTTGTTTTACTGAAGCTTGGTTGCAGGACACATCTTGTAAGGAAGTGGTGGAACAAGCTTGGAGCAGTGAGATTAGAAGGACTAGTAGTTTTTGTCTCCAACAGAAAACCGTCCAAATAAGAGCGACTTTAAGGCAGACAACTTATCTTCCCATATAGGGTTAGAGGGGTCCTTGATAAACTTATCTTCCCATTTCAATCGGCCTTTGTTTCGAGGAAACGGATTGCAGACAACTCGGTCTTGTGCAAGAAATCATGCGCATTATGAAGAAGAGAACGGGGCATTGAGAACTTATGGGCGTAAGGTGTGATATGTCGAAAGCTTATGATCATATAAAATGGTGTTTCCTTGAGATAGTGTTGAAGGCAAATGGCTTTGGTGAAAAATTTTGAGGTCTTGTAATGGAGTGTGTTACTACTAATTCTATCTTGATCTCACTAGATAAAAGTCCACTATTTTCATTCCAGTCTCACAAGGACTTGGACAAGGGGATCCACTCTCGTCGTACCTGTTTATTCTTTATAGTGAAGCCTTGTCAAGGCTTATTTTGAAGCAAGTAGCTTGTCGACAATTGCAGGGGATCAAGATTGCTAGAGCTACTCTCAAAGTTTCACATTTGATGTTCGCCAATGACATTTTCCATTTTGGAAGAGCATCTGTTGAGGAAAGTCATGCCATCCTTCGGTGCCTTAATACTTATCTAGTTGGTTGGCTTAGGTGGTCAACTTAACGAAGCCCTCGATCATATTCTCTAAGAACACTACGAATTAAGGCCACTAAAAAAATCGAAAACCGACCAAAGAACTAAAAAATTCGGTTTAGAGGCAAAAACCGACGAAGTCAGTCAAAACCTACTGCCTATGAGCTTCTAGCAGTCGGTTTTCGGATGATCAGTCAGTAACCGAACGATTGACACTCCTAAATTCAAAACATGTGGTGTATAATTATATATTACATTTAATATATATGTATATAACACATAATATGATAAAATAATAAAACTTCTCAACTAAAAACTAAAAACCAAAATTTTTGAATTTAAACAAGTTTTTATTAGATTATTTGACTCATTCATTATTGTTCTTATTATGAAATTTTAGGCTTTTCAATACATTAAATTTGGACTAAATAAAGACCATACTATTGCTCTTTAAATATTAGATTGCTTTTAGTATCTTAGCTGGTCTTTCTAATCGAAAACCGACCGAAGCCGACTGTCACAAAATCAACTATTGTATGAGAAAACAGACTGACTTTCTGTCTACTCAGTCGGTTCTTAGTTCTATTTATTTAAAATTGACCGCTGCCAGTCAGAAATCAACTAACCAAAAATCATCGAAAAGTGACTGATGAACACCCGCACTTCGAATAAAACAAGGGAAGATATTTTGGGGGCCCTAGGTATGGAATTGATGGGAGGAAATAAGACCTAAATTCGAAATCTGATTTTTCCCACTCAAAACCGGATCCATGATTTCAAATTTGTGAAAGATTGAGTTCTTGCTTGTTTGGAAGGATGGAAGGCAAAGTTGCTATCGAAGGCAAGGAGAGCTACATTGGTGAAATTAGTGATGTGGGAAATCCAATCTTATGCCACGTTGAGCTTCCGATTTCCAACAACTTTTTGTGAAGAGATGGATGGCTTAGCGAGGTGCCTTTGGTGGACTGAGTTAATGGATAAGACTAGATTCATGGCTGGAGTAAGATTTGTCAATCAAAGGTTGTGTGGGATTGGGTATTAGGAAGTTTGATAAAGTGAACTTAGATTTTATGGCAAAGTTAGAATGGAAACTGCTTTCAGAAGAAGGGGATGTGGGCACAAGCCTTGATAGCAAAATACTGTAGCAACAAAGGTTTTTGGGAGATGGAATCAGCAGAAGGGGGATCAGCTCTCCGGAGAGGAAGGGTTATTATATGGACCTGACCATGGATTCTGGGGTTAGTCAATGAGATGCATAGAGCACCCTACAATCTGAATTTTGGATTGCACCTAGTGGTGAAGTCTCTCTTTTAAACAGGTACAAGATTCTGATACATTCCCTTACATAACTCTTTCTTTGAGCTGAAGGTTGTAGATTGCATTATACAAATTCAACCCATGCCTTCACTGAAGGGGGTTGTTTACTTTGGATTAATGACAAGTCTGGAAGATTCTCGGTCAAGAGTGCCTACCTAGTGCATAACTCTGCTAGCCTTGTGCAATGCAAATTTGGGAAGACGTTTTAGAATGCTAAGATTCATGAGAGGCTAAACTGCTTTAAAGGGTAACATAAGAAGCCCCCTCAACCAAGGACAAGATACCTTGGTTGAGAGAAAGTGTGGATGATAATTGCCTAATCTGTGCAGAGGTTCGGGAGTGTCATTTATTCCCATAGTGCAGTCTTGCAAAGTTCATTTGATTCTATAGTAAATGGTCTATTAAAATCAACCTCTTTGACTTCTTGGCGGGTGAGAGTTTGGTTTCTTGGATACTGGATTATTCAAGACATGGTCACTTATCCAAAATCGAAAGGTTCGAATTTTTAACCTTTGCAAGTATGGTCTATGATTTGATCTAGAAAGCTAGGAATAAACAACAACATGATACTTGCCTGAGGATTTGATAAGGTTGGTTCTTAAAAACCACTTTCGAGCACTTTCTCAGTTTGCGTTCATTTGAAATGAGCGTAGCGTCTGAAAAAAATCCCTTATAATAGTCATTTCCCTGTTTGTCATGGTAAAGAGGGAGATCCACAAATGATGAGAATTCAAGTGGATGTTGCTTTCTAACAAGACAATTGTGCGGTAGATGTGGTATGCAGAGTACATGACCGAGGCCCGATAGGGATCTACGCTAAGTGCATGTCTGCATCATCAGTTCTAGAAGCAAAACTTTAAGCAATCAGATGGGCATTGGTTTTTCAGCCTCCCGTAGGGGGTGGTCGGCTGTGTGGTGGAGAATGATTCGACATCACGGTAAATGTGTTGCATGGAAATAGGAAGTAACCAAAATGGTGGTCTTGTTCCTTAGTAGACTCTGTTAAGTCATTGGCTTATGCTTTTGCAATTGTGTCATTTGAATAAATAGTTAGATCTAAGAATGCAGGTGCCCATGCTTTATGTGGATGGGCTTTGTGTAAATCTATGTCAAGTTGTTTTAACCTTCAAGAGGTAGTCTCTTGTGTGGTTACCATTTTAACGAATGCAATATGATCTATGCCCTTTTGAAACAAAAACAAAAAAAAAAAAAAAAAGGAAGGAAAAAAGTATACACTTGCATATTAAGTATAAATGATAATAATCATATTAGAATTTAAATAAATGATAGTAATCATATTAGAATTTAACTTAATGCACACACCTTACATTGAGAGCGTCAATGAGAAAATATCAATAATGAAAAGAGCTTTAGGATTTTAAATATATTTTAAATATCTTATTGGTTTAAAAAGTTTTAGTATCAAGATATGGAGTTTAAGTAATTTTTAACTGGAATTCTTACAAAATTTTTCTATATTTCACAAAATAGATATTGGACCTTTCTTTTAATTTGCTAGTATCAAAGTAGAGAAATTTCATACTTCAAAAAAAAAAAAAGTAAAGAAATTTCTAAAAAATCAATGAAAATGAAATTTAAAAAAGAAAAAAAAAAACATGTTCATTTTTAGTTGCTATTGGGGTCTGATTTGGAGAAGCCCACAAATCAAGCCGAATTAAAGGCCCAGTTCGACTAAATGGGAAAACAACACAAATCGAGTAGCCCAGCCATGCCAACAGATACTCACTGCCCGATGTGCTCATTTCATATGATCCAAATCAACTCAGTTTATCCTCATCACACTAAGCATAACTCCTTGGTTGCTACGATTAAAGTGTTTGCTTCATCTAAAAGTAATCATCTTGAATTCAAAAACAATTAAATGGGAGTTACAATCTACCAAGTCAAGCAGTTACTCGAGTCAAAGTGGCGTGAAATATGACGCTTCGTAACACTTGTCCCACTCCATTGGCAATCGTTCAAGTCCGCTACCATTTGGGCGGGAACCTCAATTATGCTGCCTGACCTCTATAAATAGGCTTAAGACCGCTTGTTTTAGGGTTAGATTCTTTAATTCATGAAAAAACACATGCAAACACTTGTTCGTCAAATTTCAAGGACTCTTAGAAAAAGCATTGTAACTTGTACTCATTTCCTTTTTATAGTGAAAGGCCTCATACATAGTGGAGTAGTCAATTGAGTGAACTACTATGAATATCTATGTGGTGTCTTTATTTGTCTTTAATTTCTTCAATTATGCTTAAAACTCCATTTTAGTTTGTGATTAACGTTTGTAGTGGTTAATTCAGAGTCTAGAAGCTTATTTAGGACCTAATAACAGTGATCTAGGGCCTAAATAATCCTGATATATTTATTGTCAAATTATAATTCTATTTAATTTAGTTATAGATCTCACCTCTACAATTTATGACCCACTATGGGCCCTTTGATCAACTTGAGGAATCCAAACAACAAACCATACTGCAACAATAATGGCGGACAACACTAACATCAACCAGGAGCTTTCATCGAATACCATTTTTGAGGTAGAGATCAATGTGCATGGGGCATGAATACAATGATGCAGGCACTTCGAAAGAAAACAGGCAATTAAGCACCCTCGGTGTTGAAGTTAAAAGTTTGAACTCTCAGTTGCAAAAGCAGACATCTTGATCTCAGGAGCAAGACCAGCGTTTTGAAGAGATAAGTAGCAAGAACATGTCACTTAAAAGTCAGTTACCTCCTAGAACCCATAACTTGCAACTTACTCATGCTATTACTATCCTTACTCAGGATACTTGGCTAATCCATCATCATCGTGGTAGTTCTAGACGCTATCGATGTCCAAGCAACAAGCTTTATTTAGCCTTTAAACACATGCAACCTTTTAATGACTCCAAAGAGAGTAGTAGTGACCGCTGGACCACAGGGAGGTAGCCGTCTCTGAGACAAACAAATGAGGCCCTAATGGCACGAAATAGTTCATTTACAAAACAAATTATCAAAGAACCCATGGTAACCTTGACAATGAACACACCACTGAATGCAGCAGATGTGATACTAATTATCAAGGAAATGCATGCACAAAGCACAAAGTTGGTCGAGGAGAAGGTCAACCAAAAGGCAATGAAGGTGACGACTAGAAAACCGGCTTTGAACGAAAGTTCAAAAGGGATTTGAGAAACCAAGTTCACAAAACACATTATCATGATCATCCCTCCAAAAGGTAACACCACCGAGTGTTCACTCGGTTTGATAGGACTTTAGACCCGAAAGATCACCCCCTTTACTACAAGAACATTGTGAATGCCACCAACATTCTCGATAATATCCTAGATGAGATGATGTGCAAGCTTTTTGAGCAGAGTTTTAAAGGACCAACATTACGCTGTTTTAGAAATCATCTTAAGTCTATTGACAACTTTGAAGAGGTAGTCGATTTTTTTGCCAAACACTATTTAGTGCATATTCAAATAAAGAACACAACTTAGGAATTGTGGGAGTCGTCTCGAGAGAAAATGAACCTTTAAGGACTTACATCAAAAGGTTCAATAAGGCAGTTCTCGTGATCTTAGATATGGAAAAAGGAATAGTGAAATAAGTCCAAGTTTAAGGACAACATATACTCAAATTACCTAAAGATTATTCAAGAACCTTTAAACCGTGCAAGGGCTTCATTGATTTAGAAGAGGAAGAAGAGCGAGTCAAACAAGAGCTTGCTAGGACCAAAGAAAGCAATAGGAGAGCTAAGCAAGCACCGGTGAAAAATAGGCTGGAGCCTCAAGACCATACTCATACTCCCTAATGAATTGAGTGGAAGATAGATGACCAAAGAATTATTCGTAATGAGAGGCGACCACTCTTCCCTCCTTATTATGCATTAAATATTAGCCCCATTGAGTTGGTTTTGTAAGGAAAAAATTATGTCCGTTGGCCTAGGAAGATGTTCTTGAACCAATCTTAAGACAAGTGAAAGTATTGTGAATTCCATTGAGACACCGGTCATCTAACCATTGACTACAAAGCCCTGCAAATCAAGATTGTAGAACTATTAAAATAGAAATATTCGAGGCAATACCTTTTTGAGTTAGGGCGTCGAACATATGGACTTGAACACGAGCAAGTCGATCAAAGGAACGTTTGTGCATCTTATAAGATCTCATCACCCTTTCCAATAAGAAAAACAATTGGCACGATATGTGGAGGGCTAGTCTATAGTGGCAATAATGCAAACTAGATGAATGCTTATTAAAGAAAGGATACTTATCCAACAACAAGCCCAGCATTCGACGACAAGCTTAACAACCACTCCATCACATTCAATAGCATTGAAGCCATTGGATTGGACATGTTGCTGGATGATGCCTTGCTGATCACTTTGAACATTTCCAATTGTGAAATTTGTAGGATTTTGGTTAACAACAGGAAACCTGTAGACATACACTTTTTGTCAACATTAAAGGAGATGGAGATTGACATGAAAGATATTGAGAAAACAAATACTACCTTAGTCGGCTTCAGCGGTGAAGCGACTTAGGAGGACCAAACTTCCAATTTTCATTGCAAGAGGGAGCAAGATAACGAATTCCCTTTCGATAGGCTATCTATCAGGCTACAATATTATCCTTGGTAAACCTTAAATCTATGCAATGAAAGTTGTCCCATCTACTTACCATCAGAGAATTCGATTCCCAACTAAGTGAGGAATTCAACAGATTAAGGAAAGTTAAGAGGCTACTAGAAGTTGCTATTTGACTGTCCTTAAGCAAAAAAGCAAAGCTACTTTACAGCAACTACATACAAGCATGTCGGGCGGACATAAGATAGGAGAGCCTTGCATGGAGCAACTAGATGAGGTCTAAATCGACTTTGACAACAAAAGAACCATAAGCATGGGCTCGTAGTTGGAACTAGATGTCAAAGCCACTATAGTGGATTTTCTTAAGGAGAATAGAGATTGTTTCACTTGGTCGCACACGGACATGCTATGGAACAACCCAAGCATAATCATTCATAAGCCAAACGTCGTCCCAACTCATAGACTAGTGAAACAAAAACTGAAAGAGGCTCAGGATCAAACAAAATCAGATTGTTAAGGAGGAAGTTTGGCAATGGCTCGAAGCAAGATTCATCTGGCTAGTCCAATACTATGATTAGCTTAAGAACATTGTTATTGTGTGGAAAAGAATAGCAAGTGGAGAATGTGCATTGATCTGATGGACTTAAGCAAAGCTTGTTTAAAGCACAACTACCCACTGCCAAATATAGACAAATTGGTTGATGCGACGGTATGTCATCAACTCCTATGTTTCTTGGATGCTTTTTTGCACAACAATAAGATTCTCTTTCACCCACAAGACCAAGAGAGGACAACATTTGTAACAGAGTATAGAATATTCAGTTTCAAGGTCATGCCCTTCGTCCTAAAGAATGTTGGGGCCACTTATCAAAGGCTTGTGAACCTCATGTTCAATGAGTAAATCAGGAAGACTATGAAGGCTTGCATAGATGATATGTTAGTGAAGTCCCTCCAACTGCCACGTGAATACTTTGATGTCCTAAGAAAGTACAATATGAAGTTGAACCTAGAGAAGTGCTCGTTTGGCGTGACAAATGGAATGTTTCTCAAGTACTTGGTCACCTACAGGAGAATCGAGGGCAATCTAGATCATATCAATACAATCTTGAACATGGCTTCTCCACAAAGTAAACGAGACATACAAAAGCTCACAAGGCTAATGGTTGCATTAAGTTGGTTCATTGCTAGATCCTTGGATAAGTGCCTTCCATTTTTTCAACTGCTCAGAGGGAACAAGAAGTTGAAGTAGAGCAACGTATACGAGTGAGCCTTTCTAGACTTGAAGAAGTATCTAATAACCCTTCCTATCATATCAAAAACCAATTGAGGACAAGTAGTTGTATCTTTACCTCATGGTGTCTGAGACGAAGTGTGTTTAATGCTCATAAAAAAAGAGGATTCAATCTAGAAGCCTATGTCCTTCACAAGCAACTCTCTACTCGACATAGAGACAAGGCATGCAATTGTTGTGAAGTTGGCTCTGGCACTCATAACAAATGCGCAAGAGCTATGACCATATTTTTAGAGCCATATGATAATTGTGTTTTCCTCTTATCCTATGCAAGCCATCTTGCATAAGCTAAATGTATTTGAGATATTAACCAAGTGGGCGGTCAAGTTAAACGAGTTCAACATCAGCTACAAGCCCAGTACAACATTGAAAGCTCATGTCCTAATAGACTTTGTAGTTGAGCTGACATATGAGCCAAAAGATGATGAGCCAAAAATATGAACACTACAAATTGATGGTTTGAAAAACAAGAAGGGCTTGGGAGTTGATGCGCTTATGAAATCATCTATTAGTAAAGAAGTCAAGTAGTCCTTTTAATTAGATTTAAAGGTGATAAATAACAAAGTAAAATATCAAGCGATGATCATGAGGCTGCATCTAGCGAGGACGCTGGGGTCTGTTAAGCTCATAGTTAAGAGCGATTCCATGCTTATGGTAAAGTAGATGACTAGAGATTTCATGGCACAGGACGAGAATATGGTGGTATACCTTGAAGTAGCAACGAATTCAAGGCACAATTTGAGAAGTTTAAAGTTAGACACATCCTTAGGGAATCGAACTCATGACCAGACACCCTAGCCAGCCTTGGCTCATCAACTGAAGTTCAGGAAAAAGAATCATACCCTCGGGTACACCGAGCTGCCAATTATAACGAAGTCAAAAGATGTGAACTATGTCTGCTTGAGGAATGACTCGAGAACCCCAATCGAGATGTACATTGAAGAAGCATGGCTGTCCAAAGTCAAATAAATGGCTAGGAAGATAAAAGTGCTAGTTACTCTGTATTGCTTGATCAATGGCATGCCTTGATTATTCATTAGCTGACAAAAGCACTTTCTTCAATCAGCTCACTAAACATGTTCCTCAAGTAAAGTATGGATGTTGTTGGTTTGCCCTTTCTAGATCCAAGACAAGTGAAACACTTACTTGTACCGATCGATTATTTTTCCAAATGGGTAGAGGCTGAGGCTTATGTAGATATAAAGGCAAAGGACGTTGAGAGGTTTATTTGGAGAAACATCATATGAGATTTGGAGTAGCTAGAGAGATCATCACAAACAACGGTTCTCGGTTCATTTCTAGCTCGTTCCAAAAATTTTGCAAGGATTGGGAAAAAATCCTAAGCTTCTCAACTCTGAGGTACCCATAGGGAAATGGACAAGCAAAAACAATAAACAAAACTATTATGAAGAACATAAAAAAAAAAAAAAAACTCATGGCTAGAAAGGGTCGTTAGGCATATCAAACAACTCCCCAATGCAGGATAGACAAATACCCTCTTTCCCTTATTTATGGAGCCAAGGCGGTCATTTCGTCCAAAGTGGTCACCCATGATCGACGAATTGACTATTCCTTAAAACGAACCATTGAATGCTGAAATATGGAAGGATTACCTTGACCTAATCAATGAAAAGAGCAACAATACCCTTTATGGTCTCAGTTGATACCAATAGGCAATGGCAAAGTATTACAACTCCAAAGTTAAACTTAGGAGACTTGCCTAGAGAGAACTTATTCTTAGAAGAGTGTTCTAGAACACGAGAAAGCGAATGCAAGAAAGCTCACACCAAACTGGGAAGGCCTATATAGAATCAGATAGGTTGTATGAGATGGTCTTTAAACTCAAGAAACTCAATGCCGCTCTGATTACAAAGATTTAGAATGCGCATCACCTCTAGAAGTACTTTATGTAACTTTCATTTTTATTTTTTTAAGAAGATCTCTAGTTTTTAGTATCATTTATTTATTTTCTTTCAAGGCTTTGCGTAATTCTTTCATAGTAAGTTGTCAAAAGACATAACCATTGAGTATAGATTGAATCAGATGTATAGCAATGGATTTAACGGCGTAAGCATATAAAGTGAACTACAATAGGCTTGATATCTATACATGGATATGTAGGCAACTCGTGTCATGTAAATAGGTGCAACCACTTTATCAAAAACAACCAATGTTAGAATGCTTTTTACTTTAACTCTTCACCATCATTGGGTTCAATCAACTCACCCAATGCTTAGTTCCATCAACCATTTTATGGCTTTCGCCATCATTGGGAGTCATTCAATGCTTGGTACTGTCAGCCATCTTTATAGCCCCTAATTTTACAATTATTGGGTTAGATTTACTTACCTAATGCTTGTTTTTGTCACCATCATTGGGTTCAATTTACTTATCCAATGCTTGGTTCGATTAGCCTTCTTTTTGGCTACTGATTTCACCATTATTAGGTTGAATTTAATCATCCAATGCTTAATTCAATCAACCATCTTCATGGCTCCTAATCTCACCATCGTTGGGCTTGATTTACTCACCCAATGCTTAGTTCGATCAGCCACTCTTCATGGCCCTTGATTTAACCATAGTTTAGTTTGATCTACTCATCTACTACTTGATTTAATCAGCCATCTTCATGGCTCCTTTCTCACCATCATTGGGTTCGATCAACTCACTCAATGCTTAGTTCAATCAGCCATCTTCATGGCTCTTGATTTCACCATTATTGGGTTTGATTTACTCACTTAAGCTTGGTTCAATCAACCAATTTCATGGCTCCTGATTTCACCATCATCGGTTTCGATCTAATCATCTAGTGCTTGGTTCAATCAGCCATCTTCATGGCTTCTTTCTCACCATCATTGGGTTCAATTAAATCACTCAATACTTGGTAATAATTAGCCATCTTCATGGCTCCTGATTTCACTATTATTATATTCAACTTACTCACCCAATGCTTGGTTCAATTAGCCAACTTCATGGCTCTTGATTTTACCATCATTGGGTTTGATCTACTCACCCAGTGCTTGGTTCACTCAACCATTTCATGGCTCTTTTCCCATCATTATTGGGTTTAATTAACTCACCCAATGCTTGTTCTATCAATTATCTTTGTGGCTCTTAGTTTCACCATCATTGGGTTCAATCTACTCACCCAATGCTTAACTCAATTAGCCATTTTCATGGCTCTTTTCTTACTGTCATTGGATCAATCAACTCACCTAATGCTTTGTTCAATTAGCTGTTTTCATGGCTCTTAATTTTACCATCATTAGGTTCAATCTACTCACCCAATGCTTGGTTCTGTTAGCCATCTTTATGGCTCATAATTTCACCATCCTTTGATTTGATCTACTCACCAAATGCTTGGTTCAATTAGCCATTTTCATGGCTCCTTCCTAGCCATCATTGAGCGAGTAGATGCTCAATTCGATTAGCCATCTTCATGGATCCTTCCTCTCTATTATTGGGGTTCGATCAACTCACTTGGTGCTTTGCTCGATTAGCCATCTTCATGGCTCTTTTCTCACCATCATTAGGTTTAATCTACTCACTTAATGCTTGATTCGATCATCCATCTTCATGGCTCTTTTTCTCACTATCATTGGGTTCAATCTACTTGCTCGATGCTTGATCTCATTAGCTCCGTCACTGGGAAATTATTTTAGATTTATTGGGTTCAATTTTATCACCTGGGCAAAGATTTCTATGTTTCTATGTTTACGTCTGTTACTCTCAAAAGTTCTTTCATTTTTGTCAAAATAACCTTGGGGGAGGGGGAAAGGTGGCATACTATACAATTATACAATTGCAATACATTGAATGAAAAGTTTGCAATTTTAATGTTTGAGTTAATGAAAACAAATTCATTCTGCAAATATTCAAAAAAGATAAAAAAAAAAAGAAAGAGAAAAGAAAGATAACTCTTCAAATATTACAAATCATAGTATTCGCATAAGTACAACACAAATGCAAAAACAGAAATGAATTGCAAAATCACTCCGCTGATGTTGGGGACTTGGAAAAGCTCATTTTAGCCGAGGGATACTGATCAAAAGTAGTTGATGACTCATTTTCCACAGTGAACTCTTCGATTGGAATAGGGTTTTCTTTAACTGTCTTCTCTACTGGGACGATTTCTTCATCCTTACTCTCTTCATATTTGTCCGAGGCATACAATTTTTCGATATTAGCAATCTCAGCATCAATATCAATCCATTTAAAGCTGGTGTCTTTGTACTATTGAATAGCTCAAGACGAGCTTTTGGAGTTGAATCCCCATGAACATTAACCACTTGCTTCGCCAGCTCGGCAATGCCTTTGTCTTTTTCTTTAATCATCTTTTTCGCCTTCTCTAGCTTTATGGACCATACATAAAGACTATTGCTAAGCTCGAGAAGCTTTTTGTTGGATGTCACCAGCGACTCAGATAATCTCAATTCTTCCTCAGCCACTATGTGTGCATCAGGTTTAGCCTTCTTCGCCTCTTTAATTTTAGTAAGCTTGATGTCCTGTTGGTCTAATAAGGTCTTCATCCATCTAACTTTCTCTTCGACTTTGCTGCAAAGGAATTCAACACTTACATAGCTTTGAGTGGAACTTGTTAGTTTACATTCCTAAAAGTGGGTCCAATGATTGAGACTTCAAACTTCATTTACCTGTGTGAGGAGTGTAACTGGCTCATTGTGAAGTGATGGTAGAGTTCAGCCAGATAGCTTGGCTATAAACATTGAGAAGTTAAACCTCTTGGCCACTTGGACGATTGTCTAGTAGTCATTCATGATGCTCGTGTCAACATGAGCATCAAGTGCAACCAGCCCTTTTGGTTACTCTTCTTCTTAAGATTTTAGAACTTTAGAGGTCAAATCCTCGATTCACATTTTCTTTGGTGCTGAGGGTTGGATTTCAAATTCGTGTGTTGGAGATAGAGCCTTTTTTGTCTTTGTCAACAAGTTTCTATGCCAGATTTCTAACGTTGAATTCTATAGCTGATGGAAGTGGGACCTTTATGCTGTCGAGGGTAAGCTCTGTAAGCAGAATGTCTTCATCAGATAACAATGTGTTGAACTTTGATAGAACATACAGCTGGTAAAGTACACCATGGTAAATCAAGACCTAAATAACTCGACTGGGGAAGTGTTTAGGTATATCTGCTGGGATTTCTCTAAACCTTCTCTAAATGGAAGATGCACCAAGTCATTATGCTCATGCAATTTCAGCCCACGACCTTTTCTCAATAGTAATAATCTTCTTGTAATGCTCAGTAAACTTTAGGCCTGCTAATGGTGGAATTTTCATTGTGGGGTCTGCAAAACTCAAAAAGTATGCAAGGCATTAGTCATAACGACTATACCAAAAAATAAAAAAGCGTTTGACTTGCCAAGATAGCCCCATGAAAAAGGAAAGGGAAACAATAAGAAAGTTAGGCAGATTCTTTCACAATTGACATAAAGAAGCACTTCTCTTGCCATCCTTTATCTGTGTAATCGTGTTAACAAAATCAAATATTAATTATTTATTCTTCCTGAAAAAGAAGTAATATTGATCTAGGTTGCACTCATTTTTCTTCATCCTATAGTAGTTTAGGAAATCTACAGTCGTAAGCTCTATGTCCGCTTCCTCAGCGATCCCCACGAGCCCTAGGAGGAGTCGTATTCCGTTTGGCATAAGTTGGGACGCTGACATATAGTGATGAGCCATCACTTCTAGCATAAACTCTAGGATAAGGAGTCTTAACCCCAACTCAAATTACTTTTTATACATGCACAGCCATCCATTATTCTGTGTGTCCACTCGTTCGCCTGGATATGAAAGACGAATCTCAACCTCATTTAGAATCCCATGTCTTACTCGAATTTTTGCTACTCTCTACTTGTTAGAACCGACTCTGAGTTCCTGACAAGTAAGGACTCCCCTTTCATGGTTGACTTAAACGAATGAACCAATTTAAGGGCTTCAATGCTTTGATCGGAGGTGCTTGTGGTTGATTTCTTTCCACCCCTCTATTTAGCTTGTTGTGCTTGTGTGACTCTTGATTTCTTCATCGGATCTACTACTACTTGCTCTATAAATTCTAGAATTTCATTCTAGTTCTGATTACGCGACCGCTCAATCTACCTTTTGCCATCTTCAAAATCCTATAAATCTGCTTCTTTATCAAAAGAGCCTTCTAAATCGACTATGACTAGTTTTTTCGACACGACTTGGGTACAAATAGCTAAATCAAGGTCGAATAAGGGTCTTAGGAATTTAAAAGGGAAGAAACTCAAGAACACTAAGAACTTTCAAAATTCCAATACCAAAAAAGCCAAACAACTTGAAATTTGAGGATTTTCACCATGAAACATCAAGGAAATAATACTAAATTTGTATGGAATCGAGAAAGAAACACTTCTATGCAATCATAATTGCAAAAAAAGGCAAAATAGAGAAGAAATCTTGCCCGAAATGAAGTTAGGAACTCAAAGAACTTCTTTATCTCTCTTTCTTTCTCTCTTTCTCTCCCTTTGGAAGCTTGGAAATGCAAAAGTGGGTGAAATATGAGGGAATTTGAGTTTTTAGGTTTGAAATTGCAAGTGAATGGCTATGATCTAGGCTATGGGAAATGATCTAGCAAGTGAGATTAAACATCTTTTCAATCCTCACTTAAATCGAGATGCAGTTTTTTCAAGTCCAAGTGATGTCATCATTTAAGCAAAATTTCAAACTTAACCATTGGTATTTGTAACACCTAGAAAATTTAATTAGGCATAAGTGGTGTTTAGATGGTGGATTAGCATGCCTTAATATAAATTTGAACTTGATTTAAGTATTTTATGGTATTTTAAATTTGTCCCATTTCTAATTATTTCTATATGTTATTTTGAATTTTAAAACAAAACAATTTGCCAAATACCTTATATGTTCCAATGATAAACTATGTGCTGGGGACACGATTTTGCTCCACAAAACCACTCATCCCACTCCTATTTATCTCCCTTTCTCACCTCACTCTCCCTCACTCTCTCAGACACACACCCTCTCTCTTTTTCCTCTCTCCCACGCTGCTCCCTCTCTTTCCCTTCCACACTTTATTTTGATTTCAAATTTTTGAGTTCAAGCTTGATTCTCAACTGGATTGGGAGGTGAGGAATATGATTTGGACTTCCACAAACTGTTTTAAAGCTTCAATTTGAAGTTAGTTTCCTTGTTTTTCAAATTTCAAACTTTTATTGTAGATTTTTCAATTTCTTTAAAATGTTGTAATCCGAGTTTCTTGAGTTTAGGAGACCCTTAATCTAAGTTAATAGAACTCAAATAATCTAGAATCTAGGCTTGATTGAGCAAGATTTGGATTAAAACAAGTTTTTCCCCTTTTTCCTCATTTTAAGATTTCTTTGAAATTTTTATGAAAATCTTGCTAAAAGTTGTTTAATTGTTCTATTGTGTTTATTTATCATCTATGATCATTATATATGCTCTGGGACTTAAAAAACATGTTTTAAATTAATTTTTGGGCTTAGGGAGGCCAAGAATCAAAGTCTCGGACCTCCTACATTTTTCCAATTTAGTAGGCTGGATTCATAGGTTCGGTAGGTCAGATTCATCAAGTCGGTAGGCCAAACCTAGGCTATTTCAACAGGCCGGTCTTGGCTAGCCAGTAAGCCGAACTGTGGGGTTTGGTAGGCTGGACCAGGGGTTTCGACAGGCCGACTAGACATCATGAAAAATGACCCTTTTTGTCTGTTTTTCACCATTTATGACCTAGATTAAGATTTGAACCTCATAAAATGATTTTATGAACCCTAAAGGCATACTAAGACACCATGAGATAGCTTAGGGATGCAGAATACCTTAAGCTAAATATTGATAAACTAAGTTTCTATTTAAGGTTGTTCGTAGTTTCGTGGAGCTAACATATAACGGATTGGGACTGCAGTGTTGAACGTTGGTACGGGATATCAAGGTAGGACTTCTATTCTTTCTCCTTGGTAGCCATGTTTTTTAAAGGGGTTTGGCCACAAAGCTTTTCTTTGAAATGTTTTCAGGAAATGAAGTTTATGACTTATTTTCATTATTGGCTAAATAATGAATGATCATAATGAATGTAATGAGAATACCTAGTAAATGAGACACGATAATGATATGACACAGGATGTGTTAGTTAGTACTATCCGAAATGATGAAATGAGAGCATGATGCCATATACAGAGATCAAGTCGTGGGGACCGCGACCTTGGGGCGTGGGGACCGCGACCTTGGGGGTAGGTCCCAAAACCTAGCTGGGCCACTTCAGTAGTGATTCATATAGCTTTGCCGAAAACAAGATAATGAGACCATCTATGGATGAATAAATGATTAATTGGTATGAATAAAATTTAATGAATTTCAGTTGGTTATTTGTTTATTTATTTTTCCCATTTTATAGCTTTTGTCTAAAAATGAATTATACGTTTAAATTAAATGTTTTCAAAAGATTAGTTTTACTGAGCCTTTCGCTTATATTTTTCTTGTGTTAAAAACTTTCCCCCTTTTAGGTGGAATATAGCTTAGGGAAGACTGAAGAATCGGGAATAACTGCAGGATTAGGACATCACCATCTAGGGCATTTATTTATAAGCAAGGTGTGTAATATTTTAATTTATTTCCCCTTTTATTTGGACTGTGGTTATGTATTTAATATTGTTGATATCGTGTGTGCATACTAATGTGGGTGCGGGTGGGCCCAATGGTGTTTATTTATTTAATATTTTAATTCATTCACATACTTTCATATTTTAATAATTATTTTAAGAAGTTCTAAATATCTCAGATTCTTATAATTAATTTAATATCTTTTAAATGGCAATTTTTATTTAAAATTTAATTTATTTAACCTAATTAATCTGCCACGTCACCTTCTGATTTTCAGGGCATGACAAATTGGTATCAAAGCCCTAGGTTAATGAACCTTGGGAATTGTGCACACATAGGTATGACAATGAAAAACCACCAATAGTCTAATTTTTTTTTTTAGAATTGAGAGAATGGCACCAAGATGTCGTCCAGCTGTAGAAATGTGAATCCTGTAGATGAGGAAGGCCTGATGCGGGCCATGTTCGTTGCCTTTCGGTAGGTGGCAGTGAGGGTTAGGCCTAAGGATTCTAAGGCGAGCCACTAACATGCATATTTTAAAGAGTTCTGTCGTGCATCTATTCTAACTTTTGATGGGAACGGGGATCCGTTGATCGCTGAATACTGGTTAGATTCAATAGTGAAGCACTTAGACACTCTCGGAGTACCGATGGAGTATCGTGTTGATTTCGCAGCTTACAAGTTGGAAGGCAGTGCCAATACATGGTGGAAACATGCAAAGCGTCTAGAAAACGCTGGAAACATTAGTTGGGATAGATTTGAGAAGCTGTTTTACAAGCGTTACTTTCCATTAGGATATAGGGATCAGAAGGTTACTGATTTTATCAATTGGAGCAGGGTGATATGATGATTCAGGAGTACAAGGCTAAGTTCAATGATTTGACCAAGTTTGCTTCATCTGCTGTGGCTTCTGAGCAGGAGAAATGCATTAAGTTCCAAGACGGGCTCAAGGCATCTATCCGAGGGTAAGTAGTGGCCTTGCAACTCTAGAATTTTGGTGAGATGGTATCTTCAGCAATCTCTGTGGAAAGTGAACATACTCTTTATAGTGAGAATCGGGCAAGGACATCAGGAGGGCCCCAAAGAAGTAATAGGAGAAGTACTGGTAGTCGCCAAGCCCAGGTGAAGAACCAGCAGGGAAATGCTAATAGTGAGAGCAGTAGTTCGTCGGGCAGCAGCGCAGCAACCCCCTACAGTTTTCATTGTCATTATTGCCAACAGTCGGGACATATTAAGAGGAATTGCCTAATCATAAATGCTCGATAAGGATTCCAAGGCAGAGAGGGTGCAAGACGTCAATTCCAAGGTCAACTTTTAGCTCTGCCGCAGCAACCTCCTCAATTGCCATTTCATCAATCCACTCTATAACAGATGCAGTACCCTACATAGGGATATCAGCAACAAGGTTTCCAGCAAAACACTCCACAGTATCGAGTGCCAAGTACAGCTAGCACGCAGTCGCTTCCACCGCAGCAATATCGGTCGACTAATCCAGGACCCAGCAACATCAACAAGGGAAAATGGAATTCTCTAGCCCAGATCCACACCATGACATCAAGGAGCTCCTCGGACGCTCAAACTAGCCACGCTGTAGTTGATGGTATGATTTTAGTTTCTCAGTCTTTAGCTCATGTT
This sequence comes from Artocarpus heterophyllus, assembly GCA_025403435.1. Classification (NCBI taxonomy): domain Eukaryota; kingdom Viridiplantae; phylum Streptophyta; class Magnoliopsida; order Rosales; family Moraceae; genus Artocarpus; species Artocarpus heterophyllus. The sequence continues at coordinate 20,237,181 of CM046343.1, forward strand.
TTATTTGATACTAGTGCCACTCATTCTCTCATTTTGAGTTCTTTTGTACATGCCTTGGGTTTAGAAGTAGAGGAATTTGATGAGCCCTTGATGATTTGCTCACCTTTGGAGCAAGTGTATGTAAACTGTATATGTAAATCATGTAAAATAATGATTAAGAGTGAGGCTTTGAAAAATGACTTGATTGCAATCCCTATGAGCTCATATGATGTAATCTTAGGAATGGACTGATTGTTTAGATATAATGCCCTAGTTGACTATCAACTCAGGAGGGTAACCCTAGTGTCTAATAGGGGGATGACGATCACTTCTAGGGTGGTAATGATTGGGTAATGAATGAGCAACTTATGAGACCGTGTCTTATAGGATGAAGGAATCTGGTTTGTTATACGCTTCTCCCAGATCTAGAAAAAGAGTCTAGTGCAACAGGGTGGAGTACAGCGATGCCAGTGGTTGATGAATTTGATGATGTCTTCCCCGATGAGCTACTAGGATTATTGCCGCACCGGGAGATCGAGTTTAGTATTGAGTTATTTCCTGGAACTGCTCTGATTTTTGTAGCACCGTATCGCATGGCACCGGCAGAAATGAAAGAACTTAGGAACAACTTTAGGAATTGGCAGATAAATGGTATATTTGGAATAGTATGTCACCGTGAGGTCCACCGATTTTGTTCGCCAAGAAGTATGATGGTACCCTCCGGTTGTGTATTGATTATCGGCAACTGAATAGGGTCATCGTGAAGAATAAGTATCCACTACCTAGGATCGATGAGTTGTTTAACCAATTAGGAGATTCTGATACTTCTCAAAGATAGATTTGAGATTCGGATACCACCAGCTCAGGATTAGGGAAGAAGATATTCCCAAGACAGCTTTTGGGACTCAGTATGGACATTTTGAGTTTCTGGTGATACCGTTTGGGTTAATGAACGCTCTGGCAGCTTTCATGGATTTAATGAACATGATTTTCATGACTTATTTAGATCAGTATGTGATCGTGTTTATTGATGACATACTGATCTATTCTAAGACCTAGTAGGAGCATAAGCAGCATCTTAAGATCATGCTTCAGACTCTACGAGAGTACCAGCTGTATGCTAAGAAGGAAAAGTGTGAGTTTTGATTAATCGAACTTAAGTTTCTGGGGCATATAATCTCCAAACAGGGTATCTTAGTAGATCTGTCCAAGATCAAGGCTATAGTATAATGGGAACAACCAACGAACGTGGCTGAAATCCATAGCTTCTTAGGTCTTGCCGGGTATTACAAGAAGTTCGTGAATGATTTTTCTAAGATAGCGGCTACATTGATGCGGTTGATCAGGAAAAAGGTCAAGTTCGAATGGGATGAGGACTGTGAATATGCTTTCCAAGAGTTAAAAAATCGGTTGACTACCGCTCCCGTGTTGATCATTTAGAACAATGATGAGCCTTATGAGGTCTACACTAATGCATCGAGGCGAGGACTTGGATGCGTGTTGATGCAGCATAGGTGAGTTGTAGCTTATGGATCACGACAACTGAGGCCTCACGAGCAAAACTTTGCCACTCACGACTTTGAGCTTGCAGCAATGATTTATGCCTTGAAGATTTGGAGATGCTACTTGTATGAGGCGACTTTCTAGGTTTTCTTGGACCATAAGAGCTTGAGGTATTTGTTCACACAAAGGGATTTGAATCTGAGACAGTGGGATGGATGGAGTATGTGGAAGATTATGACTTCACATTACAGTATCATCTGGGTAAGGCCAACGTAGTCACAGATGCGCTCAGTAGGAAGTCTTTAGGATTTCTCACATGCTTAGCACTCGAGGATTGGAAAAGAGATGCTACGGTGAGTAAGTATGGGTTGCAGTACTGCGATGGTGGCGATTTGGCTTTGGTGCATCAAATGGAATCAACTTTAGCGCTCATTCAGATGATAACGCAGAACCAATAGCAGGACCAACACCTTCAGGGGATATGGACATGAATCCAGAACGGGGAACAATTTGAAGAATGGAGAATTCATGCAGATGGGTTGCTACACTTTGGGGAGTGTCTGGTAGTACCTACGATCGAGACACCCGGTTGCACAGAGTTGGAGAGCTGTATTTATAGAATATAGTGAGGTTGCACGGAGTTCTCCTATCCATCACTTCTGATAGAGACACCTGGTTTAACGCCAAATATTAGAAGAGTTTTCAAGAGGCTTTGGGTGCAGACTTGAACTTCAGTATGGCCTTTCATCTTTAGACCGACGGGTAGTCTGAGTGGGTTATTCAAATTATTGAGGATATGCTACGTGTGTGTGTCTTAGACTTTGGCAGGAATTAAAAGAAATATTTACATTTAGCAGAGTTTGCATACAACAATATCTATCAGGCAAGCATCGGGATGGCAATGTTCAAAGCACTTTATGGGCGACCGTGTCGATCGCTAGTGTGTTGGGCAGAGCCAGAAGACAGAATTGTTCTTGGACTAGGTGAGATCCATGATAGCAACGAGAAGGTCGTCATGATTCGTGATCGATTAAGACCTACCCAAAGTAGGCAAAAGAGCTATGCAGATAGGAGACACCGACCTTTGGAGTTCGAGGTAAGAGATTTTGTTCTTTTAAAAGTTTCACTGCGTAAAGGCATTTCGCATTTTGGTGTAAGTGAGAAACTTGCACCGAGGTATATCAGGCCGTTTGAGGTTGTTAAGCGTGTGGGTGTGGTTGCTTACCACCTTGACCTTCCTCCTGAGCTTTCCCACGTTCATGATGTGTTTAACGTGTCGATGCTTTAGAAATGTCTGCTCGAGCCGAGCAAGATTATCTCATTTCATGATGTATAGGATCAGAAAGACACGACTTAAGAGGAGGTGTCAGTTCAGATTATCGATCGATAAGTGATAGGCTTACGACACCGTGAAATACCTCTAGTGAAAGTCATGTGGCAGCATCACGAAGCTGATGAAGCAACTTAGGAGTTGGAATCGACTATGAGAGAGTTGTACCCTCATTTATTTTGTTTTTAATTTGACCTTTAATTTGGGGACGAATTTTCTTTAAGGGTGGAGAGTTGTAACACCCAAAAAATTTAATTAGGCGTAATTGATGTTTAGATGGTGGATTAGTATGCCTTAATGTAAATTTGAACTTGATTTAAGTATTTTATGGTATTTTAAATTTGTCCCATTTTTAATTATTTCTATATGTTATTTTGAATTTTAAAACAAAATAATTTGCCAAATACCCGATACGTCCCAACTATAAACTATGTGCTGGGGACACGGTTTGCTCTGCAAAACCACTCATCCCCCTCCTACTTATCTCCTTCTCTCACTTTCACTCTTCCTCACTCTCTCAGACACACACACTCTCTCTTTTCCCTCTCTCGCACGTTGCCCTCTCTCTTTCCCTTCCTCTCTTTATTTTGATTTCAAATTTTTGAGTTCAAGCTTGATTCTCAACTAGATTGGGAGGTAAGGAACACGATTTGGACTTCCGCAAACCATTTAAAGCTTCGATTCGAGGTTAGTTTCCTTGTTTTTCAAATTTCTAACTTTTGTTGTAAATTTTTCAATTTCTTTAAAATGTTGTAATTCGAGTTTCTTAAGCTTAGGAGACCCTTAATCTAAGTTAGTAGAACTCAAATCATCTAGAATCTAGGCTTGATTGAGCAAGATTAGGATTGAAACAAGTTTTTTCCCTTTTTCCCATTTTCTGATTTCCATGAAATTTCTATGAAAATCTTGTTGTAAGTTGTTTGAATGTGTTCTATTGTGTTTATTTATCATCTACAATCATTATATATGCTCTAAGACTTAAAAAACAAGTTTTAAATTAATTTTTGGGCTTGGGAAGGCCGAGAATCGAAGTCTCAGACCTCCCACATTTTTCTAGTTTGGCAAGCTGGATTCATAGGTTCGATAGGCCGAATTCATCTAGTCGGTAGGCCGAACCTAGGCCATTTTGACAGGCCAGTCTGGCTGGCCGACAGGCTGAACTGTGGCGTCTGGTAGGCTGGACCAGGGGTTTTGGCAGGCCGACCGGACCTCGTGTGAAAGACCCTTTTTGCCCGTTTAAGACCTAGATTAAGATTTTAACCTCATAAAATGATTTTGTGAACCCTAAAGGCATACTAAGACACCATGAGGTAGCTTAGGGATGTAGAATACCTTAAGCTTGATATTGATAAACTAAGTTTCTATTTAAGGTTGTTTGTGGTACCATGGAGCTAACGTATAGCGGATCGAGACTGCGGTGTTGAACGTTGGTACGGGATATCAAGGTAGGACTTCTATCCTTTCTCCTTGGTAGGCATGTTTTTTAAAGGGGTTTGGCCACAAAGCTTTTCTTTGAAATGTTTTCAGGAAATGAAGTTTATGACTTATTTTCATTATTGGCTAAATAATGAATGATCATAATGAATGTAATAGGAATATCTGGTAAATGAGACACGATAATGGTATGACACCAGACGTGTCGGTTAGTATCATCCGGAATAATGAAATGATAACATGATGCTATATACAGAGATCGGGTCGCGGGTAGCGCGATCTTAGGGGCAAGTCCCAAAACCCAGCTGGGCCACTTCAGTGGTGATTTATATGGCTTTGCCGAAAACATGATAATGAGACTGTCTATGGATGAATAAACGACTAATTGGTATGAATAAAATTTAATGAATTTTAGTTGGTTATTTGTTTATTTATTTTCTAGTTTTATAGTTTTTGTCTAAAAATGAATTATATGTTTAAATTAAACATTTTCAAAAGATTAGTGTTACTGAGTCTTTTGCTCACATTTTCTTGTTTCAAAACCTTTCCCCCCTTTACGTGAAATCCAACTTAGGGAAGGCTAAAGAACCAAGAAGAAACTGCAGGATTAGGACATCACCATCTAGGGTATTTATTTATAAGCAAGGCATGTAATATTTTAATTTATTTACCCTTTTATTTGGACTGTAGTTATATATTTAATATTGTTGATACCGTGTGTGCATACTAATATGAGTGTGGTGGGGCCCAATGGTGTTTGTTTATTTAATATTTTAATTCCTTCACATGCTTTCATATTTTACTATTTTAAGAAGTTTTAAATATCCCACATTCTTATAATTAATTTAATACCTTTTAAATGGCGGTTTTTTATTTAAAATTTAATTTATTTAACCTGATTAATCTACCACGTCCCCTCCCGGTTTTCAGGGTGTGATAGTATTGCACCACGTGTCTCATCTTTGACACTCGCACCTTCTTGAGGAAATGCCATGATGGTTTTACTAGGGGTTTTTTTGTAAAGGAAGGAAAGGTTGGTGACAAGTGAATGTCTTTTTGCTCATAGAGTTTGATCTTACTCTTGTAGTCTATCCAATATACTAAAGAGTAGGGGCTAATTGTTGGGGTCCGATTTAGAGAAGCCCAAATCATGCAGGATTAAAGGCCTAGTTTGTCTAGATGGGTGAACAATCCGAATTGAGTAGTGAGCAAAACGAGCCCAGCCACGACGACAAATGCCTAGTGCTCGATATGCTCATTTTATATGACCTCGATCGACTCAGTTCATCCTAATCACACTAAGCACAACTCTTCAGATGCTACGATTGAAGTGTTTGCTTCATCTAAAAGTAATAGACTTAAAGCCGGTAACCGCCAAATGGAAGTTACAACCCATCAAGTTGAGCAGTTACTCGAGTTGAAGTGGCTCGAAATATGAGGCCAATGTCTACTTGACACATGTCCCACTTCATTGGCAACCGTTCAAGCCCACTACCATTTAGGCGGGAATTCGATTATGTTGCACCTAACCTCTATAAATAAGTTGTGGCCTTGTTTTAAGGTTGTGTTCTTTAATTCATGAAAAACACAGACAAACACTTGTTACTTAGACTTCAAGGATTCTCCAACAAAAAAAAAAAAAAAACATTGTAACTTATGCTTATGTCTACATCACAGTGAAAGGCCTCCTCAACAGTGGACGTAGCTCAATTCAGTAAACTACAATAAATATATGTGTGGTATCTTTATTTAATTCTTTAATTTTTTCGATTATGTTTAAAACTCCATTTTAATCTATGATTCACGTTTGCATTGGTTAAATTCAAAGTCTAAAACGCTTATTTAAGATTTAATAGTAGCGATCGAGAGCCCAAATAATTCTAATCTGTTTTTTATCAAAATTTTAATTTTATTTAATTTAATTATAAATGTGACCTCTACAATTACAAACTAAAAAAGGTTAAAACCTAGGAATTGTTACCATTGGTAACGGCATAGCCAACAGTATTGTGAAAAAAAAAATCCATAACCAACAGTATGAAGCAGAAGGAGCTTTGAGCCCACGGGGTTTTTAGTGGAACCACAGTTTGCCATTGATGATGGGGACTAGTAATGCCCCCTCTACGCCTTTCCATGGCGCGTGAGAGAACAACTACTCATTTATAAGGACAAAAAATGTTGGTCAGTCGAGCAGATACAAACCGTCGATCTATCGGCACACACTAATCAGACGGTGAATAATCCGAGTCAAATACCTGTCTCTATAGGTCTCTTTGACCACACTGGGAACATGCCCTTTTTATATTTATATGATCATTAAATAAACAAATAAATAATTTTCCAAAGTTTGACCGGCTTGTCACTTCAATCGAGGCGCTCTTCGTTAAAACCAGAGGTGGACCATGAATTTACTATTCTAGCCTTCAGTTTTGTTTGGTTTGTACTCAATTGTTTGTATGCTCTCTAATGTCTCAAAGGCCCCATTTAATTAAAATAAATATAGTATTAATATTAACAATAATAATAAGATTATATAAAATAATAATAGTAATAATAATAGGATCTCTTCTTACTTAGATTGCACGACTTGTATATCAGTTGAACCCAAAATGAGATTTTTCAGCGCATAATTGAAAATTTCAAACAATCCAATAGTCAAATGAAGACGTTTAAATCTTTAAAAATGGCTACCTCAAATAACAACTCTAAGCAAAAAAATGCATTACACGCTTTTTTTATTTTTATTTATTTTTCAAACAGAATTGGTTACTTTTATAGCAATAATTTTTTTTGTTGAGATTTTGTAGAAAGAGAATTAGAAAGTTAACTTATTCAAATATTAATATCTTTGTACTATTATTTTAATTCACTTCCTATTGCATCAAACAATTGTGCTAATGTTTCTCGTCCTTCCTCACTTTTATTTTTTTTTATAACTAAATAATGTATAAGGATTAATTGTTTTTATAGCACTAAAATATACAATACGAATAACATTGTTTTTGATTACTTTATTGTGTTACCATTGCATCAAATTATTAAAATCATTACTATAATTAAGAACGATTACAATAGTACAATTATTTATGATAATTATTTATGATAATTATTTACGTAAGAGTGGTTAGTGTTGTATTTAAAATAATTTTTCCATTAATACAATAAATGATTAGTAGAATTTACAATCGAAATAGACTAGATAGGATTGACTTGATTTTTATTGTTACTTTTTCTGAAACTCAAAATAGCTATTATGGGCCTTCAAAGGCATTTTGGTAAACAGAAAAAAAAAAAAAAAAAAAAAAAAAAAAGAAGAGCAAAAAAAAACTTCCTAGAGGGTAAAAGTGTAAAAAAATAAAAGAACGATAAGAACATTCTGTTGTTTAGGGATAATTTAAATGATTAATACTTTTAAAATGATAATTAAAAAATCTTGAGGTATTTTATTTTTTGTTTGGTAGGTTTGACCACTGCGCATTGGGCTGCACTCTCTTTTCTCTTTTTCTCTCTCCCCTCTTTTGTTTCTCTCTCTAACAATTCTCCTTCTTATATTCCCTATTACACCTTTTGTCCACTTTTTCTCTCAAAAATCCCTCACTTCTTCTGTCTTCTTTTCTCGCATCTGCTTTCTTTGACTGGCCGAAGGTTTTCTTCCTTCTTCGTCTTCACCAAATCCAAGCCACAGATTCCAAATCCAACCATTTCTTCTCTGATACAATCCATTTCCAACTTGCATGAGCTGGTAATTATCTAACTTTATCTTTCTGTTTCTTCCAATATTTTGAACAGAATTTTCTCGTCGGTTTTTCTTTTTCTTTTTTTTTCTTCTGCGGATTTTCTCGAGAAGTTGATATGTATTTAGGGCAGTTTTCTTGATATATGTTTCGTCATGTGTAATGGATGACTCTAGTGGGTTTAATTTTATGGATTTGGAAATTTCTCTGTCTCGTTCGTTAGTTAATTCTCAATTTTGGATTTTTTTTTTTTTTTTTTGTGAATTTTTATATTTTTTGGATCTCGTGTGGACGCTGATTCGTATGACTTTTTTTGGGTCGTCGTTTGATGGAGTATTTTGTAATATGCTTTATATATGTCGATTCCTTTTGTTAGTTGGAATTTAGTTCAAAGGTAGGGCATAATTTCCCAAGTTGGCATTTTGAGAGATTTGGGCATTAAGTTATGTGGGTGAAACAAAAGAGGAGGTTCTTTCACTCATTCTTGGTTTTTTATTTGGAATTTAGGTGAAAATAAAGTTGCTTGCGATGGGAATGTTTAAAGAACAATGGGCATCGATTCCTTTTTAATTGCTTCACTTCCTATAGAGATAATGTTGCAATTAGTATTAGTGATTACAACTGAGTGGGAAGCGGTGAGATCACCCTAATTATATTTTTATTGCTAGGATTTATTCTCTCGTACAACTTTTCCATACTGCCCACTTTCTAAGTTCCGGAACTCCTATAGAAATTTTGTTGGGTCATTTATTACCGTTTAAATTTTGGTAGCTGGGTTTATTACTTGGTTTCAGATTGCTTTTATTGGTGAATGCAAATATTGCTCTCAGTGGGGTGTTATTTTCTTTTCACCTTGCTTGTATTTGTCAATTCAACTTGAAGAATTATCGGTTGTATTCCTTTTGGTCTCGTAAGAAATTCTGCTGATGTTTGTTTTCTTTTGTGTGCTATTAAAGTTTAAATGTCAAAATATTCCCATAGAGCATGAGCTTTGGTTTTGCAGTGGTATATATGAAGTTCTGAGGCCTTTCTTATTTTCAGACATCAACTGAGTCGATGCATTTTTTGTTTTTCAGAAAGCCAGGCATCCTGATTGCTGATATAATTCCTGGCATAGGATGGGTTGTTTCACAGTTTTAAAGAGCAGAAAAAAAAGGTCCGAACAACCTGTTTTTGTCAAATTTATTAATCCTAAAGAACATGCACCCACGACGTTGCCTGAACCTCAAATTCAAGCACGATCGCTACAGTCTGCACCCCCTAGTTTTAGAACAAGAGTGAAGCCAATTCACCCATTTAGCAGAGTGACAAATAGTAGAACACGTGCGTTATCTGCTCCATCGACACTTGACGCAGCAGAACAAGATGCTCTTTCATCAATGGACTACGAGGAAGCAGAAGACTCTAAGTACAGAACTGTCTCCACAAAAGAACAAAGGTCTCCAAGTCCACAACCTCTTCCTCTCCCCTCACCTCAGGGTGTCACTGCACCACTAAGAAGCATGGGAAGCTTTAAGTCAGTGACTGCTAGTGGGCCTCTCTATGCTGCTGAACCATTGCCACTACCTCCAACAGCAACACTTCGGAACTTTTCCTATGAAGAAATAGCATCAGCTTGCCTCCACTTTTCTTCTGACCGATGCATATCTGAAGGCCTTTCCTCCATAATATATAGGGCTTCTTTTGGAGATGATGCTTCAAGCTCAAAAAGATTTGAAGCCACCGTTACTCGCCTTCACCACTCCACTCAGGTAACTTCTGAATATTTGATCTATTATTTTTTGTTGATTTACTTTTTAAAATTGAGTGTGACTAATAGCACTGTTAAGATGGGTACTGGCACTGGCTTTGGGCTTCAAAGCGCTTCAGTGCAACTTTCCTGTTGTGCTATTTTGCACCTTTCTTGAAGATGACATCTCTATATTTCTAATGCTTTATTTACTGCATTCTATTCGTATTTGCAAACTTGGTGCACCAATTATGGCTTAAGATCCGTTACTTCAATTTTTCATAGGAAGAGTGTAGTGTTTCTTTGCAAGGTTTTGAAATATGAGCGCCTTACGATGACGTCACAACTGGCTCTTTGTCCTTCAGGGTTTAAAGGAATTTATAAATGAGGTGAACACCATTGCATCTTTGCAACATCCAAACCTTTGTAAATTGCTGGGTTTTCATGCACGTGAAGGTTCGGATCAAAGAATGTTGGTCTATGAGAGGCTTTCTCATGGAAGTTTGGACCGGCTACTCTTTGGGAGATCAGATGGGCCGCTCATTGATTGGAATACGAGAATGAAAATTGCTTTATGTGCTGCACAAGGTCTTACTTTCTTACATGAAGAAGGGCCTTTTCAGGTAATTAGAACTTTATATTGCCTTGTCCTTATGAAACAAATGCAATTGAGTGCTGTTGATGTGCTTTAACTTTATGTAATCCTACTTGATGATTTAAGCACAGGGATGACTACAAGAAAAAATCATTTATTCCTCATCTCATCATTTTTCTTTACGTGATTATAATGGTCTTATTATAGGCCCCACTACCCCACTATTTTCCATTAAAGTGTTTCAAATGTTTGTGATAATATCATGTTCGTGGATTGTAATGTGTAAGTTGATACCATATCTTCTAGAGCATGGTATACACAAGTGTCTTTTGAACTTACTGAAAAGCGTGTGACATGTATCACAGGCGATGTACAACGAATTCTCAACTGCCAGCATACAGATTGACAAGGATTTTAGCGCAAAGCTTTCAGGATATGGTTGCGTTGGCCATATTATTGAGACAGAGATTGCAAACAGTTCAGTCGTAAGTTCTGTGACCCCCATTTTCCAACTCTTGGATTTTACATCCTCCAGCTCAAATTCACGAGGGTTGATTTATCTCATTGTTTGTCCGTGCAGGCTGTAGCAAATCTTTCTGTAGAGACATTGGAGAAAGGAATGCTCACTCCAAAGAGTAACGTTTGGAGTTTTGGAATTGTCCTTCTGGAACTACTTACAGGACGGAGGAATCTAGATAGCCGTCACCCTAAGGAAGAAAGAAACTTAGTCAAGTGGAGCCGTCCTTTTTTAACCGATGACCATCGTCTGTCGTTGATCATGGATCCTCAGCTAAAAGGCCGTTTTCCTGTCAAAGCAGCCAGGACAGTGGCTGACATTGCACAAAGATGCCTTCAGAAAGATCCGTTGGAAAGGCCCACAATGAGAATAGTTGTTGAACATCTCAAACTAATACAAGACCTAAAATATTCTTACCGGTTCCCCTTGCAAGAGCCAGCAACAATTTCTGGAAAACTGATGTACAAATCACCAAGTTTTAATGGAATTATCACACCAGCGCCAAGGTCAAGTTTCTCCCCATCACCACCATCAATAGCCAGGCCGTCTGTTTCACCTACTAGACGGCCGGTCTTGCCCAGTTCTCTTCCTCCGCGTGCTTGTTCCTCCACCATCTCTTTGGAGGAGCTCGATCAGCAGGAAAGCCGGAAGTCATCGTCATCGACTGTCCGGAGAGCCAGTGTCGAGGGATTTTGAGTGTGTATAAAGTGCATTTTTTTTATTTTGTTTTCTTTGTGATTCAACACAATATATAGAAGATAAAGATGTGGTATTTCCACTTTCACATCCCTCAAGATGATAAAACAAAGGGGGTGCCCTTTTGTAGATAGAGTGTGAACCTGTTATGACCTACGGGTTCAATTAGTCTTTTCAATCCAGAATGCCATTACCATTCATACATACAAGGTTTTTTTTTTCCCACTCTTTGTGTCCTTCCTCTCTTCTTTTAACTTTATTTAAGCGTAAAACATGTGTTCGATGAGAAAGTATCATTGGCGTAAATCGGTAATATATGTAGCAGTTTCATAATCGTAACCGGAGTATGCAAGGTTATATATTCCCATTGAGCAACACTTGAGCAAACCCAAAAAAAAATAAAAAAAAAATAATAATAATAATAATAAAAGAGGCGGTATTTGGAAACAGCGACACTATTTTAGGATTCCTTTTTTTTGTTTTTTTTTTAATTTTATTTTTCTCTGATAATATTATGCCATATCGATTCAATTATTATATTAGATATCATGTTCTTTTAAATCTTTAAATTGACGTGACATAATATTATTAAAAAAATACAAAAACAAACATATGAACCTAATCTGTAATATCATAATCATGGTCATGTTTGTTGTATGATATACACTTGTTAATCTTGATAAAAAATTCTATGTGTTTATATAACATTCGTTTTAGAAGAGCGCTAGCAGCATTCTCTTTTTCACTCTTTTTTATACTCTTTGCATCTAATGTGTTACACGTAGAATCCACTATCTTATCTTCTGTTTAAATAATAATTTAGCATGTTAGTTGATTCCATGTATTAGAGTCTGAATGCAGAGAGTGTAAAGAAAGTGAAAAAGATAGTGTTATTAGCATTCCTCTTCATTTTTAATGTGTTTGGCTATGGTCATGCACGAATGATTTTAAGTTTCAAATCTTGACAAAATTTCTCACAAGTTTTCTGCATATTTTCTTATTGCAAACAAAATTTTCAAAACTCAATCCAAACTTTCTCGTTTTGTGACTTGTATTTGCTGGGGAGGTGAAAAATGTTTTCGTTAACCGCAGATTCTTTAGTTATCGTATTGATTTTCTTCCAAGCCTTTAAGGTTTAATTAGAAATGTTCGCTGACTCATAATGTTCGTTACGAATCCCTTTGTCGATCGGGTATTTGGGGAGAAAATCAGCTCTCGATTTTGATAGTGCTACTTGCTTTGATTCTTGATGTTTGAACTTGTACCAAACTCTAAAATTGGAAAAAATGGAGTTTTTATAAGGTTACTCTTCGACACAGTCAAGTCAAAAATTTATCCAAATAAATTTAGAAAATAAAGAGATTTTTAATATTGAAATCAAGAAAAATGTACCTTTTCCATCATGCTCATCATTATTGGGTTTTTTTATTTAATATTATATTATGGGCTTACATATTGAAGTGACAATTATATTATAGACTATGTAATTTAATAGCCCAAATAAATCATCTATTATTTTGGGCTCTATAAGTATATATTGAGTATGAGTTTTAAATGTATAGAAAACCTATACTACTAAAGTTAGGAGTGGTGGGATTCTAATTTGACGTAGTATATAAAGTCACCTTATAAGATTGTGGTCTCCGAGTCAAATCATACGTACAATTTGCTTTCCTCCTTCCTTTCTTATTAAAAGAGAGAATCTTTGAGCATTAAAAGACAGATTTAACTGTGGGAGACTTTATTCCCCTCAATTTCATCACCATGGATTCTGATAGACATTCTCTAACTATTATTCTTAGTAATTTGGCATGATTTTTGGGATTTATGAATATGGTGGTAAATCATATTTATAATCAAATCTAAGAAGTGGTATCAGTGCAGTCATCGTGTTAAATTATTGAGAGTTTTTTCCTTCTCTAATATATTTTGGTTGGTATATATATGATTTGTTTCATTATGGCGAATCTTTTTGGGGGTTTTGTATATGTTTCAGTATATTAGTTTTATATGTGTGTGTATGTGTATATATATATATTGAGAACACAAAAACATGTATATATTGGTGAATTTGGTTATCGGTTGAATTTCGGAGAGACAAAAAAATCTTTTAATTTTTTTAAAATATGTTTGATATGTCAAAATAAATTAATTGAAATAATATGTTGCCAAATTATCTTCTATCATATATATTCTTTTATTTTAATATATTAAGTGTGTATGTCAATTGTTTATGCAAATAATGAAAAGCTCAAAAGAAAGCTATTATTTGGCCAAATAATAGGCATACCTGTGGTAGTAAATATGTGATGATTATTAAGTTTTCCATATGAGCAATAAGTTGGTCTAAAAAAAGACTTATTGTTTGATAGGATTACTTGTCAATATTTGATTACTACACAAAGGGTACCACTTATAGTTGATATTTCTGTTCAAAGAATAGATATCGATGTTATGCTAGGTACATTGTGATGAGGCCCACCTATTATATGAATTATTTAATCATGTCATGTATGTATTTATTGAATGATTATGCTTATATTGCGATAAGATTATTGATTGGGAACTTATTATTTTGTTTTGTTCTTTGCTAGTTTCTAATTCTGCTTCTATAATATCTGCTAATATCAATTCCATTTTCATGCTTAATAGCACAAACTTCAAGAACTGGAAAGAGAATATTATGATTGTTCTCGGTTGCATGGATCTTGACCTTGCACTACAGATAGAACCTCCCCTTTCTTACTGTTGAAAGTTCCTCTAATGTTAAAAGGGGACTTAGAGAAGTGAGAGCGCTTTAACCGCATGGGTCTTATGATAATCAAACGTTCCATTTCTAATACTTTAGGGGCTCAATATCTAAGGAGGAAAGTGCTAAAAAATTCCTTGAAGAAATTGAAAAACGTTTTGCAAAAAATGAAAAGGTTGAAACAATAACCTACTGGCTAATCTTGTTTTAATGAAGTATAAAGAAAAAAGGAACATAAGGGAATATATCATGGAGATCTCATATCGCTTTCAAACTAAAAGCACTAAAGTTAGAGTTGTTTGAGGAATTGCTAGTGTATTTAGTTTTGATTTCTCTTTCTGCACAATCGGTCAATTCAAAGTGAGTTAAAACACCTAAAAGGACAAATGAACTCTTAGTAAACCCATGGCTCACTGTGTGCAAGATGAAGAAAGGCTTAAGCGAGAAAATGTTGAAAGTGCTTGCTTAACAACCACCCCTCAGGACAAGAAAAGGAAAAAGAACCATAAAAAACTATAGTTGGGACACCACAGCATAAAGTGCCAAATAAAAAAAGGATGAGTATTTTGCCTGTTATTTTGCTAGAAGGTTGGACACATGAAGAATGAATATCCCAAGTACACCAATTGGCATGTAAAGAAAGGTATGCTTCTCACTTTAGTTTGTTCTGAAGTTAATTTAGCTTCTGCACTTAAAACACACTTGGTGGGTAAATTCTAGTACTACTACTCACATAAGTGTGCCTATGCAGGATTGCTGTGGAGTCGATAGTCAAGTGATGCTGAAAGATTCATCAATGTAGGCGATGGCAAAATAGTTGCAGCAAAGGCTATAGGAACTTTTAGGTTATTATTAAAGACTTGTTGTTTTTGAACTTGGAAGTGACTTATGTGGTACCATCTTTTAGATAGAAATTAGTTTCAATGTCTACTTTGGACAAATTTGGTTATTGTTGTTTATTTGAAAATAATAAATTTAGTCTTTTTCAAGATTCAAATTTTATTAGTACTGGTTCTTTATCCTTGCATGATAATCTATATTTGTTGGACATAATTGCCTCATTTAATGAAATCTTGTGTACTAGTTCATGTGGTACAAAACATAATTCACCCATAAGGATTCTGCCATACTATGGCACAAGTGTTTAGGTCATATCTCTAAACAGAGTATTTAGAGACTTGTGTCCGATGAGAATCTTGATTCCCTTGATTTGACAGATTTCTAAGTCTTTGTTGAGTGTATTAAAGGGAAACAATCAAACATAAGGAAATTAGATGCCAACAGAAGTTTTGATGTCTTAAAAGTAATTCATCTTGATATTTGCGGATTATTCCCTATAGCATTTTAGAATAGCCAATAGTATTTTATTACGTTTATAGACGATTATCCACGATATTGGTACTTGTATTTGTTTTATGAGAAATCTCAATCCTTAGATGTATTTAATGCCTGTAGAGCTAAAGTTGAAAACTAACTTGGCAAGAAGATTGAAGCCATTAAATCTCACCGTGATGGTGAATATTATGATAGATATGACAGTTCAATAATGTCCAACGTCGAGGACCTTTCATAAAATTCCTAAAGGAATATGATATCGTCCAATAATGCACAATGCTGGCAAACCAAGCATGAAAGGTGTTGTTGATAGACGAAATAGAACACTTAAAGACATAGTAACAAGTATGATTTGTCATTCTTCTTTACCAGAATCCCTTTGGTGAGAGGCACTAAAGATTGCAGCATATATATTTAACAGTGTTCCCAACAAAGCGGTAGCTAAAACCACTTATGAACTATGGATAAAGAAGAAGCCTAGCATAAGGCATTGACACATTTGGTGTTGTCCAGCTAAGGCAAGGCCTTACAAGCCAAATGAAAGGAAACTGGACTCAAGAACTGTAAGCTAATACTTTATTGGGTACTCTGAATAGTCAAGTGGTTACAAGTTTTATGATCCCATAACTAGGATCTTTTTCAAGATGACAAATGCAAGATTCCATGAGGAAGTTGAGTTTGAAGGGGGAGATAAGGGTAAAGACATTGTCTTTGAAGAGGAATTTGTTTCTCTTGATGCTATTGCTATTGACAATGATCATACTCTGATTCTGACATTGCTCAAAATGCAAATCCGTGATATCAAGACAATGCTGAGGAGCTCCTTATCCAAAATGAAGAATTTTGCCCCTTAAGAGCAAACTCAACAACCTTAAAAGGATATGTCATTGAGAAGATCCACTAGAGAAAGGAGAAGTGCAATTATGAATTACTATGTTGTATTTCTCTAAGAACATGAGGTTGACATAGGAATGGAGGAAGATGATCCAATCAACTTCCGTCAAGTTAAATAGAGTTTTAACTCTCAAAAATGGATTAATGCCATGAATGACAGATAAAATCCATAAAGGATAATGACATTTGGGATCTCCTTAAATTGCTTGAAGGTGTGAAACCCATTAGATGCAAATGGATAATTAAGATCAAAAGAGATTCAAAAGGCAATATTGAGAGATATAAGACTCGTCTAGTTGCTAAGAGTTTCACTTAAAAAGAAGGCATTGATTATAAAGAGATTTTCTCTACAGTTCCAATAAAAGACTCTTTCAGGAACATAATAACACTTGTGGCTCATTTTGATTTAGACCTCTATCATATGGATATAAAAATTGTGTTTCTTAATGGTGACATTGATGAAACGATATATATGATATTGCCAGAAAACTTTATATTCGATAACCCAAGAAGGTGGTTCGCAAACTAAAAAAATCCATCTATGGTCTTAAACAAGCTTCACGTTAATGGTATAATAAATTTCATCAAGTTATTCTCCCGTATGGATTTGAGGTAAATAAAGTTGGTGATTATGTATACCATAAGTTTAGTGGGAATAAATATATATTATTGGTGTTATATATCGATGACATTCTGCTTGCTAACAACAATATAGGCTTACTGTACGAAATTAAGAAATTGCTAACAAAGAATTTTGAGGCGAAAGATCTTGAAGACGCCTCTTTATATTAGGCATATAAATATATGAGATCGAGATCACTCTCAAGGTATTCTTGGATTTTCACAAAAGAGCTATATTAAAAGAGTTTCAACATATTCGGCATGAAAAATTGTGCACTAAGAGAAACTCCAATTGGTTAAGGGAGGCAATTTCAATCTCAGTCAGTGCTCCAAGAATGAGTTTGAAAAGAAAAAATGCAAATAATTCCTTATGCGTTAACTGTAGGAAGTTTTATGTGTGCTCAAGTATGTATGGGTCTGGATATTATGTTCATAGTGAGAATGTTAGGCAGATATGTGAGTAACTCTAGAATGGATCACTAGAAAGTAGCCACAAGGGTTGTGCATTATTTGCATAGAACAAAAGACCACATGCTTACTTATTGGAGAATAAATCATTTAAAGATCATTGGATATTTTAATTCCGTTTTGGCTGGATGCCATGATCGTAAAAGATCCATGCCGGGCTATATTTACTTGCTAGCTGGGGGTTATTTCCTAGAAGAGTTTTTAGCAGATATTCATAGCTTCTTCAACTATGGCAAAGTTGTTCATAGCCTGTTATAAGGCATCTAACCATGGGATATGGCTACGAAGTTTTGTCACCGGGCTGCATGTTATAGATGGTATTGAGAAACCATTGAGGATATATTGTGACAATAACTCGGCTATGCTTTATTCCAACAACAACAAAAGCTCTACGAAGTCAAAGCACATTCATATCAAGTTCTTGTTGTTAGAGAGAGAGTTTAGAGTCGTCAGGTGTTTATAGAACATATTGGGACAAACTCCATAGTTATAGATATACTCACTAATAGTTTAGCGCCCAAGGTATTTCATGGGCACACCGCTCATACGGGTGTTGTTTTATTTGACGATGTCCATGTCAAGTGGAAGTTTGTATTTTGGTGTTCTTTTGTTCTAGACACATTTTATATTTATTTTTTGTAAAATAAAGCAGATGTTTTATTTACAAACTCTAAATTATTTGTTTTTATTTTTATCTCATTAAAGAATAAAGTAGGTCTAATTGGAAATGGGCATTTTTAGGACCATATTGCATCTAATTTCCATGTTATTCATCCATATTGGATCTATATCATCGAATATGTTAGAATGGTGAGCAACATTCATTACATATATTGGATCTATACCATCGAATATGTTAGAATGGTGACCATTGATTGATCTACTTATGAGTATATGTAACGAATGTTGCTTTGATCTCATAGTAATATAGTAGATAGACCAAATTATAATTAAGGAGATATTTCAAGGCAAGATAGCATTTTCAGTATGTACTCAAGACCATATAATATAATTGTTTTAGAAAACATATATAGCCTAAGTGGGAGATTGTTAATTAATATCCTCTTATGGGCTTACATATTTAAGTGACAATTATATTATATGTTATCTAATTTAATAAGGCTAAATAAGTGATCTATTATTTCGAGCTCTAGAGATATCTATTGGGTATAGGCTATAAATATATAGAAACCCTTTACTAATCAAATTAGGAGTAGTGGGATTCTAATTTGACCTAGTATATAAAGGTACCTAATGGGGTTGTGGTCCCTAAGTCAAATCATACGTATAATTTTCTCTTCTCCTCCTTTTTCCATGAAAGAAAAAGAATCTTTGAGCACTAAAAAATAGATTTGACTATGGAAGACTTCATTCCTCTCAATTTCATTACCATGGATTCAGGTACACATTTTCAACTATTATTTTTAGTAATTTGACATGATGGTTCTTGGGATTTATGAATTTATGGTACATTATATTTATAATTAAATCTATCTATCACTAATTATATGCTGGGGTTACACTGGGATATAGGTCAAATCTAATCTTAAATGTTGATTCTCAACGACTTAGTTTTAAAAAATTAGATTAGGTTTTAACAGACATAATTTTTAAACCAGTCTTATTTACGTGTTTTAGGTTGTATTTCCTTTATTTGTCATGTGGTCTGATTAGACATAGTACGTTAAAATGAATTACCCTTTCGAGATTGTCTCTTTCTCTTCTCTCTTATTCTCTATCAGAGCAGTACCCTCCTAGGACTATCTTTCTCTCTCTCTCTTTCTTCTCTCTTTTTCTCCATATTCAGGGCAATACTCTCCTGCGACTGTCAATCTTTCTTATTCTATATTCTCTATAACTCTCTCTTTCTCTTTCCCCTCTAAGTTGTCACTCTTTTTCTTTTTGGCCTACTCCTATTTTGGAGTCCCCAAAGAACTCCACTTTACTTTGCTTTCAACAGAAGCAAATATTTCACTATTCCAACAAAAAAAGGTAAAAAAAGAGGAAGTTTTCCATACTTTCTTTCTCTTCTCTTTTCTTACTACCCTCTAATTTCTCTTTTCCTTTTTTTCCAACACGTTCCCACCGTCGCCACCCAAAAGTTACGGCCAGATCAGACACGCCGTTGATCCTTACACAGAAGCTGTCGCCGTTCCTTAGTCTTCATCGCCGCTCCTTACACAGCTACTGCCACCACTTCACGGCCGCCATCGCTGCCTCTTCCAAGTCTGCCCCCATGCCTCGTTGTCGTCAAATACCTCAAAAATTCATTGATGGACCTTATCCTCCTCCTTTTGCCACCATCCTGGACTCGTTCACTCCCTCTTTATCCTTCTCATCTCTCAATCTACCATTAAGAACAAGATTGGACTCTTTTTATGGAGCTCTATCTTAAGGAGATAATGAAGATATATTAATCAACTAATACTAAATAATTTAAACGTGTAAATATTAGGGTTTAAATTGATTTCCTTTATGTTATCTAGTTAGTTTCACATTATCTATTTTTTAATTTTTTTAATATTTGAATTAGATTAGGATTATTATATTTGAGTTAGATTAGGATTACTCTTGTAAATTCTATAAATACCTAGCTTATTCAATGAAAGGTTATATCATATTTTCTTCTCTCTATTATTCTCTATATAGTATCTGTGGATGTTAACATACTATCAAACCATGTTAAATCTCTTGTTCTCTTGTTCTATATTTTATTTTCATATTTATTCTCTTTAGATAGCGCAATAGGGTTTTAAGAAGAGAGTATTGTTACATTTTTCCACTTGAAATATGTCTCTTATATCACTTTGCCCTCACTTTAAAAATGTGCAACATAACCCCCTCAAACTGTAGTTGGTTAGTAAGTAATCCCCTTACATCTAACTCTGTAGTTTTTTTTTTCTTCTTTTTTTTACAGATTATTTTTGTATTTTTCCCAACTATATCACTAATGTCATTTTTCCCCTAAATTTCAAAATATGTTACAACATGGCCTCAAACATTGTTTCCATAACAAATGACCTCATTCTTTTTTCTTCCTTTTTTTTTTTGACTTAACAAATATAATTTTTCTTCCAAATTTGGGGAACCTTTATGTCAACATGCTCTATATACTGACAACCTAGATGAAAATTTTTTACAACCAACTATTCAAATGCAAGATTAAAACAAAAAAACAAAAAAAAACAAAAACAATGTCTAAGTAAAAGAAAAGCCGAAAATAAAGAAAATCCCTCACAAATTCCTTAAAAAAATAGAGATCTTGAAATTTTAAAGAAAAATAGGCTATTTTAAGGGAATTGTGGGGTTTTTGTTTTTTGTTTTTTCTAATTTTTTTCTTTAAATTACTCTTTGTGTTGCGTTCAAAAGGCCTACTACAAAAAAAATTCTTGTAGGTTGTTAGTGTATTGTGAAGTTGATATGGAGGTTCCTCATGTTTGAGAACGATACACAATGAAATTTTAAAAATTTTAAATCAAAGTATTTTTCAAAATAATAAGTTCGACATGTTAAGTATATAAATTAATAATGGATCTTACGCATATCTTTTTATATACCAAAGGCAGCAAAAAAAAAAAAAAAAAACCAAATAGAGAAGAACGTTCTGGAAGAGCCTTAACCAACTAGTCTTCCTTACTGTTCTTTATCCACAATCGAAGTATGGGTGGTCATACGTCGTACAGCCTTTCTTCTAGTGACTCTCCTTCTAATCACTTGAGAAAACCAAAAGCTAAGATTTAGATGTTGAACAATAGCTCTTTGAGAGTTTCAGAGTTTCTCTCACTAGAAAATTTACTCTATGTTCCTCAAATGATCTGAAGGACAACGAAAAATAGTTCCCCTTTTATAGTGGTCGGATCTGGGGTTAGTCTTTATCAGATTCAGCTTTCAAATTCAAGTTTAAATCAGTTTCTAATTGAAACGCTTGAAACGTATTTTCTATTATCCAAGCATGGTCGATCGCGCCTTTGTATTATGGTCAATCGCGGCGTCGTGGAGTTTGAATTAACTCCTCAGGCTTATCTGATTAATCCAATCTCAATCAATTGGATAAATCTTATCTTATTTGACCCGAGTATTATTTATAGAGCTTCAATTTTAATTCAAATAACCCAATAGAAAAGTTATCTAATTAAAATAGTCATACACAGATAAACCCATATAAATAAAGTATATTCAAATAATTCAACATGTTTATCTTGAATTAATTCAACCAATAAATCAACATAAATTATTAAATACAATTAACTCAAATTTTAGCTAATCTAATAATTAACATAAGTCACTAATATATAGGACAAACATGTCGTATCGTTATAGGAATTATTGTGAGCTACCAAAAAGAACATGATGGATATATATAGATCAAGCTCCTATAATTATAAAATAACGTATCCCAAATACATAGATTTTATAATTATAAACTCTAAAGCTACTCCACTAAAAGCTTAGAGCTGTACTCTCAAAATGTATAAAATTATGAAACTCCGATAAGCTAATTATCCATGACATATCATAATCTGTAACATCCCCATAGGATATCATAATTAGCTTAAGGACAAATTTCGTTTTACCTTCTTCATTATTTTTGTCTTATGTTCTATTATCTCACCATTGGAATACTTATTATCCATAAATAGTATATCATTCGACTACACCTATGTATCTGAGAAGTTGAACGATCCAGTCTTCTAATTATAGGATAATGCCCATAAGAAAAGAGCTATAGATTCCATATTTATGAATAATAGGTCTATGTCAATCAAGAGTTATGTATCTAACGTACCGGTATGTTTACCATCATCAAATCAGGATGCACCTTTTGGTACATCAAAAGACACAAGTCAAGAATACAGGCTTACTGTTCATTTCAGGATTAAGACATATCACATGTCATTATCAAAAGTGAATTGATTTAAAGAAATGGAATTATTAATCAAATCAATTCAACTTTGTCCTTATCTAATATATCGTCACATATGACAATATACCAATTTTTCTACTTGTGAGTCCCACTTCAATGATCAAGACAAGTTATCTCCCATTAGGGATGTAGACAATGTAATAATTTTAATATGAACAAAGTGTTCAACTTTATTCCCTCAATTGCAGACTTTAAAATTTAGACTATCACCTTTAAGATTCATGTCTTTCGCATAATCTATCCATCATATATACGATCTTAAAGGTTTGGACCGACAATCTCAGACTTTTGTTTGCTTATCATACATTCAATAGAAATAAACATAAAGAGGACAACATTTGGTATATGAATAATAAACAAACTTTTTATTGATTAAATGTCTCTAAAAACTTATTACATCATTGAATCCTTAGAGCACCTAGTCCAATACCTCAAAGGTTAAAGACAAATGACATTATTTTATTGAGCCAAACATAAGTAGAAGGAAGATGATTTGGCTCAGGATCACAGGTAAAGCTTCCTTGCGGCATAAGCATAGTGTAAGGCAGCCCAAGACCAAGTGACAAAATCGAAGCAGAAGGCGAGGGAGGAAGGAGAGGGCAGTCGAGAGAGAAGGAGCCGATGTCCAAGACAGAGCTGCTGAGGACGTAGAGGTTAGAGTTGATGGTAATAGAGGAAAAGTTGCAGAGGCTATAGCCAGGGGGGTTGCAGGGCATAGGAGGGGGGCACCGGGCGAACTAAGGGGAGGCGATGATGGGATCTTGGGAGAAGATGCAAAGGAGGTGAGATAGGTTCCAATGGTTATGGCAGAGGGAAATTAGGGTTTTCGTTAGTTTTTTTAAAAGAAATCTTAGATTTTTTTCTTTTTATTTCATATTTTTTATTTTGTTTTTTGTTTTTAATATTAATGTTAATCTTGTTGATTTATTTAGGGCAATTATAGTCTTTTTATAGCAATTTAATGAATGTGCACCTCACATTGGAGAGAAAATAACATTTATCAGCTAAGTTTGTCCTTCAGTAACTAAAATCAAATATTAAGGGTCGGTTAAATAAAAAAAATTAGGGCCAAATCACAGATTTTTAAAAGGTTAGGGATCTCACAAGCAATTTACTCCAATGATAGTGGTAAGGAAGATTTGGGATTTGCAGGTGTTGTTTAGGTTTTTGTTGTTTTGCTTTTTGTCGTTTTACGATTTTGTAATTAATCAATGATATTTATGTTTTGCTTTTGGTTTGCTATTTTGTTGTTTTGCTTATGGTTTTCTATTTGCAGTAAATGAAATGATTAAAAAAGAAAGCTCTGATACCAACTTCAAATTTAGGATTCACTAATTTTCATTCACACATTAACAAAAAAGCTCTGATACCAACTTCAAATTAAGGATTCACTAATTTTCATTCACACATTAACATGGCATAGTACTAAGCTGACAAATACATATAGAGAAGAGCAAAAAAAGGAGATTAATCAAACCTAATTGACACTAAATTGACAACCCTATAATAAATCTAATTACTCTATTCACACCTAAATAGAGAAATAATTACAAAAAATATTTGATATTTCAACACAATGTTTGAGATGTAATGACATGTTTTGAAAGTCAAGGAACAAAATGACATAAGTGACATATTTCAAGGAGCATACAAAAACAATCTACAACAAAAAACCAAAAAAAAATAACAAAATTAAATAGAATGTGGTTATTTACTAATGGAACAAAGGTTAAGGAGACGGCATGACACATTTTAAGTCAAGAGATAAAACTACATAAGTGACATAATTCAATGGTACACATAAAAAATAATTCTTTTTTAAGAAATATATAACGCTAAAAGAGCATATTTGAACAATATTAAAAATTAAAAAAAATTAAAATTACCAAGTAAAACTAGTGCAGCGGAAGTGTTTTCAAAGTGAAATAGAGAAAGAAGACTCAAGAACAAACTCACAAAGTTTAATAATTAGGAATAAGTCTGATTATTGATCAATGGTAATCCAAAACAATTACAATTAGCCTTTATATAGAAAACTAGGAAACTAGAAAAGAAGTAGGAAAGTAGAATAATAGTATAATTAGGAAACTAATAGTAATCCTAATAATAATCTGAAACTTTTAATCCTAATAATAATCTGAAACTAACAATTCTATTAATAATCTGAATAGAAAACTAATCGCTATATGCTGTATAAATCCCTTCCTCATGAAGAAAACTCATCCTCGAGTTTTGTGGCTGCAAAGAAAACTCATCTGGTAGAAAATACTCAAAGATGTCAGCAACGTTGAAAGTGTTGGAGATATTCATATCAGGAGGAAGATCTATTTTATAAGCGTTATCTCCAATTTTCTTCAAAATTTGAAAAGGTCCAATTTTCTTGTTTTGTAGTTTATTGTAAGTGCCTGCTGGAAAATGATTCTTGCACAAATGTACCATGACTAAGTCGGCCTCTTGAAAGATTTTTTCTCACCTATGCTTATTTGCACAGATTTACAATGTAAATTAGCTTCCTCAAGGCTTTTCTTAACTTCTTGATGAATTCGTTGAACTCTCTCTACAAGTTCTTCGACATTCGTATTAACATTTGTATCATTAGGAAGTCGGATCAAATCCACTATATGTCATGGAGCATTAGTGTAAACGACTTCAAAAAGAGTCTTCTTGGCCGAGCGATTAGGCATACTGTTGAAAGCAAACTCAATCTGTGGAAGTGCAGCATCCCATTACTTTGACTTATCTCCACAAACAGAACAAATCATATTACTAAGTGTTCGGTTCGCTACCTCAGTCTGCCCATTAGTTTGGGGATGACTTGTGCTGCTATACTTCAAAGAAGTATCGAATAGTTTCCATAACATCTTCCAAAAATGACTTATGAATTTGACATCCCTATTAGAAGTGATTGAACGAGGAACGTCATGCAAACAGACAACTTCTCTAAAAATAAGTTAGCAACATAAGTAGCATCTAAAGTCTTCTTACACGGCAAGAAGTGTACCATCATTGAAAAACGATCTACTACCACCATTATCGAATTAACTCCGCACTAAGTCCCTGGAAGGCCAAGAACGAAATCCATAGTTAAATCTTGCAAAAATTTTTTGGGAACAGGAAAAGGAGTGTAAAGACTGGTATTCTGAGCTTGACCTTTAGCTTTTTGGCATACTAGACATTGTTGTACAAAGCGTCCAACATCACGCTTTAATTAAGGCCAATAAAATAATTCCTCCACTAAGCTGATTGTCTTATCTCGACCAACGTGTCCACCAAGACCTCCAGCATACAACTCCCGTATCAAATGCTCACGTAAGGACGAACATGGAATGCATAGCTAAAAACCTCAAAATAAAAATCCATCCTGTATGAGAAAATCAGAAACGAACTCCTTATTATTGCAACGTTGCCATATAGCACTGAAGTCCTTATCACCGGCATATGTGTCACACAAGAAATGGAAGCCAACTATTTCCATACTAATTATAGCACGTAAAGAAGCACGTCTTGTTAGTTTGACTAGATGTATGCTTGATAACGAAAGTGAACTTTTGGAGAAATGTAATCCATTGAGCATGTGTCCGATTTATTGATTTCTGCAAATTGATGAACTTTAAAGCTTGATGATCAGTAAACAACACAAACTCCTATTGAATTAAATAATGTTCCCAACGCTTTAAAGCTTGAATACTAGCGTAGAATTCTAGCTCATAGGTTGTCAATTTCTGTCATGGCTCACTGGCTTTCTCACTGAAAAATTCAACTGGACGTCTTTCTTGAGATAACACAGCCCTAATGTTAAGAGCAGATGCATCACATTCAACTTCAAATATCTTCTTAAAATTGGGTAAGGCCAAAACTGGTGCCAAACATAATTTCTCCTTTGTAAGGGCAAAGCTATTTTCTTGTTCCTTTTCCCATCAGAAATTTCCTTTCTTTAAACAATATGTGATGGGTGCCATAATCGTGTTAAACCTTCGAATAAAACGTCAGTAGAAAGTAGATAATCCATGGAAACTCTACACTTCTCTAACAGTTTTCAGAACTGGCCACTCTCGAATTGCCTTCACTTTCGCCTCATCAACCTGTATTCCATCTTTTCCTATGATAAAACCAAGGATCAGAACATGATTAGACATAAAACTGCATTTTTTCAAGTTGATATACAATTTATTATCTTGTAGAGCTTGAAGAACGTCTCGGAGATGCCGTAGATGCTCTTCTGTACTTCAGCTATAGATTAGGATGTCATTAACGTAAACGACCACAAATTTGCCAATAAATGGTTGTAAGACTTAGTTCATTAGTCGCATAAAAGTACTAAGGGTGTTCAAAAGCCCAAATGCCATAACCAACCATTCATAAAGACCATCCTTTGTCTTGAAAACAATCTTTCATTTATCTCTAGTTTGAATGTGAATCTGGTGATATCCACTCCGCAAATCAAGCTTCGTGAACACCACTGCTATTTCTAATCTATCCAGCATATCATTGAGACAGGGAATGGGAGATCAATATTTGACTGTGAACTTATTAATAGCACGACTGTCAACATGCATTCTCCAACTTCCATCCTTCTTTGGAGTTAGTAATGCTGAAACGGCATGGGGACTCATACTTTCTCGAATCAAGCCTCTATCAAGCAAATCATTGACTTGTCTTTGTAACTCTTCATACTCAGTAGGGCTCATATGGTAGTGGTACTAAGTCGATATGATGTTGAATGTTTCTCATGGGAGGTAACTTATTAGGAAGTTCAGTAGGATATAAAGCAAAAAATTCAGCGAGTACCTCTTGTACTTAGGAAAAAATATCAACATTAGTGCTGACTTGTCCTTTAACCACCAATGCTACAATCAAACTCGGTTCCTCAACTTGCTGACAAAAGTCTGAACCTGTTATGTTGGTGAAAAGTGATTTGTCTTTCTTGGTAATTGGTTTGTTTGTAGACGGTTGCATCAGCAGTACCAAGATAATTTTATTTCCAAACCACCAGAAAACAAAAGTGTTGTCATGTCCTTTATAAGGAGCATCAACATTGTAGTGCCAAGGTTGTCCCAATAGAATATGGCAAGCATCTGTATCTACAACATCAAATTCGATCTCATCTTTATAATATTTCCCAATTGATAAAGGAACCTTGCACACTTCGTGTACCTGAACTACTGGGCCTTTTTTAATCCATGCAATTTTGTATGGAGATGGATGCTTCTCGGTCTTCAAGTTTAGTGACTTCACCAAAGCTTTAGAGACTACTTTTTCACTGCTGCCACTATTGATAATCATGTTGGATACTTTGTTCTAAATTATGCATCGCATCTAAAAAATTTTTTGTCTTTAAGAATCATTCGGTTTCTTTGGAGCTAATAAAAGGCGTTGGACAATACAAGCCACTTCCTCCCCTTCATCTCCTTTTATGATTTCACCGCCTTCATAAATATCTTCATCAAAGTCCTGCTCTTTATTTTCACTGTCATCTTCTACAAAATTAACTGAGCACCTATTCGGACAATTATTGCCCTGTTTGATTACAATAGAAATATTTTCCAAGGTTAGAACGTGCATAGGGATCAGTATTCGAACGTTGTTTTGGTGGATTTCGATCTTGAGTGTTAGAACGATTAGAAATTGAAGCACCGCTACGATTCTGATTTTGGGATGAACTAACATCCTTAGTCCCACTACCATTACTGTTGGACGCCGTTGTTCTTTTTTGAAGAGGTAGAGTCTTATGACTTTGTCGACGAAAATTACTCTAGGGTCGTAATGCGGACTAGTTAATTTGAGTCTCCATCTTCATGGCCAAATTAACTGCATCCGTTATAGTCTAAACTTCTTGCAGAGCCACTCGATCTTGAATAGCCAAATTTAATTCATTGATGTGTCGAGCAATTAGTTGCTTTTCTATCTCGAGGAAATTAACACAAGCATTTAACCTATATAATTCTTCTGTGTACCCATTCACACTACAATTGGCTTGCCGACAATTCTAATATTGTTGGTACAGCACTTGTTCATAATTTGGAGGTAGAAATCGTTGTTGTAACAACCATTTCATCTTGGGCCATGTATGTACTCGCGTTTTGCCTTTTCGTTGATGATTAAATTGCAATTGTTCCCACTGTGCTCGTGCTCCACCTTTCAATTTATACGCCACCAATTTCACTTGATTGTCTTCTGAAATATTGAGATAATCAAAGAAATTTTCAACATTGTGGACCCAGTCAAGAAAATCTTCAATGTTCAATCTGCCATTAAAAGTTGGCAAATCCATCTTCATTTTGAACTCCTATGTATTTTGGTCTCCATTATTTGTTTGGTATTTAGTACGATAGTCTTGAAAATCATATTACTCCCCGGATGAATAATCCAAATTTTGTTGTCGTCTGTGTCAAGAATTTCGTCATTGTTGGTAGTGAAGATCTTGCCTAAAAAGTTCATGTGGGTCCAGGTCGTGCTTTGGAAGCTCATTATAATCATCTAACCCATGAATACCTCTAAGTTAAACTCTAGTGCCAAGACCAGCAGCATTGTCGGCGCCTCTATCCGACCATCCGTCATGGCCTCTCTATCGATCATCTCTGTCGCCGACATGGTCAAACTCATAGCGACGTTTTTGATAGAATCACGTATATGAAGGAAGGAGATTGAAGTTGGGAAGCTCACGGTGAAGCTAATTCATGCTGTCGCCAGTGTTTGCCAATAGGTTTTGTAATCGATCTCGTCAACCGAAGTGCATCTGGAGGTTGGGTCCCGTCGGATTGGGAGGAGGAGGTCGCGTGTGTATCGTAGAATCTGGGCCTACCTAAATCTATCTGCCGCTGTTGCGATTGTGCCGAAGTTTTGGTCTGTCTTGAGCCCATCATCGATAGTTGCCAGCCGCCATAGCCCGTTGCAAATCAAGCTTGGGCTCGCCCGGGTCTGAAGGTTGTCGAACATCTTCCACCAGATCGTTGTCTGAATCGAAGGTGCCATAAGTCAGCCGATCATACGCCTGTCATGGAACCCCGGTATTCCGTCTGACTTCGAGAACGAGAGCAGCAAGAGTCTACTGTACATCTCAAAGTGTTTTCTCGATTCCCTTGACTCATAGTTTAAGGTTTTCGAGTCGTTGTTCATTGTCACAGGTCGTTGCCAGCTAGAACCGTCTTTGGCCATCGGATCGAGGTAAAAATCCCCACTTTGATACCAATTTGGTGTAGTGAAAGTGTTTTCAAAGTGAAAAAAAGAAGAAGACTCAAGAACAAACTCACAAAGTTTAATAATTGGGAATAAGTTTGATTATTGATCAACGGAAATCCAAAACAAGTACAATGAGCCTTTATATAGAAAACTAGGAAACTAAGAAAGTAGAAAAGAAGTAGGAAAGTAGAATAATAAATCTAATTAGGAAACTAATAATAATCTTAATAATAATCTGAATAGGAAACTAATCTCCATATGCTGCATCAAAAACCATATTTTGACACCTATATTAGATTGATTCTTCTTTTTTCAGATTTTCTTGAATCTATTTGTTCTATTTACCATTTTATCCCTCTTAAAACTCTTTCATGTTGTTCTCGCATTAAGTGTTGCCTAATAATAAACAAGTTATAATAAAGAGATTAAAATTATTTATTTTATAAACGTCGGGATAAGAAGATCTCTAAATGTTAATACTTAGTGTTAAATTTAGACAAATGCATATTATCTGGGCCAACGTCACACAAAAACGAAGTCCTAATAAGTTAATAATAGACAAATCTCTTTTCACACATTGAATGATAGTCCATAAAGATCTAGACCTTTGAATTTTTCTAATTTTGAATCCCACTTGATAAAAGTAGTTGAGATTTTACAAACAACATTGATTTGTCCATGATCCTGATTAAGGTACTGCATGATGGTCCATAAAAATCTAAGGGGAAAATACGAAAAGTATCTACTGTGTTGTAACTAAATACAACATTTGTTCTTGGGTTTTTTAAATTCAAAAAATATTCCTTATGTTTTTCAAACCATTCATTCTTTTAACTTTTATGGTTTGATTTTTTTAAAATGACCAAACCATCCTTGACGCACAAACATAACCCAGATATGTGTTGGGCTATCTTAGCTTTCAAATCACCTCTTAGATTCACCATTAACATAAATAAAAATTTTGAACACCTATTTGAATTTTTTTAAGGATTATAGTTTTTTTTTTTATTTGAAGAAGAAAGTGGAACCTTTTAAAAAAAATGAAGATTTGGTATTGTTGGGTCACTGTGCTATTGAGCCCAAAAAAAAAAATCAAATAGGTGTTCAAAATTTTTAATACTAAATTTTCTTTCTTTTTTTTAAGTTTCACTTTTTTCAAATTAAAAAAAAAACTTATATCCTTTAAAAAAAATTTAAATGGGTATTCACAATTTTATTCATGGTGAATTCAAGAAGGAGGTTTTAAAGCTAACATAACTTAGCACATATCTTGGATGTATTTGTGTTTCAAGGATGTTTTGGTGGTTAAAAAAAAATAAAACAAAAAAGTTAAAAAAATTGGATGGTTTGAAAAACAAAAGAGATACTTTCTAAATTTTAAAAAACTCAAGAACAAATGTTGTGTTTAGTTAAGGATATTTTTTCTGTTTTCTTGAATATAAGCCGTTTATTTACTTTATTTTATTTTATTTGTCGTTTCCTACCTGATAGAACAGTTGATATTGATTCATAGTTTCACACCAAGCTTCACTGTTGTAATTGCAAAAATGACGTGATTGGGGGCTAAGAGCCAATGCCAGAGCTGCCCTTTC
This sequence comes from Artocarpus heterophyllus, assembly GCA_025403435.1. NCBI lineage: Eukaryota > Viridiplantae > Streptophyta > Magnoliopsida > Rosales > Moraceae > Artocarpus > Artocarpus heterophyllus. Next base: position 20,268,460 of record CM046343.1, read on the forward strand.
TTACTTTTCAAAGGCCAAGTGGCCAACGACCCTTGTGTCGTTCTGGATGTTCTTTCGTGCTTTGCAAAAGCGACCCTCTTACCAAATCTTTTATGACCCAAAGGTGGAGAGTCCAAGTCATAGGAAGAGACGTCAATTACCCTCACCTCTTTATTTATTCTTTTTTAGTTTTCATTTTAAAAAGCTCTCATCTGATTCTAAACCATAATTTGACGTTAACACGACGTCATGGATTATATTGTCGGCGGGTCAGCCATTTATCAGTTACGGCTTTTTTCTTTTGACTACTGCATTCTAAGGGACTATATATATATATATATATATATAGAATATATATATATAGAACATGATCAGGAATATGGTTCCAAGCATATCTTAGAAAATCTACCTAACTAGAATTTTTTAAAACTGACTAAATACTAACTTAGATTACAGTCCAAATCACAATATTTTAATCAAAAGAATCCAAAACACCAAATCTATTTACTAAATCGACTCCAAATGTATGTGATTCAAGTCGTATATTATAATGAAAAGTACATATGCTCATTCTGAGTTAAACAAACCAAAATAGACCTATAATTTTGTAACATTAGCAAGAAGGAAAAACATTTGAAAATAAAAAGTGAAAAGAGAAAGCAAAAAAAAAAAATGCAAGCTTTGAGACGGCCAGAACCGACAAAGACCTATAACTCTGTAATTATGGCATCAAGGGAAAAAATTAAAAACAAAAAGGAAAATATAAAAGAAGCAGAAACTTCATCAGAGAGGATCATTTTGGCTCTGATCTGGCCCACACTGCTACCCACCCTCACTTTCCTGCTCTTGAACAGCAGAAACAAGACATTGATCCACATTAAGCTGTCCTTCACTCTCATTGGTAACTTGAGGAGGCACATGTGATGCTGAACTTGTCTGTTGCTCATGTACCAAGCTTGTAAGGCCATTCTGCTTTAAATACGTTTCAAGAGGACGGTTTGCTACTTGAAGAAGACTCATCATGCTCACGCGACTTGATCCCCCTCGCAAATCTTCTTCTCGTTTGGGATCACAGTTCAAGTCTAAGGTTTCCTTCATAGTATCAGCCCCTTGGCTCTTGGACTCTAACTCATTTGCAGACCTGGCTTCATTGTCAGAGGGATCTAATTGCGATGATACATGCCTAGAGGTGCTCTCTACTTCTGCTTCGTCTCTTGGGCCCCATGTTTTCTGGTTTCTATTGGATATCTCAGCTTCACGCTCGGATTGACGTTTCTTCCTGTTCATCATTAGGGTCTTGAAACGGCGTTTAACTGTATTGCATACGTTGCAAGTGCATGAAGGCTTGTGCTTGCCCTTGCCACTTGGGGGCTGGATACACACAATACAAGAGCAGCCAGGACGATGCCTAGGGTGTTTTGTTGTAGTGGCGACTGATGTGGTACCTGCGTCAGCTGCATTGTCTCCAAGCATTGCTGCATTGGCCAAAGCTTCAAGACCAGAGGATTCATTTTCCTGAGTTGGCCTGTGGTTTGATGCTATTTTTCGTTTTTTGAATTCTGTAAAATAAGGCGTGTTAGCTTCTGAAGATTTTACATTTTCGTGCACACACCATGGAAGAATGCAGGAAAATAAGTGTATGCATCAAATGACAATACCTATGATAATGGCTTTAAATTTCAATAAGTCAACCACCGCACAATGTTGATCTACTAAAGGTTCTTGGCAATAAGAATGAATTCATCTAACAAACGAGAAACATTATCTTTAAGCAGCCACTCTAAACAACATACGATGGTAATGTTATTCAAACTGCTAATGTCTATCAAGAACCTTTGACAACGCAAAAGAATTATGAGCAGAAAAAGCATTTTAAAGAAGGAAAATGATCTTACCCTTATTCAGTCTGAGAAGGTTTTCCAGTTCCCTTGTGTTCAATTCATCTGGTGCAGAGCATGAACACCTGAGGGTTCAAAGTCCCAG